>CM053791.1:548015347-548207847 GCA_028749045.1 Cupressus sempervirens | reverse complement strand
AGAATTATAGTACCATTTCATTCGATTAGTTTTGGATGATGTATAGTTAAAGATGGATAAGATACATGTAATACCCCAAAATGACATGTTGGATTATTTTAAATGGACAATCCAATGTTCATTCTAATATGATTCTTTAGATAATGATCATGTTGAAGTGTGTGTGAATTATAGAGGCCCACATTTAGCATTCACATTTTTGTGCCCACCATGGGGATGAGAAATCAAGTTTTTGGCCTCATCTATTCTTTATTTTGCAAAATTTTCATGTTTTGTCATTTTTTTCGATACAGTTACTTAGTTTCTCACATGAAAAATCTCATTCTCACATGAAGAAACTGAAGTTTCACACCCTGTTCTACACTTTCTCAGACAAAAAAGTGTATAATTGGTAGTTTCTCACATGGTACACATCATTTTCTCACACAAGACCTACACAACTTCATGCTAAACTTGGCATCAAAAAAATGAAGTGCAATTTTCCAGATTTTGTTTTTATCATGATGATTTAATCTGACATTTTTCTTTGAAGCATTTTATTTTTGGTTTCTAATTTTTAACAACATAATAGTGGTGTGCAGGTCACTTGTCAAAAACACCCTATGGAAAACTCACAAAAAAATACTAATGGTTTGATTACAGGATGATTAGTTGAAGAATCACATGTCAAAGAATGAATTAAAACCCACTTAAACATTTGTGTCTTTTTACCACTTTCTTACTCACATAGTTTAATAGGGCTTGTGAGCTTCATAGGGCTCTAGACAAAGGCATAGGGGAGTATGCTCTTTGCTACTTGGAAGTGATGCCATAGAGTAAATAAAAAACCTTGACATCTTTTGAAGATGGTACCCAAGGGAGGAAAGAAAGTTAGTGCTTCTCCTATATGAGTCTTTTTTATGAAGAGATGATTACTTCCTTTTAGGAAATCAAAATTTCGAGAAAAGAAATGTTAGGATTGATAAGTTAACTTGGTGATGAACATGTTTTGTGTGTTTGGGTAAGGTAATGAGGTAGAGGAGTATGCTCTTTCCCCTTGAGGGGAATAAAAAATTTTGACCATTAGATTTGAACCACTAGTGTGAGTCAACCTTTAGAGGGCCTTCCAGAGTGATCCAACCTTTGGGAATGACCCAAGTGAGCACACAACTTTCGTCGGTGATTCCAACTCACTATAATAAACAAGCTTTGTATAGTTAAAGACTCCAAAACCATGTTAATTTCTTCCTCTCGATTCCTGATATCACATATCAAGAGGAGGCTCTGTTTGTTGTACTGTGTGACGCCGCCCCCAGTATTACTTGTCAAGTGTGTGCACTTTCAAATGCTGATGTGGCCTTAATGTGAATAGAAACCAAGTAAAAAAATTTAGATAGTTGCTACCCAGTTCACCTCCAAAAGAGGGCATAATCTTTGTGCAAGGAGGGGGAAGAATTTCTCTTGTAGATCCTCACCATAGGCATGTACCTAGATGCTAAAAGGTGGCATATGCACTTGAACTCTACCACAAGGGTGCTAATTCATTGTATATGTTATTGAGTCATTGGAATACACTAAAAACATAGGCACCCTCTAGTAGGGTGAGATGACTGTGTGAGGTGAACGTATGCACATAAGTTGTGAGACAAAGGTTTTGCTTCCTCTACCATTTTTGTTTATAGGGATAAAGAGTGTCTTTTTTAAGTCTTTAAACTTGTCCAAATATTCCAAACAAACAAGAGGTCAAGACTCCCCTATCCCTCCGAGTTGCTTTGTCCTTGGTTGGATTATTTGTGAGTATTGCTTGCTTCCCGTGTCTGAAAACACCTATATACTTGTAAACCAAAACTATGTCCAAAATCTTAAGAAAATGTTGATATCTACCTAAAAATTGTAATCATTGTTAGTCCTCTATTTAGAAATTGTCAAAACCATTAAAAATCTCTTCAAGCTCAGTCAAATTTGCCAGTCTATTCCTTTTCTCGCTTATAGTTCTGTGAAACATTGTGCGAGAAAACTATGTCTCTGCACTTCTTCGTTGGGTTATTTGTAGTTCCTCACATGCTTTTCTGTGAATCCTTGTATTAAATTATGTTAAAACACTATCTATTTTATGCAAAAATTTTGTGGTTCTTTTTACTTCCTAATGTGGTTCTCTAAGAATCTTTGCATGAAGTTTTGTCCTAAAGTTGTCAAAAATATTCTGTCAAAGGTATTTTCTCGCCTGGTTGTTTGTGCTTCCTTGCCTTGGAGTCATTTCCTCGTGCAAATCTATCCAAATTTGTCAAAAATAATGAGCTATTTTAAGCTCCCCCTTTAAAACTTGATCCAAGTCTGGTCTGTGTCTATAACACTTGGTCATTCTTCTATTTGCAATAGTCTCCAACTTTAATTTCTTGTTTAGTTGACAACTTGTGATCTACACATGAACTAGTCTCCTCACATAGTTATTTTATTTTGTTCTCTTGTATTCATCATGCCTCACATCATGATAGTCATAACTCTTGGCTATTCTATCCATTTCTTAGAGGAGTTGTACCTAGTTATACAACATGCTTATCTCACTTTGAGACAAAGTTCTAGTGTGATCCTCGTCTAAGCTTTGCTCTTCATCACTATCTATGACTATTCCAACAAGGGGTGGAAATGTGTTTCCTCCCAATAGACTTAGATGAGGTGGAGGTAGGGGTTGAAATCATGGTAGAGGTCACTTCCCAATATATACATGGTCTGAATCCAGTGAATCTAGTGAGGAGTCTTTATGATCTCTTTCACCTGTTAGACCACCTCATGTCCAAAGAATGTTTTCCGCAAACTTTTAGCAAACTAGGAATCCCTTCTATCAAGAGAATCCTAAAACTAGCAAAAAACCAATATATCCAAAAAAAACAACTAAATTCTTATTCAGAAGACCTTTTCAACCAACATATACTAAAACCTATTACACTTATAGAATGGCTACTCAAGATCAAGAAAATAAAGAACATAGTAGAGGACAAGATCACCATTGAAGTGAAAGACATAAAAACCCTTACATTGATGAGAATGAGGAAACTAAAATTTCTTGAAGACACAAACAAATTTTGTAAGGATAAACACTTTCAAAAAGTAATGGAAATCTTGCTTAACAAAGAGAAAGAGAAATACTTTCTCAAACTCGCCCAAGAAGGAGCAAAACTACCTCATCATTTTAATGTTGAGGCAATCATCACACATGAAGAAGAAATTGAAACATCCAGGTTACAAAAATTACTAAAAATCATGCAAGAATAGTTGCCCAAATGATGTGTGACAAGGATAAACCAATGAAAACATACA
This sequence comes from Cupressus sempervirens, assembly GCA_028749045.1. NCBI lineage: Eukaryota > Viridiplantae > Streptophyta > Pinopsida > Cupressales > Cupressaceae > Cupressus > Cupressus sempervirens. The sequence continues at coordinate 548,204,550 of CM053791.1, read as the reverse complement.
CCTTAGACACTCTTTGTCCATTTCCATTTGACAAGAGTCTAGATATGCCTCCTTTTCCAAGAGGAGTGGAGTTTACCAAGTATAAAAAATACTTCAAAACCTCTGATCCCCAAGATCATTTGAGGGAATTTAATGCTTTTTCTATGGAATTCATGCACAACCAAACATATCTCATGCATTTATTCCCTCAAAGTCTAGGTGGTCAAGCCATGGAATGGTTTTCAAGGTTTCTTACTAGTATCAAAATGTTTGATGAGATTGATAGCCTCTTTGTTCAACAGTACTCACACAACATACAATATGTAGTTAACATATGTGCCTTGTGTAACCTCAAACAAAAAGTTGGGAAACCTTTTCTCACATTCCTTCAGCGGTAGTAAAAATTATACACAAAATACTCACAAAATATTCTTGAGATGAAAAAACTTGACATCTTCATGGATAATCTTTTACCTAACTTAGGGTATAAAGTTCATGCACCTTTGAAGATATGGTCACATAAGCTATCTGAATAGAGGAATTTATGGTAAAAAATGGTGATATAACCCTTCAAAAAGAAACTAAGCAAGAATCAACCTCTAGTAAGAATAAATCCAAGTATGTTAACAAGAATAGAGAGGTAGTACATGATGGAGTAGTTGATAACATTACTCCTAAACTTGTCAAAACAACATTCAATCTCATAGATAATCTCAAAGCATCTAAAAATGTTGACAAATCTCCTCCCAACAACAAGACATTTGGAAACAAAATGAAGAACTCATCTTGGATTACTCACCAAAAATGAGAATATACACCTCTTCGTGAACCTTTGGATGTTGTCTATAAAACCTTGCTGCAAAACAAGTTCATTTCTTCATTGGATAATTCTCGTCCTTATGATCTACAACCATGACCTTCATGGTGGAATGAGACTAAATTTTGTGAATACCATCAGAAAAAAGGTCACAAAACCATCATTTTCATAAACCTACATCACAAAGTTCAAGACTTAATTGATGATGGTGAAATTGTTGTGGATGGACACAACAAGAATTCAGACCACAAGGCTTTTAAGGAGCCATTTCCACATTATGAGAAAGGAGAAAAATCTAAATAGAAAGCTCATAAAAAGGTCAACTATACACACACTAATAATGATGATGTAATCAACATGGTTGAACCTATGGATTTTGAACATTGTGACATCATCACAATTAAGGGAAAACAAGACATAACAAAATCTAAGATGCCATTTGTCTTAAGAGGTGCTACATCTACTACATCTGAAAAAGAACAATCATAATCTTGTGTCAATGTTGTTACATGTTCTCGTGCCAAGATAATACTCAAAAGCCCTACACCTTTTTCTCTTGAGTTGGATCAACACAAAGAAAAACCCATTGCTGGTCCATCTGGCAAAGGTATGAAAATTGCAACATCTTCTACAACTACCAGCTATAGTATTCTTGACCAATCACAATGGACAAGTGCTCAAATAATAATATTTAAATTGCTCAAAATCTCACCTACCATAGGTAGATTCTCAAAAAATCCCTCAATGAGGCAAATGTACCTCAAGATCTTGATCTTGATAGGTTTCAATCTATGATGGGTCACCTAACTTCACCTCATTACTTGTCTTTTTCTAAAGAGGATGATAATTCAATGAGTCATCAACATAACCAATCGTTGCACATTGAAGTAATGATACATCAAAATCATGTTCTTCATGTGCTCATTGACAATGGAGCTAGTTTAAACATCTAATCTGCTAATTTTCTTAGGCAATTGGGCTATTTTGAAGAGTCTATTGGTCCGTGTTACAAAACAACCATCAAGGCATATGATGAAGTCGAGCGTAAATACCTAGGTCTTGTTGTGTTGCCTCTTTAGGTTGGTCCTATAGAAGGGGATGTTACTTGTCAAGTCCTCAACATTCCATTAACATACAATATCTTGCTAGGGAGACCATGGATACATGAGATGCAAGTTTTGCCATCAATGTACCATCAATGCATCAAGTTTCCACTCAACGGCTCTAAAGTCACCATTCCTACTAATACTAGTTACACCTATAAAATGTTGAAATCTACTGAGAGATTTGTAACTACTAATAGGGAATCTACAGATCATCATGATGATAAACTAAAACAAATCAAGAAGTCACTCAAGTTGAAAGAAATTGGGATGGGTGAATATCACATAGAACTTGTTCTATCTTTGACATCTCTTCTTGAGTCTCCCCATCATTATGGGAAACCATATGAAGCAAGGAGACCTTTTGTGCTATCATCTTAGACTAAGTTCAATAGTACCTTTGTCAAAGCTACTATGCCTCTAGAGGAGGAGGATGAAAACAAAGCCATTGTTGCATGGATATACAAAGAATAAACTCCAGTGGAACTCACATAATAGTCTCGTGAGATTACTCCTAAAAAGTATGGTCTAGATCTTAAACTCATGAAACATTTTGGCTACAAAGGGAATGGTCCAATTGGACATAACAACAATGGCTTGATTGATCCTATCAAAGAAATAGCTAGAATATCTCAAGATACAATAGGACTATGCTTTAAAAAGATCCCCTTTCATCTCGGGATTAACAAGTTTATACCAGAATCTAAAAGTTCATCTGAACATGAGTCATAGACTGAGTTTGATAATCATGAGGATAGTTCTGATGGTGATGATACTTATCCTTACCCAATTCCTTTTAATCTTGCTAAATTCTTTGCAAAACTAGATGACTTTGTACCAAGTGTTAGCACTGTGGATGTTGACAATGATTCTTCTAACAACACTTCTCATCCTCTGCATATTCAATGGGAACAAGGAGAGTCTAGTTATACTATATTTGTTGAGTGACTTTATAAAAATATAGATGATGAAGGAGAATTTGTTCCTATTACTATTGGGGAATTCTTCAGTTTGTCTCCATGTAGCACAAGATCTCGAGAGTATGAATTTGACTCTCTCTTAAAAGAAACTATAGACAAAGATATAGATCAGGTTCATGTTTATGAAAATCAACTCAAAATAGGTGAATCATCTAGGATTAGGTCAGATGAGTCTCATCCAACTAGTTTCAATGAGTCTTTGATTAATGTTATTATAACTCAAAGGAATTTGAACATGCTTGTGGATGAAGCCACTCTAAGTCTCAAATTACTTATCCAAGCATTTGATGACTATACTATGAACACCATCGAACATGCCACATCTTTTTGACTCACCTATCCTGAGCTCATAGAATAGAATTACAATGCATGTAGTGAAGTCCCTACATTCCAAAATGAATATACTCTTGCTTGCTACTTAAATGTTATCGAACCAGTAACATCCTCCACTAGTGAATAGAGTGTCAACATGATTGAAGTTGACATCAAATATCTCAATCACACAATAAAAAGAAAAGAAATAAAAGGTTTGATGGTGAAAAACACATTATGGTAGTATCAAAACCTAAAATAGTATAAATAAAAGACACATCCAAAGGTGAAAACCTCTCTAAGGTGCCTAAGGATGAGATATTTGATGCACATCCTAGTTATTTTTAGGAAAGATCATAGTGTTGATAGAGCCAACACAATTGGTCAACTTGGAAATTAAGGAACAATCTCACATGATACACCTTGCACAACCTTTATCTGTAGAAGAGAAAGAGGAATTTATTTCCTTCTTTCAAGAGAAAAAAGATAAATTTTGCATGGACACAATCAAACATGCTAGGATTAGATCTTGATCTCACAATGCATCATTTATCTACTATACCAGGAGTAAAACTAGTCAAATAGAAACTTAGGAAAATGCATCCTCATGTTGCATTACTTGTTAAAGCTAAATTGGAAAAGCTTCTAAAAGTTGGTTTTATCCATGCTATCAACTATGTTGAAAGAGTATTGAACATTGTTCTAGTCTCCAAACATGAAAATTCTATCTAAGTTTGTACAATTTTTTAAGATATGAATTTAGCATGTCCGAAGGATGATTTTCTACTTCCCAACATTGATATGATAGTGGATATGACAACAAGATATGAAATGTATGCACTAATGGATGGTTTTTCTAGTTATAATTAGATTAAAATTGCACTAGAAGACTAGGAAAATATTTCATTTCACTTGTGTATGGGGAACCTTCTATTGGAATGTGATGCCATTTGGTTTGAAAAATGTTGGTGCCACATATCAAAGGGTAGTTACAACCATCTTCCATGATATGATGCATAAGACAATAGAGGACTATACTGATGATACCTTGGTTAAGAGTATACAATGCAATACTCATCTTCAAGATTTTGGACCCATCTTGGATCATACAAAGAAATTTAGTTTTGGAATCAATCCCAATAAATGTGCATTTAGTGTCACTTCTGGGAAAATAATTGGTTACATTATCTCTACAAAGGGAATTAAGGTGGATCCAAAAAAAGTTCAAGCAATCATGGACATGCCTCCACCCTATAATATCATTCAAATAAGGGGCTTGCAAGGAAGACTTCAACCCATTCATAGATTCATCTCATAGTTGGTAGATAGATCACAACCTTAATTTCAAAAAGACTCTGCATAAAGGCATGAAATATGACTAGACCAAATATTGTGATTAGAGTTTAACACAGATCAAGCAATACCTTGCTAATCCACCAATCTCGATGCCTCCTATCTATGGGAAGCCTCTCACTTTACACATCTTAGCAACAAAGTTATCTGTTAGTATCTTGCTAGATTAGTAGGATATTGATAATAAAGAATGAGCTATCTACTATCTAAGTCACACATTGATTTATTATAAAATGAACTATAACATCATTGAGAAAGCTTGCTTGGTAGTCATCTTTTCTTCCCAAAAGTTGAGACAATACATGCTCGCTCACACTATATGACTAGTTGCTAAAATTGATCCATTGATGTACTTACTTAACAAGATAGCTCTAACAGGAAGATTAGCTAAGTGGTGATGATACTAAGGGAGTTTTATATTTAATATGTTGAAAGGAAGGTTATCAAGGGACAAAAAAGTACATATCAATTAGTAGAAGCACTGATGCAAAGTCTTCTTCCACTAAACATTGGCTTTCTTGATGAGTCCATTGTAATGCTAACACACCAAACCTGGGTGATGTTCTTTGATGGTTCATTCACACAACAAGGATATGGTGCTAGGTTCTTATTCATAATACCACAGAAATATTAATTTCCTACTGCATGCTAGATTAGGTTTCCTTGTACAAATAATATTACAGAATATGAAGCCCTAATCAAAGACATGAAGATTGCAGTTGAATGGAGAGTAGATGAATTGAATATCTTTGGTGATTCACAACTTGTAATCAAATAGGTCAATGATGTGTATCAGATGAAGGATGAGAAGTTGATACCTTATAAACAAATGGTGGATGATCTAAAGAAATACTTTGCTCATGTCACTTTTCAAAAAATTCCTCGGGCAAACAACATAGTGGTGGATGCAATGGCTACTCTTGCTTCCATGCTATATATGCCTAAGAATGATCTTCGAAACAAATTCTTGGTGAAGACCTTTCTCTACCCTACCTATAATTCCCCTAAATACTTGATGATCTATTATATTGTAGGATATAGTTCATCCTGCCACCATCATATATACTCTTACCTTTGTGACCAAACAATTCTGGACAATCTAACCCAAAACAAAAAATGTCACCTTACCTGTAGTGCTTCATGGTATGTTATTATTGCTAATAATTTTTTTAGGAGAAGTCTTGAAGAAACACTCCTTAGATGTCTAGAACTCGACGAGTCCAAATAGACATAATCGATGTACATGAGGGCATTTTCAAATCTCACTCTAATAGCTTGACACTAGCTTGTAAACTTATCAAAGCTACTTACTATTGACCAAATATGGAGCAAGAGGTAATAAAATATGCCAAGTCTTGTGAAAAATGCCATTTCTATGGAAATATGATTCATGCTCTAGCCAGGGAGCTAATTCTATCTATCATGCTGTGGCCATTTCAATAATGGCCTTTGATCTGGTGGGTTAGATTTAGCTGTCTTCTTCAAATGGATATAAGTTCATTATTACAGCTATAGAATACTTCACTAAATAGGTAGAGATAGTCCCTCTCTCTACATCAAATGGAAAAACTATAGATCTATTCATTATAAATTACATCATCTGCAGGTATGGTGTACCATCCTCCATCATTACTAAGAATGGAGGACAATTAAAAAATAAGGATCTTAAAGAGTTGTGTAAAAAGTTTAGAATCACACAACATTGGTCTTCTATTTATTATCCTTAGGGTAATGGTCAAGGGGAAGCATCCAACAAGGCTATCCTTAAGATCTTACATCACACAGTTCAAAAATCTAGAAGGGATTGGCACCTTCAAATTAATTCGGCTTTAGGCTCAGAATTCCAATGGGTACAATGCCCTTAATTTGCTTTGGTATAAAGAGCAGATGTTGTGCTTCCAATTGAGGTTGAGATTCCTACTTTGAGAATATCCATGAAAGGCCTCATAACTAATGATAACTATAGAATATCTCAGCTGCAAGAGCTAGAATTATTAGATGAACATTGATAAGTGGTGTGTGATCATTTTCGAGCTTACCAAAAATGCATGTCTAAAAGCTATGACAAAAAAGTCAAGCCACGTGACTTCCAAGTGGGTGATCTCATCCTAAGAGAGAACCCTAAAAATCAACAATAATGGGTAAAAAAAGGGAAGTTCAAACCTAACTAGCTTGGTCCATACATAGTTACTGTAGTGTTTGGATTTGGTGCTTACCAACTTTCTACAACTTAGGGAGAATCGATCAAGGAGCCGCTGAATACTCTTCATTTGAAAAGGTTCTACAACTGATATTCTATCAAAAGCTCTTTTTATATACTTAAAACTCCTAAAAAAAAATATTATCTTGGTGAAAACCTAGAAATAGGTGCCTTGGTAATACCAAAAAAATAAAAAAAGAGAAAAAGAACAAAAAAAGTGCCATTGATGAAAACCTGGAAAATAAGCGCCATGGTAGCAAAAGAAGAATCCTTGCCAAGAAGGTGAAAACCTAGTAAATAGGTGCCTCTTATTTCAAATGCTACATTGTGTAGCACATCTTTTGGCTCTTGTACAGTTGCTTTCCTGTTTTCACTCATGCATTGATGGATTAAATCTTGTCATAAACTTAGGGGCAACACCCTACAGTGTCATAGGAATTTCTTTTGTGTAAGTCACCAGTTGTTCTAACTGTGTCTACCTATTATTACTTGTATCACTATTAAGATTCCTCTCAAAGAAGATCTCTTTCGTGTCAGTCACCAGTTGTCCTAACTGCATCTACCTACTGTTGCTTATGCCACTCCAGAGATTCCTCTCATAGAAAGTATCTTAAGCTTTAGTCACCAATTTTTCTAACTATGTTTTCCTAATATCACTTGTCACACCATAGAGATCCCTCTTGAGGAAAGTCTCTTAAGCTTCAATCACCAATTCTTCTAACTACATCTATCTATTGTTGCTTAAATTCTTACAAATATTCTTTTCAATCAAGATTTCTCTATGATATCAGTCACCAGTTTTCCTAGTTGCGTCTGTCTATTGCCATCATCCTACTGAAGGGATTTCTTGTATATATGTTCTAAACATCAACACATGACATCAATCCTATAAAAAAAAATGTTGAACTTGTTTGAGATATACCAAACTTTACTTTGCTTGTTTTGTTTTTTAAATTTATCATTTCCCTTTGAGCAACTTGATGATGTCTATTTTGACTAGAGAAGCAAGGACTAAGGGAATGATATTTTCTTTGCTTCTTATTTGCTAGTCTAGTTCTAGTGATCAGAAGCATCCATATAAAAGGGGTGTCCACTATAAGAGCCTCTATCTTGTATTGGATGGTCGTGTATACGTCAACTTATTTTATATGAAATCTTTCACTAAGGTTGATTCTTTTCCTTGCTTGTTTGAATGAATTCTCTATGCTATAGTAACTACTAATACTCATCCTGCTAAGTGAATGTATGGGTCATTGCGAGTATACTTGGTACACTCATGTCTCAAGTTGAGAATGCAAGGGTTATTGCGGAATAAATACTTACTAATTACTTAGCATAAGAAGGATCTATTGTGGGTCTAGTGTGTCTACACACAAGAAACATTTTGGTTATCCTAGTGTTTATGCTTTGATGCTTATGTCCACTTGCTACATCAAAAGGGATAAATGTTTTGGTCATTCTGGCTTCTTATGCCTTGAATGCTTACATTTAATTTTGAAAAAACTAGAACATGTGTCATATTCATATTCTCATGATTGCAACATCAGTGAGAATTGTATCAAATTTGTGGGTTTAGCTAAACACTCAATGATGATAATTTTATGATCTTGGTAACCAAAACTAGGGTTCCATCTAGCATAGGGCTACATTGCATAAGCACATAGTTTGATCACTACTTTACTTGTATCCTTTGATATGAGGAGCTATTGGTTTCTTTAAAGTATCACATTTCTTCATGACTCCACAAGCGTTGGGTTCTTTGGTTCATCCTCTTGATCTTCATGAGATACCTATCACTGATAACAAAATGAAAACCTACATGAGATGATAGATCATTCACATTCTACATTTCACATACATAATTTAATGATTCATCTCATCTACACTATATTCATACATCATATCAAATTTGTATTCATTATCATATCATTAAACATCTCATGTATGACAAACTCCAAGAGAAAAAGTGACACATGCAATGATACTTGAATCAAAAGATCTCATATATATATGGAGTCAAGTGTACAATTGATACAAAAATGCATGCTACTCGATCGCTGCCAATCTCAAAATGATACAAAATGATGCTTGCACACCAATCAATACATAGCCAGAGTAAAATTGGAAGAAAGTGAGCTAACTTTGTCCCTCTCCCTCACCTCTAGGTGGAGGAGGAAGAGGAGGCATATCTGGTCTCGTCGAAGGCTATGCACCTCTTGACTCTCTCGTATACTGGAAGAATTATGGCACCTACTCTGCTTTAGATGGCACTACTGCAACATATGCTGCATAGTAATACGCTACCCTCACCGACTAGAGCCAAATCTCATCTTGCTGCTACTCTAACTACTCTTATAATTAGTGAGTCTCTCACTCCATATGCTCTCGCAACTCATGGATCTCTCAATCCTACTATGATATCCAAGTATCTCTAATAGTAAGCTATATCTTTAGCTCTCCCAATTATCATTATGCTATCCTCACTCGATCTTTAGATCTCCTAAGGGAATCTTGGGTCTAAGCTAGGATATCTCCATCATGTGGCTCCGCAACAGGTTGATCTTACATGTCCTCCTCACCCACTATGTGCTCGACTTGCTGAGCTAGCTGCTTCTCTATATGTGGCCTCTACACATCTCCTTTGATGGCACCCAAGGTACCCATCTCACCTAGTGAATGTCTATGTCCTGTACCACTACCCCAAACACATTGATCCTCTCCCATCTAATGAGGAGGGATCTATCTTTGTGTTGTGTATTGCTTGGGTATCTCCTATTGTAGATATTGCTTTAACTACTGTGGCAGTGGCTATGGTTCCTACACTAGCTGCACTAACATTGCCATCCCTATTGGCTCTATGAACCGAGGGATAGAATAACTCACAAAATGTGCCCAATATGTTGGATTCATCCCTCCATATGCTACTACTACCATATGGTCCCATTGCATTGCAACAATGGAACACACATCGATCATATAGATCGACCCTAGTTTTGTCTGATAGGTCACCCACACTTCAAGTCTGAGGCAAAGTGAGCATATGTCCAATACTCCTATGGAATATCCTATGATTGAATATATTATCACCACACGTGAGTTAGTGGGAATCTCTCAATCACCTAGATTAAGTAACCAATCAGTGGTTAGGAAGAAAACATGTTCCCCAACTCTATCTATTCATCATCCCATGCCACCGTCTCTCTAAAAAACCTCCATACTATTACTACAAAGCTATCTAATCGACCTCTCCACTGATCAATATTACTTAAAGCTATTTGGATCATCTGTCCATGATACCTATAGATGTATGGCTCATGGACATCCTATCTCCCATTAGCACAAATCAAACTTGTGATGGGGAAGTGCTCCCATACCCACACCTAAGAACATAGACTCTTGTGGCAATTCTCTTCCTCTCATGATAAAAAATCTCATACATCTCATGGTACATGTGTGCTAGCATGCACTGACCCTATCCAAAGCATACTAGCTCATCCAACATCTATTGGAGCATCCATCGCCATCCATACTCGAGTCTGTGCTAGCCTCTGTAAAGCATCAGAAAGCAGCTATTAAATACTTTGAGAACCATTGCCAACCTATGAGTGGGACCATATGTATTGTTAAATTATCCCATGTTATGGCTTGACCCATGATGAGATTCTCTTAAAAGATGGCCCTCAGTGCCATTGTACCTTTTCGTGGCTATGTATCATACACCACTCATGGCCTATGGAATGGTGTCCATAGAATTTGGTATATATCCTTTGGTGTAATAGTCATCTCTCCCTAGGGCAAGTGAGATGTGTTTGTCTTTGAATGGAAATGCTCAACCAATGCCATTAGTAAACTATGATTCACAACTAATGTAGGACTAAAGATATGAAAGACCTAGGGTGTCGATATGCTCCATGTTTGCATCATTTTCTAATTTTCCAAAATTTCTAGAAAAAGTCAACTTTGGTCAAATTTGGTCAACTTTGGTCAAACTTTATCTTTTGGACCTCAAAATCACTTTGAATCTCTTTCAAATTCTCATCAAATCTCTTCTATATTCTTTTGAACCTCAAATTTCAATATACTAGTCTACATCACTGTTTAGATTTGTCACCTTTTGATTTCACTCCTGAGGGTGTAGGATGATTACATCATTGAATCTTTCAAAACTAGTTTCAACTCAATCTAAATCTTATGTCCTCATCACTAGGGGTATCTTGTTCCCCTCTATCTGGCATCATATGTCATCTATCTTATATTTTGATCAGCTAATCAATTGTATAATAGTTCTTGTCCGAGTTTAATGGAAAAGTATTAGGACAGTCTAACCTTGACTCCTAAGGGTCAAGCCTCATTCTAGGGTTGATTCTTTGACTCATGATTAGATCTTGTTATCTTTTATGGACTAGTATTCAAATGTTCTATCTGGACTCTAGAGAATTAAGCTCCATTCTAGAGATAATTCTAACTCTTGCTAAGAATTAAGCCTCATTCGGGGAACAATTCTAAGCTCTTTCTTTCAATCACTATTTAATGGACAGGTATCAAGATAGTCTAAACCTAACTCATGAGAATTGAGTCTCATTCTAGGAACAATTTTGTGAAGTTTGACAATCTTTTTTCTATAAATTTTGGTATCTAGGTGTTCTATCCAGATTCCCTAAGGTTAAGCTTCATTCTGGAGATAACCTTAATTTTTTTTTTTATCAATTTTGGATTCTAGGTATTCTATCTAGATTCCCTAAGGTTAAGCTTCATTTTGAAGATAACTTTAAAAAGCTTATCAATTGGTCTCTATATCATTAATTTCAGAACCAATCACATTTCTTGATCTATGCTTCATACTTTTGATTTCTTTGAATCAACATGTTGCTCACACATTTATTCAAAGAGGGGCAAATGTAATACCCCAAAATTGATACATTGTCATGCTAAACCAATTCTAGTTTACCAATAAATCTTAAGTCCTATTGTACTAGGAAATTTTGAATTCTGATAATTGCTACTTAACCTAAGTGTCGAATGTAGAAAATCTTTAATTTGCATTAATTACACACTTTATTTAATTCCTAAGTCTAATCAAATTAGCAAAGGTAAACCTATCAATCAATTTAATTTAATTATGAGTCCTAACACTTTAATTAAATTAAATTTACCCCTTTTTCTAAATTATACATTAAGGAATTAAATATATCCACATTTAAATTATTGAGTTTAATTATTCAATTAATTAAGATTATGCATTTATGAGGTCATATTCAATTTTATTAAATTAAATAGACTTTCCAAATTCTCTCTTCAGTTCATAAATGGAAACTCTAAGTGAATTGGAATTGGAAAAGGAATTAAATCAGTTAACTCTTTCTCACACTCAGAAGTGAATCAGTTAACTTCATTTTCACAAGGAAGTTTCCATTCTAACTAAGTCTCATTTCCAATCTTGACCATTCATCCAAATTTATCTTGACCATTGATCACTTCTAGAATTCTATTTAAGAAACCCTCAATTCCTCATTTCAGAGGTTGCAAATGAATTGTATCGAACTTATGCTGAATTAATTACTCATTTCTTGCACTCATCATTTTATCAATCTTGCATATTAATCTTATCTATTTCAAATATGCATTCATTTAGATTAATATGCTCTTTATTCTTAGCTTAATATATGCATTACATTTAGCTTAACTATTGCACATCATATAGATTTTAAAATCCTTCATTCTAGATGTCTGGTTGCTAGCTTGTCAATCAGAGAGTGAATAGCAAAATCAATTTAGTTAGGAGGAAAAAATCAACCTGTTGGATTATTTCAGATGGACAATCCCATGTTCATTCTAGGATGATTCTTTAGATAATAATCATGTTGAAGTGTGTGTGAATTATAGAGGCCCTAATTTAGCACTCATAATACATACATATCATAAGCAAGTAGATATATTTACAAAGGTAGTGACAAGAGAGAAGTCAACATCCTCTTCAACTTTAGTTAATTTTATAGACTAAATAGAATAAAGATATAACTAAGCCTAGGGTGGTTCAATCTAGTGGGAGCCTCATGGAGTAGTGGTATTGCTACATGATCTATCTCCAAGTGGGAGATTGTTTTCTAGTGTGGAGCTTGATCAGACCCTAAGTGAATGATTGTTAATTTGTGGTGACTAATAAAGGGAGTACTATACACTCATCATAATTCTTCGATGGGGCTATTTTCCATGGGCTAAAATGTTCTAATTATTATATCCCTAATTTTTTAAGTGGAAAAAATCTTATATAAAATGGATTAGGCTTTCATAAGGTGTGATGATATAGTAGCTTCTTGTGGTGGTATTGAGTTGTAAGGGATTACAGATTGTAATTTGATTTTAATCACTCAATAATAAAAATATTAGACTTTTTGTTAGGTGGACATAGCCTAGGGATTGGGTGAAGCATGTTAAATCTTTGTGTCTTGTGTTCTCTTCTATTTGCATTATTATTATTATGATATCAGATATATTTGCATCTAATTATTATTTATTTAATTTTAATAGAGTAGATTCACCTCTTTATTCCATCAACAGAACTTATTCTCATCATAATAACAACAAAAATAACCTTAAACTACTCTACATAGGTCCTTATGAAGAAATCTTTTGCCTCTTTATTACATTACCTAATTAAAGTTTTGGAAACTTCTAGAGTACACCTTTGATCAAGATCTATGCTCAATATTCATCCTTATCATCTCATTCATCTTCCTTTTATTCCTTTGGTTTATATTCTTCTTTGGGATCATCATTAGTCAAATGTATTTTTTCAATAAATCTTTCCACATATTTGTATTGACCCCAAATTTTTTTTCCCTCTTGGTAGAATTGAATTACATAGGATTTTGTGATATTAAAAACTTTTATGTTCTTCCTATATAGCTCAATAAACACCTTTTTCTTGCTTCATATAGATGCTAACATTTGGTATTCTCATTACTTGATAATGCTTATCTCACTTGATTAAGCCTTCTCTTGGTATAATCACATCTTCTTAGTGTATATAGTACTCGATTACAACTATTTGTTCCACACTTGTACTTTTTTCCCCCTTTACTTGGTCAATACATTGTGGTTTGATAATAATGTTCATTGACCAATATCTTCACTATTCATCAACTAACATTTTTTCTCTAATGACAATATTTGATGTATAAATGAGTAACATCAACTTTGTTTTGGGAAAGAACTTTGGAGAAAATGGCCAGTTGGTCATGAGGCCTTCTTTTTGGTTTTATCTTTTGTGTTCAATTAAACTTACCCTAGATATCATAAATCTTTATATCTTGGTTTGTTAAGATGGTTTTTTGATTGATTAAAAAACTTTTTGTGTGATATGATGTGTTTTTATATTTGAAAGTTTGGTCCACACAGTAGAATAATGTTATCCTTGTTTATCTAACATGTGCTACTTGATATCTATGTAACATCAAAATAGGATATGCTCTCCCATATTAACTCAATGATAATATAAATCCTAGATTAATACATGTATGGTCTCCTTTTATTCATTTTCTTCATGGTTACTCTAACACACAAGAACATCACTTTTGTCATATTAGATTAGGTTACATTATCTTATAGATTCATTATATATTTTTTTATTAGTTAACACTTTAGTCAGTTAACAATTATTTCTTACTTTTCATTGAAATTTCATATATTTATTAATTGCATTTGTGTTTTCATTAATTATTAATTTTTAATATCCACATATGGGCATACCATTTATCACTAAGCATTAGTCATGTATACATTATACATTACCAATCCACATAAATATACATTATATTAGCCATATCATCATGCATCCTAAATGTAGAATATACATTCATTACCTAAATGTAGAATATACATTCATTATATCTACTACATACACTACATATATTAGTACATCATGTATCACATCTTGCATCACATGGATATTATATCATATCACTATATGCATTGTATCATGTAGTGTAGTAAATAATATCATAATATGACATGCATATCATTCATCCTTCATAATACATAGGGTTGGTATAATCCAAATATCTTAAAATGCATCATATGCATACATAAATCATACATACATGCATTTACATTATAAAGGACCCATCAAAATTGCATCTCATTTATAGAAATCATGAAATCACATCATGTCATGTAGATACATTCCATAATAATGCATCATATAGTAAAAATACATGCATCTACAACATATGTATATGCACCTATGTGTCACTATATATTTCATCTCAAAAATGACAAAAATGTGTTAGGGTTATTGAGGGAAGATTCATCTTGCTTCTTAGGTTTGTTTCCTATTCTCCCTTTGGATATGGTTCCCTCTCCATATGTCCCTCTCAATGGCCTTATCCCCATGGATGCCTAAGATTTTCCTCTCATGTTAGTGGTGTGTCCTGCAACACTGCCCTCTATGAGTAGGGTGGCTCCCTTTGATCATCTAAAAGATTTCAATAATAGAGAGCCATATATTGTGAATCCTCTTGGTCATCACTTGATATATATCTCTACCTCTAGTGCAATCTAATATGCCTTAAATTCCTCACCTAGTGCCAGGTTCTATCTCATAATCTCTCTCCATCCTTCCATATATCTCTATCATTTATCTATATCTCTATGCATGTTGTCTGATGGGTGACCTAGGCCTCTCAATCCATCACTTGTTGTTTCATCTCATCTAGCTCCTTTTGAGATACTACCACTGTATTAGTCTCCACCATAGCAAATTCTAATGAGTCCACTTGTGCTTGTAGTGTGTCTAGAGTTTCTTGAATGCCATCTTCTTAGGCCCTCTCCACCTCCAACTCTCTATGAAATTTAGTTCTCCCTATCTGTAGGTGAGCTACCTTTGTTTGTGCATTATCTACTCTAGTGCTCTCTATCTCTACCACCCCCTCTAGTTATACCAACCTTGGTAGCATATAATCTACTTCATCTCTCCATGATAGCTATTACAATGTCATTGGTAAGTAGTTTATCTATCAATTGAAACATGTCTCCATGTACATGGTTGCACCCTCCAGTCAATACTCCACTAGTGGTCCCTTGATTGAAACTTGTAGTATCCTCTGTACATCTAATGGTGTGACTATAGCTTTCCTAGTTAGTAGGTGGAAGCTCAACATATCATAAGTTCATTGCTTTATTAGGCTCATCTATGGCCACTCGTGCACATACTCTAATTAGTAGTGTGTAACATATCCTCAGTCCATTGTTGTAAGTCTATATTGTAACTTAATGGTGTCCAAATTTCCCCCTTGACCTAAAGGGTTACTCCACAACCTTCAATTATTTATCTTATCATTTATCTTTGCCAATATTTTCCCTAACCCTAGTCTATCAAATTTTCCCTCCTTATCCTAGTATGTTTAGTCTTCCCACCCCTTTTTCTAGTGGGACTTGTCAGTTTCCCCCTTTTATGGTCCTTCTGTTCTATCACCATTTTTTCCCTTTTTATTAGCCCCTTTCATGTCATCCCTATGGCCCCACACAACTTATTATGATGATTGTGACCCCTACAAAGCCACTCATAGTTGTAGTCCCTACAGAGCCACTAGTGACTATGTCATGTCCACTGCACCCTTCCCATGGGTATGAGTTAACATCTCTACCACAACCCTTCTTGCTCTCTAAAAATATTAAAAATTCACCTAAACTACTAGAAATTTAAAAAACTAATTCCATTACTATATTCATAAGTTAGGTTTTTGAATTTACCAGCTTACCCATGTTTTTTGGCCTCTAATAGACTCTAAATCACTCCCCTAGCTATCACATGTCTATTGCATTTTCCATCTCTCCTTCACCTTCACTTTACTCTTTATAGTGTAAATCACTCCCCTTGGGCCTACTTGTAGGGTGTCAACCCCATTTTTTTCTCCGTCCTTAATTTCTATCCAATACCCCATTTTTTGTCATGACCCCCAATTTTTGTCTCTATCCCCAAGTTTCCATTGTAGACCCTAATTTCCATCCTAGACCCTACTTTTTGTTTTGGACTCTGGTTTTTATCACTTTTTCTCCATGACCTTATAAAACATGAAAATTGACATATTTTTCCCCTTTCTCTCTCCTTTCCCTTCCCTTTTTAAATTTTTTTGTCAAAATGATTTTTCCCTAGATTTTCTATGCTATCACTAAGTACCAACTGAAGAAGCCATCTTCTACTAGCTCTCTATTTTGGCTATCTATGTTAGGAAGTAAGAGAGGAATTGAATTCAAGAAGTCCCTTAGAGGGATGACTCTCAATTATTATTTCTAGGAAGATGAAATAATAATACACCAAGGTAGGATTAATGTACCTCCATCTAGGGATTTTTAAAGAATAATACTAAGCGAGGATTATTGTGCACCTTATTCTTCTCACACTAGAGTTAAAATGATGCATATAGATTTATGTCAAATATAATTTTGGCTAGAGATGAAGAGGGATATAACATATTTTATATCCAGATGATTGGAGTATCAAAGTGTTAAGGTTGAAAACCAACATCTAGAAGGTCTCCTTGAATAACAAATTCTTCCATAATGAAAATGGGATATTATATCCATAGATTTCATTGTTGGACTTCTAGTCACTCCTTGGAGACATGATGAAATCATGGTTACAATGGAAAAGTTAACTAAAATAATTCACTTTTCTCCCATCTAGTCCTCTTATATTGCCCTGTCTATCTTTTAGATATTTGTGAAGGACATTGTTAGACTCCAGAATGTTCCTCAAATGGTCATCTTTGATAGAGATCCAATTTTCACTTTTGATTTCTTGGCTTCATTACAACATACTCTAGGAACCCAACTAAATATTAGTTTGGAGAATAACCTTAAGAAAAATAAAAAAATAAAGTGGTTAATCAAGTTCTTTAGGATATGCTTAGAATGCACATTATGGAAATGAAGACTTATTGAGAGAATTAATAATACTTAGTGGATTTCACATACAAAAATAGCTACCACATCTCTAATGGTATGACACCATTTTGAGCTTTGTATGTTTATAAAGGACATTGTCAGACTCCACAATGTTCCTCAAATGGTCATCTTGGCTAGATATCTAATTTTCAATTTTGATTTCTTGGCTTCATTACAACATACTCTAGGAACCCAACTAAATCTTAGTTTGGAGAATAACCTTAAGAAAAATGAACAAATGAAGTGGTTAATCAAGTTATTGAGGATATTCTTAGAATACATGTTATGGACATGAAGACTTATTAAGAGAATTAATAATACTTAGTGGAGTTTACATACAAAAATGGCTACCACAGTTCTAATGGTATGACACCATTTTGAGCTTTGTATGTTTATCCCTAGCATACACCCCTAATTTGGGACTAACTAGAGTATAGAGTGCTTTTTGGCCTAGCAATGTTGTAGGATATGGAATAATAGGTTCAAAGAATCAAATTGGATATGGTGACAACTTAGGATAGGAAAAAAAATCCTTAATGCACATAGGGAGGGTAGATAGTTCACAGTTGGGGACAAAGTATTCTTGAGAGTTTGACCATGAAGGATCCTAGTCCAAAATGGAAAATGTTCTAAATTGGCACCTCAATTTGTGGTTCCATTTGAGGTCCTAGAGAGTATATCGACTTTCCCTTGTTGACATATCAATCAAGTTTGTTATTAGTGGCATACGCTTATTTAGATTGTAAGTATCTACCAAGCTTATTGTATAGTTAACAACGTTAACCAAGTATTTTAGTTGTCACTAAGTTCTATAGTTGCTACTGAGTCCTTTGGACAAATTCTAGTGTATATTAAGCAGTTACAACTATTGTGAAGATCAACAATGTAAATTGAGTATCTCAGTTTATGCTAAGTTTACTAGTGCAAATTGAGCTATGAAGTGCTTATCAAGTTCACAATTGATGTGATGCAAGTCCAGTGTTAATCGAGCTACTCAGTGTTAACCAAGTGATTTAGTTTATACTAAGCTCAAGGTGATAGTGTTTACTAAGCTATGCAGTGGTAAACATGTGATTTAGTTTATATGATGAGTTTCATAGTATTCATTAAGTCACCAGTGCAGAATAAGTTCAAGACTACTTGGAAGTGATAAGTATGGACTGAGCTTCTATGTCTACTGAGTGCATGATGATGTCGAGCATTGATAGTGGATGCCAAGTATCATAACCTCACCGAGTCAGTCTTCAGAACCTAAGTGTCTGCATTTGAGCTGACTTTGTAATATTTGCGTGAACTTGTATTGTGGCTAACTTTGTAATTGTATAATTGATTGATATGTGTGTGTGTGTGTGTGTGTATTGTATCATATCCAAAATATATAAGGAATACAAAGCAATTGAATCTAATCAAAGAAGAGTAGAAAGAGAAAATTACAAACCCTACATCAGTATAAGGAGTAACAAAAATTCATTTATTATAGCAAGGTGATTTGTACACTCAGAGAAATCTCACTCAACAAACCAAGTTGTAGATCAGAGATCAGCTACTGCTTCATCCTAATAAGTGGATCAATCAAATCCTTTAACAAGGTAGACCTAACAGTCTTATGCAAATCTCTTTGCCGAGTGCATACTTCATTGTATGTTTGTAAATCCTTTGACTAGGTGGACCTAGCAATCCTTATTGCTCCAAATAGGGAAAATCATTAGAAGTGATCAATGTAAGCCTTAATAGGCCAAATTTATACTATAGTACTAAAGCTTGTGGGTATCATCCCCACCCTAGTTTTAATTTCTATTTGGAAGGTTTTTGGGTCACCAAATATTTGTGTCAAAGTGTTATGTATGCTTTCATGTTTTCTGAGTTTCTCATGCATGAAGTTAGATCATAGTTCATATAAAGGATTAATTGATAATATGATTAAAAGTCTTAGAAGTTATTAATTCACCCTTCCCCTCTCAGTATCTTAGCTTGTTATAATATTTCCAACAATTGGTATCAGAGCTGTGTGGTTCTCAGAGAAAAGTTTAACAAGCTTGACCAAATATCAAAGGCCATGGAGATATTCAGACTTGACAAGGCTATTGATAATGAGAAGCTAGATTTGGAAATGGCTATCCCTAAAAAGAAGAAAAGATCTTGTAATTCAAATGAATGATCATCTCTACATTGAAGAAAGAATTGAAGACCTTCATTCAAGCAATCCAGATGAATCCAATGAAGCAATCAAAGAACTCCTAGAAAAGAATGGTTCACTACAAGAAGAAGTAAGAAAACTAAGAAGAGAGAAAGAAATTCAGTTAGTAAGATTATGTGAAGCTATGGAAGAGAAAAAAAAGATAAGAGAAGAGATAGAAGAAAAGAACAATGAAATCCAACACCTATCCCTTTAGCAAGTAGACTTCATTAATCAGCTCACCAATGCAAATGAAGAAATCATGAACCTAAGATCAGAGAATGAAAGATTATAGAATGATCTAAACTTTGAAATGAAAACCAATAAAAGAATGATGAAATCCCAAGCAGACATGAATCAATTGAATGAGAAAAATCTCTATAGACAAAAAGGAAAAGCATGAATTGGATATACAGAAGAATGAGAATCATCCAAGCAAGGAGATCAAAAGAATCAAAGATCTACTTGAATTCACTATGCTAAGATAGGTCATACTACAAAAAAATGTTGGAGAAATGGAAAAGAAAAATTCAATGGAAAATGTTACAACTATAGTCAACATGATCATAGAGAAAATGAATGCAAAGAGAAACCAAGATTTGAAGGCAAATGTCACAAATGTAAGAAGCATGGGCACAAATCATCAGAATACAAAACCAAGATATTAAATCTAGTAAAAAAATTTGTGAAAGCTATATTTGGTTGGGATTACAACACTTGGTGCAGATGTCATTACTATGGAGAATTCAGACACATTGGAATGAATTATGTAAAGCATCATTTGAGGAAAAGAGATACTACTAAAAGATGTTTCATTTGTAGTGAACTTGGCCATCTTGCAAAAACTACATGAATATTGGAAGGATTGAAGATGAAAAGAAGATAAAGGCTGATAACATCAAAAAAAAGATGAGACAACAATGGGTTCCAAAGTCTACTGAGAATGCAAGTCCAAACAATGATGAACAAGTCACTCAAGAATTGTGTGGCTCCACAATTTCTACTTGATTTCTCAAATGAGAACTAGGAATAGGCTACCAAAGAAGAAATCTAAATTAGTTCCAATTAAAGGATAAGAGATCCATATTTTTATTCAAGATACAAAGGGATCCCTAAGTAAAAGAGTACCAGTTACTACCGAGTTACTTTCCTTACCAAGTGTGGTCGGGTCACAGACTCTACCGAGTGAGGTTGGGAGTAACTAAATTTAATATGGTTACTAAATGATGGAAGACTCTACGGAGTAATCAAGAAAAGGAAGTAGATGACAGTCAGTCAATTTGACCTACCACTCGTACTAGGCATTTATGGTAAAATTTGTTAAAAGGAATGAAATTGAAGTCATTTTTACCATGAATTTTTGAGAGCAGATTGTATAGAGCGATCTTCAAAAGCATCCAAGTGATTTGAGTGAATTGTTACTGAAAGATTTTGAATTCTCTCAAACCCTACTAAGCTAAAATGGCATCTAGTAGCAGCAAAGAAAAATGAGGATTAGACATGTTGGTTTGTGGTGTGGAATGGAAAGCTCCATACCTCAAGCTCACTCCTGCAATTGCTGAAACCCTAGATTCGAGTGTAGCACAGTCACAAATCCCTCCAAAGGTATTGTTGATTAATGACATTTGTTCTCATTTTAAATGTATAATTCAAGATATTGGTACTTTGGAAATGGACAAAGCCCTTAGAAAATTTGTGTGTGAATGGCATCTTGAAAACCGAACATTAACACCTCAAGACAAAATGATTAACCCATATTCCTCACATGTCGCGTGAATTCCAAGTGAAATAGATTAGGTTTATTTTCATTAAGGTGCAAAATGGATAGTTATGGTTGGAACAACCAATTTTAATCATGAAAAAGATGATTCATAGAATCACTGGTCTTCCAATCTTGGCTAAAGCTAAAATGACCAAAAACCTAGGTTAGATTGAACTAGAAAAGAAAACCCTAGTAGAATAGGATGGTAGAGGCATGAAGATAAGTAGTGTCATTGACATGGAATTAAAGTTTTTTATTCAAATAATTGCATACAAGGTCTATAGTTAAAGCAGGTTGAATAGTGTTTCGTGTGAAGTAGTCAACTTAGCTTACAAGGTAGTCAAGAATAATCTTTCTCTTAACCTTGCTAAGCTATTGTTGATTCAATTCAACAAGAACATGGAGAGAATCAAAACACCAAAGAACAAACCATCCAAGTTTGGCTCTCTATTGA
Organism: Cupressus sempervirens; assembly: GCA_028749045.1. NCBI lineage: Eukaryota > Viridiplantae > Streptophyta > Pinopsida > Cupressales > Cupressaceae > Cupressus > Cupressus sempervirens. The sequence continues at coordinate 548,182,470 of CM053791.1, read as the reverse complement.
CATGTTTGTTCTTTTATGTTAAGAAATTCTACCCTTCAAAAGGTTCAATTGTATGGAGAAAAGATGTGCCAGTACTCTACCAAATTAATGAGTACATTGCTGAGATGGGAGAGAATTATAATACTATCATGGATAACTATTTTGATGCATTCAAAGAGAAAATGAATAATAGATTCAAGATTCCAAGGAAATTAGTTGAAAATTACAAGGATGATGTGTGTTTCATGGTAGATAGTGATAAGGTATACATTCAGGCAGTCAAGGCTAGAATTGCATGGGTGAAACCTCTTGGATATGAGGTTAATAAAGATGAAAATAAGGATATAATTGAGGCACTTGTAAATGAACTAGTTAATCCCAAGGCTACATATTTTGGTACATATGATGAAGCCAAAGCTAGGATAGAACTAGAGATCAAGCTCCCTCAGGTAGTAAATAAAGGCAAGAAAATAATTGCCAAGTTGAAAACTAGTTCTACTCTTTTGTTGACCAAGGGAAAAGGTGAGGATGAAGAAGTAGAGGATGAGAAAGAATTAGAGTAAGAGGAACCACTGAAGAAGAAGGACAAGGTAATCATTACTAAGCCTGCCAAGACATCCATTGTTGTGTTTACCAGAAGATCCTCAAAGAAGAAAGCTAATAAGGAAGGAGAAGATATAATATTTAGAAAACCTCTACCCACCTTCCAAGATAGACTAAAAGAACTACAAGAAGGGGCTGATATAACAAATGTTAAAGAATTAAAGTATGAAATCAAGACCGATGAAGAACAAAAGAAAATTGAAGACCTAGTGATGGACAAAATGGGTAAGTATAAATACTCACCTAACTAGCTTACTTCTCAGATTCCTAATATTTTGATGGATAAGATTAAGCCAAGATGGGAATTCTTCATGAAAACTATAAAAGACATCTATGGGAAAACCTTGAGGTAGCTTATTCAGATCTTAATAGATAAGGAGGTTAAGGAATCTCTAAAGAAAAATGAGGAGAAATTAACTCTAAAATTTAACACTTGTCTGGTTCTAATGAAAGATATTGAGCATGTTGTAAGAAATGCAACAAATAGATGGAAGAATGTATATCATCTTCATGAACTAAGTGATTTTTTTGTTGATGTGAAAGATGATGATGATGATGATGATAAAGAAGAGAAAGATGAAGAAGGAAATGATGAAGAAACATCACATTTTGATAACATTGATACTGAAAAGGAACACGAGCAAGAGGTTACTGAGGAAGAAATGTAGGATGATGAGGAAAATGACCTAGTTAAGATTGCTATAGCAATTATTATTTCACTCCCTCACTCTCTAAGAAAAATAGTGACAACATCAAGCATGGAGATAGCCTCAATAGGATTGATTATGACTACCAATGACAACACTAACAGCTAATCAATTTTTGCACCAGTTCAGCTCAGCACATCATTGATTGAAGTGACCTCCACTTCATCTACCAAGCTACAAACTCTTCCCTCTTCTACCATGTTGGATACAATAGTTTTGGACACATCAATTTTGGATACATCAATATTGGCTACTACAGGTATTTCTACAATAAGTCTAGTATCAATTTTTGCTACTAGTCTTATTATGTCTACTATTGTTTCCATTCCTAGTAAGCAAGAAATAAGTTGAAAGATAGTTGAGACCAAGCCTCAATCAATCACAAAATTTTTGGGCCAAGGAAAAGAAAATGAGGAGGAAATAGACTTTGATGAGGATATAGTGATCCCAATTTGGGACATATCCAAACTCAATCCAGATCAGATGCAAACATTTGGTGAACTTCTCCAAAAGAAAGCCAAGCATCAAAGGCTAAGAGAGGAAATAGACAAAGAATTTAAAATCATTGAGGATGCCAAGAATATTTTGGCAGAGGCTATAGGTATAGAGGTTGATTCATCTCAATCAGTTTTGTATCAATTAGTAGAAGTAGTTTAGAAGTATAATGAAGATGTAGATGGTCAAGACAAGTTACTGCATCAAGCAAAGAAGAAATTTGAGAATAAAGTGTTAGAGCACATTGCTCAATAGATTATCATCTACCAAGTAGAACTCTCTACCATTTTGGGCTCTCTGGAAACCTCTTGTACTAATGTATAATCACTTTTTGGTAAGTTATGTGATGTTTCAAATTTCACTTAGGAAATAAAGGAAAAATTATCTAAGATTGATGAAGATCTCAAGGTGAGTGCTCAACAGTTGCAGCTTGACCGCATTTCAAGCTCTGCTCATTTCAAGAAGATTAAATTTCTAATAGATATGTAGGTAGAATTTCTTAGAGAAGAAGCAAGAATTAGATCTACATTGGTAGATATCCAAAATATGATTCTCCCTAACATGGATGCACTATAGAAGCATATTGCACATTCCAAAACGCTCATCCATGACAAAAACTTCTCCATAGTAGACCAAATGATTGAGGTGTTAGTAGAAGTATAGATTGCACTACACACATGTAAGGTCTTGTAGGACAATTGGGACAAAAGTTTGGCTATCATACTCAAGGTACATTCAAACTTTTTGTCTCATTTTGGCATTAATATGTAAATATATAGAATAAATCTTTGGCATTATTGTCAAAAAGGGGGAGAAGATATGGGAATGATGAGTTATGGGGGAGAAAGATGTAAGAATTGATACATAAGCTGAAAAGGAAATGGGGGAGATAGATGTGAGATAAATGAAAATAATGATTCAAAGAAGAATGTATAACAAGTGTATATTGTATATAGAAAGGAGATGTATTTAGATGTATGGTATACTTTATAGGAGCCTTACCATGTACAAAAATATATCTTACAAAACCAATTTTGAAAAATCTCAAAAATAGTATAGTCTACCAAGCTAGAATCACAAGTTGATGGATAAAGATATTCATGAACTTTTTCAATTCAGTTTTGGCTAATAAGTGTTTTGGTCACTAATGCCAAAGGGGGAGATTGTTGAAATATCAATCAAGTTTTTTATTAGTGACATACACTTATTCCGATTGTAAGTATCTCTATGCTTATTGTATAGTTAATAGTGTTAACCAAACATTTCAGTTATCATTGAGTTCTATAGTTGTTACTGAGTCCTTTGGACAAATTCCAGTGTATACCAAGCAGTTACAACTATAAACTGAGCATCTCAGTTTATGCCAAATTTACTAGTGCAAACTAAGCTATGCATTGCTTATCGAGTTCACAGTTGATGTGATGTGAGTCTAGTGTTAATCAAGCTACTCAGTGTTAGCCAAGTGATTCAGTTTATACCAAGCTTGATGTGATAGTGTTTACCGAGCTATGTAGTGGTAAACAAGTGATTCAGTTTATATGACAAGTTTCACAGTATTCACCGAGTCACTAGTGCAGACTAAGTTCAAGACTACTTGGAAGTGATCAGTATGGATTGAGCTTCTATGTCTACCATGTGCATGGCAATGTTGAGCATTGATAGTGGATGTTGAGTATCAGAACCTCACTAAGTCAGTCTTTAGAACTTGAGTGTCTACATTTGAGCTGACTTTGTAATATTTGTGTGAACTTGTATTATGGTTGACTTTGTAATTGTATAATTGAATTGATATATGTAATGTATTGTATCATATCCAAAATATATAAGGAATACAATGCAATTGAATCTAATCATAGAAGAGCAGAAAGAATGAATTACAAAGGCTATAGTAGTATAAGGAGCAACAAAGATTCATCTATCATAGCAAGGTGATTTGTAGACTTAGAGGAATCTCATTCAACAAATCAAGTTGTAGATCAAAGATCAACTATTGCTTCATCCTAACAGGTGGATCAGTCAAATCCTTTAACAAGGTAGACCCAATAATCTTATGCAAATCTCTTTACCAAGTCCATACTTCATTGTATGTTTGTAAATCATTTGACAAGGTGGACCTAGCAGTCCTTATTGCTCCTAATAGGGCAGATCATCGAAAGTGATCAATGTAAGCCTTAATAGGCGAAATTTATACTACAGTACTAAAGCTTGTGGGTATCATCCCCACCCTAGTTTTACTTTCTATTTGGAAGGTTTTTTGGTTACCAAATTTTTGTGTCAAAGTGTTATGTATGCTTTCATGTTTTCTAAGTTTCTCATGCATGAAGTTAGATCAGAATTCATATAAAGGATTAATTGCTAATATGATTAAAAGTTTTAGAAGTTACTGATTCACCCCTCCCCTCTCAGTAACTTAGCTTGTTATAATATTTCCAACATCCCTATCACCTAGTCCTAGACACATTCATGATACAAATTTTATGTTTTCATACTTAGAGAGTACTGTAGACACCTAAAATTATCCTTTTCACTCTAACATTAATTTAGTTAATATTTTCCCTTAACACTATAGTTGATTTTTAAAATAACTATATTTTTTATATTATTATATTTATTTAATTAAATTAATTAATTTCCCTTGTGTATTTGAATATTATTTAAATACCACCCCCTTAATATATTTAATTCATTTTAATATATGATTCCTTTGTATCCTCTTTTTAAAGTAAATCTTATTTATTAAAAACTGTCCACTTAGTCTAAAATTCCTCTAAGCCCATTTAAATTAAATCTAACTTATCTTAAATTATTGTCTTTTTGTCTTAAACCAATATCCCAACTAATTCCCTTCTTAATCTTGGTTAATGTAAAATTAATCTCATAATACCTCCAATCATGTACACAATCACCTTTTTCCAATCTGACCACCTTGGTATTTCTCTTCTCCTCTAATCATTTTGAATTCTTCTATTTTCCCCATAAAAGTGGAATTTGACTTTTGCATGCTTTTCCTCTTAATCCTTGCCACTCATTCATTTTGTCTCTTCATCCTAGCCACTTCCCTTTTGCCTCTTGATCTTTTTTCCATCCATTATTTGGCCTCTTAATCTCTTCCATCCAAGTTTATTTAATTTCTATAAAATAAGGCCCCTTGCTCATTTTTAAGTTAATAATCATTATCTTTCATTAGAGAACTTGAGCACATACTACTCTCAGCATTTGAATTCTATAATTCTTTCATTTGTATCATATCTTAGACCTCAATTATTATATGGTAGCTTAGAATTGATTTCATAGTTTAGTTGAATCATGTAGCTTCATTCTTAGTTTAGCTTGTATTAGAGTATATTATATTAGATTTTTGTGTTTTCATTTGTTAAAAAGAATTTGTATTTGTATTCATCCCTTTGTGAAGATTTGGGGCAAGTTGTTCATACCTATTCTCAAACCCCTTCACTCATTCATGTTAGTTTGCATTATAGATTGTATTTCCATTTGCATTTAAAATAAATCAATAATGGGATTTATAGTAGTGTGTTGGGAGAGAACAACCACAAAATGTCTAAGAGAAAATCAAGAAAGGCTTATTGGGTGCCCTTGTTTTATCTCATCAAAATTTGTGGTGAGATTGGTTTGTGTCATGCATGTTTACTATGGAAAATATCTATTTTAGGTTAGTTATTTTATTTTCCCAATCTTGAATAATTTTGGCCTACAACATACATGTTATATTTTTACCATGGAGAAGTATATTCTTGATAGTACTTATGTGTTGGATTGGAATTTCTTACAAGTTGTAGATGGACATCTGGCTTTGAAGTTAGTGTGTATACTTTAGAAGCAGACCCTAAACCCTAGGGGTCTAACCATAGAGCATGTAAGGGTCCAATAAGATCCCAATGATAATGCTTCATCTATTTGGGAGGATGATAGTATTCTTAATATTTATTATCCATACTTGTTTATAGGCTTCTAGGAGTAAGCCTCATTCTAGAGGGGAGAATGTAATGCCTATCTTAATGAAGCTTCTTACTTTGTTTGAGATTAATAGGATTATTAAATTTTATTAGTTATGGACTTATGTGTTTCTTTAATATAATTATTTGATAAGAAGTTAATAGATTTTTTTGCATATCTATTCGATAGCTAGCTATTCTTGTAGTTAATTTTGAATGACATTTTTATTTAAGTATCAATTGATGCATATGCTTAGCTTCTGGTTACTACATTTATATGATTATGATTATTGGTGGATTGAGAATACCAACCTATCATGTTTTAGCATATATTCTATTTTATGTGTTTGTAAGATGAGGGGAGGTAGTCATAGTCACTCTTGTAGGAGATCTACATGATGTTTCACTCTCTCTTCCTTGTCTATTACTATTGTGTGTGTACATATACTTTATTGTCTTGATGCTTTAGGGATGTGAAGGTACCAAACATTGACCCCACCTAGATACATAGGTCTAAGTGTGCCTTGAAATCCTCAAAAGTTGTTGATTCAAATGTAGCACTAGATTTTACATAAGAAACCCTTTTTGACCATAAGTTCTAGTCTAGGATATTTTACCTTATCTTGATTGGGCACGTTCATGATCTTCTTATTTAATCTAGGATCTTTTGATATATGATTTTTTTATATGTTATGGATTGGTTGAATTAGGTTCATTTGGAATTTAGATGTAAATACTATTGTTATAATATTATGTTTTGTTTGTTTCATCAATAATCAAATAATTTAATAATTAATATGTATGAATATGCATATATGAGTGCATGTGTGCACGTGCGCACACACACACATATAAACCTCTTTGAATGTACTTGTATGAAATAATTATGTAGATTACTTAATTATAACAAATACATGTACCTTTGTAAAAAGAAATAAAATCTATTTCTAATATCTAATTAATATTCTTATTATTTACTCCTATTGCTTCTCTTACCATTCCTTCTAGTCGAGTTGGAGGGAAGTGGAACCCAATATCTCTTGCATGTAAGGGCCTCAAGTTGCCACTATGCCAAGTGATTTCTTGAACTTATTCTTGGTATATTATATTTAATTACTTAAGAGGATACTCTTTAAAAAAAATATTACTAACCTCTTGTGACTTTGTGAGGTTCTTATATGGGGAGTTAGGCAAATATCAAATGTTAATTAGGTGAAAGTTCAATAAGTTTTATAATAATAATCCTACGATTAAAAAGGGATTAGTTAATTAGGTTAATCATATATATATATATACATATATTAAATACTACCCACTTTCTAATGTTGATCAATTTCTCCATGGAAAGAAATCTCTATAACTTCTACAACTATTTGAGGTTTATAGATAGGGATTTTATAGGGAGAAGGAAGAATTAGGAACATATTTTTAAACTTGAGAAGAGGAGATAAGGATAGTGAATAAGGATTGTGTTACCAAAATAATTATCCTATCAAGCATTTTAGTTAGAGTATTATTATTTCTAGTGCTTTGGGAGTGTTGATCAAAATACTTGGGAGCACCTGGAAGGCTTGGCTAAAGGGTGAAGGTCCAATGGAAAGTTAAGTGCAAAGAGGAATCTATGTAGGACTCCAAGTAGGATTTCAAACAAACAATAATCTTTTCTATTTATGTTATAGGTATTTGAATACGATTAGTTGAGTTTATAATTACCAGTCTTGAATATTAATGTATAAGTATGATAAATGGATACTTGTACGTATAGGTTTTAAGGGATGAAGACTTAATTTATGTAGTTGATTTTGAAAATACTAATTCATTTATGAGTTTTTTTCTCTCTCTAACTATTGTTTGGACTTGTAAGAGAGTCATATTATACATATGGATGAATTAGAATGAGTAGATTTGGCCTTTTTTTAGTTTTGTAATAGTTATTTTTCCTTAATTTCTTGGTTATACTTGGGCATAGTCCTTCTAATGATCACCACTTTCAAGCCTCTATGTTTAACCTTTGTACCAATTTGAGGTCATGAACTAGGTATGATGGATGAACTATTTAGGAAATTTAAGGTCCTCATTTGAGTATACCTTGAATATCTTCTTAGATCTCTATCATATCTAGTTTTGATGAAAAGACCAATATGGAAAATTTATTATCTTTCTATTCCATAGTCTCATATGAGTCAGGATGATATGGGTTTATTTTTTGTATGGAAACACATGTTTACTCATATGGAAACCCCTATATTCTCGTATAATAAATTAGGTTGAGATACCTTGTATCCACAATTTGTCAGATGACAACCCCTATTTTGTTGTAAAGGAACTAGTAGATTTGTATACAAGAATATCCATAAGATTTTCTAAATTTTCACCTTTCTATTTCATATCTAGTTTGGAGATGACTTTGGATAATTTCTTATTCCATTTTTGATGAGGTGAATTAAACAATTTTCATTTAAAGTTCCTTGTTAAGCTATCATTTGTGTGTCATCATTTTTTGCATATGTTAGGGTTAAGACTTTTCCTATAGATATACATCTTGTTACCCACGTATTAGCCATGTCACATTTTTTTTGTCACATGTCAAAATAAATTCCTCTCCTTGTAAACAAGTCTCTATCATGTACTCAAAAGTCAATTCATTCATTAGTTCAGAGTCTTAAGACCCATTCCTTTAAAAATATTTCACCATCAGTATGAACCTTAGGTTGCACATGAACTTTGAACATAATGTGCTCAGAGGTTCAAAGTTCATTGGTTCATGGGTGCAATGTGTCAGGTCAGTCTAGGCTTAAGCTAATTTGTCAAATCATCAATTTTTTTTGCTCATTATTGAATTTGAACCATGAACACTTTATGTTCAAGTTTAATGGTTTGACTGATAGAGTTTTATCCTATTATGAGCATCAATTCTAACATCTTGAGGCCCACAAACTTGAACATTGAATTGTTACTAAGTAGTTCAATTATTCATAGTTCACGAGTCGAGAGGCTCTTGATGGTCAAGACACGTGTCCAAAAAAGTAGTGATATGGAGGATTTTCCTTTTCTTTTCGAGGCTTGCGGGAAAGATACACATTTATTAGAAGTTTATGGTAATGATGATGAAGTATGATTTGGTATGTGCAAAATTAAAGGAATGATTAATGATGGAAAGTAACTTGTCTTTTCAATTATTCTCTTCGCATCCGCATCCTTTTCCCTCCAGGTTGCATTCCTTAAAATACTCTTTTCTTTTCATTTTTCCTTAGTTGTTGAAGGTAAAAAATTATGTTTTGTTTGGAGAATACAAGAAGATAGTAGTAGGCCACATTGTCAACAATTCTTATGCAATAACCTCAGCGAGTCATCCATTTTCTTTCTATTGGTTGTTTCTTTTCTATAGAATAATTGTTTTTCTGTGTATTTTCCTTTGGTCTTTTCTCTACTTGTTGTCTGTTAACCCCAAATCCTTCATGGCTACCTTTTGCCCCAGATTTGTTAAGAAAGATAAACCATCAGCCATAAGTAGTTTTCTACCTAAAATTGAAGATACATTCCTAGCTACTGGGGACATTGGTAAGTTAGTGGCTAGATTATCCTGTAAAAAACATGGGTCCATATCTAAAAAGCTCTCAAATAGTGGGTTCTTGCAAGCCTTTGGCTTCCTTGCCTAGAACTAGTTCTATTGTGCTATGATAGGTATGATGCTACTAAAAGGTGTATTTGTACATATATTGGGAAGTCATGGTCTATGTGAACATTGTTATTGTTATGGGCATAGTGAGGATTCCCCCATACAAGGTTTATGAAGATTAGACTATCAACTCTACCTATTCCCAATTCACTACCAATACCAACAAGTATAATAATGTAATTGCCAAAGGTTGGTTACTTAAGCCTAAAAGAGGTGGTTTTCATCTTCCACATCCTTTGACCAAAGAACAAATGATATTTGAAATTAAAGATGGCATATCCCTACTGAATAAAGTGAAAGGGAACTCTCATGCCTTCCATTGGGAAAAATGATGTATTTTTTCATCCAAACTATTGTGGAAAAGGATAAATTTATTGATTAGGCTAACATTGTAGCAACAAGATTGTAAGAGGAGCTTTCTCAAGTATCTGCAACCTCTAGTTTTTATATATAATTGTATATTTATTTTCCATTCTAGCATGTAAAATAGAATGGAGAGGCCTACCTCACTAGGTGTTGAACCAGGGCATGCCCATTTATGAATACTACCCATTGTTACTGAAGGATAAAAACTTGGAAGGTTTTAAGAGAGTTCAAGATACCTTTTTGGCCAAATTAGTGTTTGAACTTCAAGGGAAGGAAAACATGAGGCTATCAAAAGAGGAAACTTAGCTGGTCAATATTTTTGGTAGTTTCTTTATCTAGTTTCATAAGCTTACTTACTTGAGAATTGGGGGATATGAAGGGAAACCTTTAAAATTCCCTCGACATTGTCTTGATCATTATGTGTTAATTGAGGTATGCAAGCAAGTAGCAAAGGTCAAGAGAATTTTTAAATCACAGAAAGGATATGGTTGCACCTTTCTAGTAGAAATTGGACATTACATATGTAAGTCTTTTCAAGACACCCTAAGTCTAAGGGTGGAGATTAAGACTATGAATCTCTCATTCTATACCCCTCGTTCCAATTTTGATAGTCAAGAATTTACATCAAAGTATTTTGAGACATGTGCATCTTTCAACTCTGACATTCCTCAAATTGAAGACTACTGGGCAGATTGTCAAGATGACTGTGAAGTCAGGAAAAGATTTTGGTCAAGGCTTGCTTTAAAGGAAACAAAGGCTTTTAGTCTACAACTTGATATCTCAGGAGTCTCTGAAGAAGTTGATGAAGAGGTAGTTGATCTAGTGTATATTGAAAACATTGAAGCATACCCCTTGTTGTTGATTGGTCAATTTTAGAAGATGATGACTTACAAGCCATAACCCTACCCATGATAACTAGAACTAAAAAATGTCTCACAAGCAAAAGATAGCCCTCATCAAGTACCCTTAGTGTTCAAGATATACCTACTAGCCCTAGTTCAACTCATCATGTTGAAGACACTAATGAACTTGTTCACTCTTATATTGTAGGTTTTTTGAAGTAGAACATTGAACTTGAACTAACTATTCAAAGTTTAGTTTAATTTTTCCCCTCAATCAAGTGGACTTGTTCCCATAGTAGGAAGAAATTGAGTCAACAAATTTGTGTCAAGGAAGCTTACATGAAGTTAATTGAAATAGATCCAATCGACTCTTTGGATGAGAGCTCAAGTATAAAATGAAGCAAGGAAGTAAGAAAGTAGTTGAAGGGGCTAATAATTTGAGCTCATTGACACTCAACACTTGTTTCATATTTCAGACACCTCCTCCAAAAGAAATCTCTTTAGTTCCTATTTGGTTTGATTTATCAATAGGCATGAAAAGAAGTCTAGCTCCTCCAACTCTCCTCGTTAAAGACATGGTGAGAAAATTCTTGGGAAAGACCCCTAAGACCAAGAAGCCAAAGGTTGAAGCTATACTAGAAATCAATGAAAAGACTAGACATTGGGTAGCATATATTCTTAAGCTACCTACTGATAAGAGTTTAGATGATATACTTCCTTAGGATTATGTCATGGAAAAGACCACCCTTGGTCCCACCTCTAGGTTAGTAGATATGAAGACATGGAGTGTTGGTAAATTTAGGATCTCTCATCACATATGGAAAGATAAAAGATATAAGAAATAACTCAAGAAATCCTTACACAAAATGGCATAATATATCCATGAACTTCAACACCCAGATATAGAGGCTCAACCAAACATGACTTCTATAATTGGTGTTGCGTCTCCCACCAACAAGGGATTCATTGAATAGGTAAAAAGGGACATGTTATTTTCTCAGGCTTATGATGAATGGTTGAATGTGGTAAATGCACAGGCAGTCAATTATTTTTCCCATTTCACCAACATTAATGTCAAAGCCAAAAAGTTGACAATTGCTCTAGAATCTAAGATGAATGCATGGGACTTTGAAAAGGTAAAATGGGATGAATACATCATTGAAATTTCAAAAGTTCAGGAATATGGAGTGAATAGATTCCTAACTAGGAAAATTGGAGCCAACATCAATGTGAATTTCTTGTTCATAGCTCGAGCTAACTTGAATGGAGGAACATAGTGATTGAACAGTCTCTAGATGAATGTGTTGAGTTGTAGAAAGAAATGAACTATATAAAGGAAATTTTAGTTTCTAACATCAAATGTATTGATGTGAAGATCATGGAAAACACTGATCAAGAAGGCAAGTCTTTTAAAGGGGTCGAATCTATTTCCTTTCTAAAATAGGGGCATTGAAACATGGTAAGGAAATTACTGTCAAGGACCTCACCATTATCGCTAGGGTTGATTCTATGATGATATATTGTGCTAATCACTTGGAAGCATAGGATAAAAATATGGAACATGCCAATAGGATTGTGATGATGTGGAAGCTATGCCTAGAGCAACTTAGAGTTCCTTAGTAGAATGAGATGATCAATTTCTTAGCCATTCACAAAGCATGGAAAGAAGTTGGTAGTGGTTTTCCTATGACCCAGGAGCAAAATGATGATGCTGGCAATTAGTTTATGATCTAGGGGCCATGAGCCATAGTGATGTTATTTTCTTTTGGTTTATGTTTTCTTAAAGATTTGGTTTTTTGACAATTAATAATTCCTTGAGTAGTTAGTTTCTAAAATTGATTTGAAAGCCCTACATGGCTATTTTACTTGTTTTGGTTGAATCCCAAGGGTTGAATCTCTGAATGTACAAGTACTGATAATATTTCCTTTTTCAACACAGTAGTAATCATTTTTGGTGGCTTTTTGACAGTAAATTAATGATTAATAGTGTTCAATCATATGGTTGTTCCCTAGTTATCATTTGTATGATCGTATGATTGTTAGAATTGGTTCTTATTTCATATAGAATCCAATCTCACTATGATGGATTATTTTTATTAATTTTTTGAATTAGTTCATGTATTTATATTTATAGTTTATTAGGTTTGATAAGAAATTAGAATGGCATTTTGATTTTTCATGTGGCATAAGTTGTAAAATAGTTATCCTTTGAATTTGTAGCATCCTTTTGTGTTTATAAAAGATTCTTTTACTTCCTTGTATTCTTTTAGGTTAAAAGAACCATTATTAAAAATTATTTCATAATAAATACTTTTCATGATCAATATTTTAGAAAGGGAGATGTCCCTTTAAATAGAGAGATTCTTTGGTTTTCTTTTTGAAATATTAACAAGACTCAGTTGTGGAAAGTCAGTTTTTCATTTGTTGTTGAGGGTTAACAAATCTCAAGAGGGAAAAACTATTTTATAACACATCTCAAGAGGGTTCCCAAGACCTATGGTTTATATTCCTTGATTTGGAATTGTATTACTCTAGATGGCTTACTTAAGTAGGGTTAATAGGTAGACTAGGTGAGTGGATTAACACAAGTACTGGGACTATGGTGGTTTCTAGGATATTGTCTTTGGGTGAGTTTTACGCAATGAAAAACCTTAATATAAACATAAATGGTATGGATGGGAATGGGTAAACCAAAACTCAATAAAAAGATAAAAGAAATTAATAGACTCCATATGACTTGTTGTATTACAATACTTACGTGTAACTGCTAGGATAAGGCCCAAGATTTGACACTAGGGTTCCATGACTACTAGGAAGGATACCAACAAGAAGGGACTATGAAATGAAACTCACTTAGCTTGTACTCTATAACCCTTATTCATGTGATGTGAAGTTTGTTAATGTGTCAATGCATTTATTTCCCTTGATGTTTAGTAATAGGAAGGATAGCTCATAACTGTATAATACCTTAGATCTTGTGTGGACTTTGGTTACATCTCCTAGCATGGGGGAGTGAACCTTTTTGGATCCAAGTAGTTGGATTGAAAATGTCACTGAGGATGTTTCTTTTAATTTTTGTAGGAGATCTTAAATTTCTCTTCTTTCATACCATGTATTTATAAAATATCAAAAGAATTTATGATGGACATGTAAGCACTAAAATTGCATTGCTATGTAAATGTACTATTGATGGAAAAGTAATGGAAAAGGGAAGGGTTTTCTAATGAAAGATAAGGGAATTATATGTTTATTCAAGAGATGTCATTAAGTTTATTATTTAATTCCTCTGTTAATGTTTTGGTGATAAACTAAACGTATTCGTTATTTATGTGTTAATTGAAATTCTACTAATAAAGGAAAAAAGTCAAGTATTTAGTTAGGACAAAGAAATTCATAAAATATATCTCTTATGTAGTGCCTCTCCCATTTTATTTTTGTAAGTCATCTTGATGGATGCAACCTTGTTTATCTTTCTTTGTGAAGTGATCGTGATTGGGACCATGATTGATCTACATCTTTTAGGTGGTTTGATTTATGTTATTGTTTCAATTGCTTTTATTATTCTTATGGCTGATTTATGAGATTATGATGTGTTAGATGGTTTCACTAAACTTTGTGTTAGTGGTTACCAGGATTGATGTGGGATCATGTGGTTGTTCCATGATTACCCTGATTCCATGATTACCCTAAGATGTGTGCAAAGATTGCATTGTGTATTATTATCCTATTGTATTTGACTAGGTTCTTATAGTAGTGGTTAGTCATGTATTTGACCATGTTCACTTATGTGTTTTAAGTGTCTTTTTATGGTGTTTAATCAACCATTATTAAATTGTTAAATAATTAGAAATGAATTGTCCATGTTGGATTCATTGGTTATGTGCTACGAATAATTACCTTGTTCATTTTAATAATTTATGAAAACTGACTATTTAATGTAATTTAATGAATTTATAGCTTTGGCTATATTATTATATGTAATTGCACTTGATCATGTTGTTTAGTGTGTGATGAGACTAGAATATGGTCTATTTTTTCATTGTATTTTCAGTTTAATTCACAAACTTTCTAAAGACTTTGATGTTCAAGAACATGATGTTTATGATGATTTTAGAAAAATGTGTGCATAATTACTTTTTAGGATAAAAATTAATATGTTGTAGAAAGATATGTCATTTAATTACAAGATAGTGAGAATGATCCTTTTTCTTCCTTAGCTAGGTTGGGCAGTTCTCTTGCAGCAATGTGACATAGGGTAAACTAATTTGGATAGCATGTTTTGAAAAAGTCTTGATGTATGTTATTTCTTTGGAAGCCCTAATATTTTGAAGATATAAAAGTGAGGTCAATTTAAAAAATTATAAGTCAAAGAAATTACTTGCGTTATTAGACCAACCTTGAGCGAAGGAAATTCAAGGGTCATGCGCTGCTAGATTACCATTCTTTTTGGTGCTAGAATTAATGCACCTATTGTAATAATCAATACCTTCATTTGCTTTGGTAGTTGATGAGCCTTAAATCTAGGAATTTGTTTCCTAGTTCATGTTTTTAAATAACTAGAAGTTTGTGTTCTAAGTGTGTTAAGTTTTAGTCATTTTTTGAAGAAGAAGTTTTTAAGTACTGAATACAATCTTGCTACACATTAGTATGTATGTTTTATCATTGTTATGAATAAAAGGAACATATTAAGTTTTCATCTCTGAGTTATTCTACTTCACTTCTTTGTGGGGGCCCACATAGGAAGTGAACTAATTAGTTAGTATATGATTTACATTCAGTTAATAGTACCAAGGTAGACTCTATTGTTCCTGCAGCCACTAATAACAAAATTAGTGGACTATTCCTACAACATAGGTAGTTGAAGTAATTCTAAGCTATATTTTCATGCTTTGTTAAAATAGATTTGATTCTTAGCTTTAGCTTAAATTTCTTGTAGCTTAAGCATTTGAATTTCCTTAGAGTAGTTCTTAAGTTGAGATAAGTTTGAAGCATATATTTTGTAAACACCATTTCAAGTTTATGTCCCTGGTTGATAAATTAAATGAATCCAAAAGAGTTGGGTAAGAACCACTTGAGATGTCCACTCTTGGTTTAAGCAGTCCATTGTTGTAGGATTTTGATCCCTTTCTTTGACCAAGCATTTTTGGTGTTGTTTCTGGGGATGGTGTTAATTCAAACTAGTATTTCTAGTTGATAGAGTTTAGTAGTAAAGAAGAATGTTATGCATAGAAGAAGAGACCACTTAGGGAGATTCCTTCTCATGATAATTAGGAAGAACCATTCAATGATTTTCAACCTGAATTAGATGAACCCCAAGGAGAGAATGATGAAGATGAACCCTTTGAAAATCCATTTGCTGACAATGATGCTGAATCAGAAGAATCACTCCACTTGAATGAACTTTTTGATGAGCTTGAATATCAAGATTATCCACTAGCCATTGGTATCTATCAAGCACCACCTCTTCCTTCAAGAATGGTTGTTCTTACCTTTTCTTTTCCTAACCCACCTCAACAAGGGAATCAAAATTTGAAGAACATACTTGCTGCTACACTTCCAAAATTTTATGGCCTCATTACAGAAGACCTTGAAACCTTTCTCTTTGAGTTTGACATTCTCTATAGGAGCTATGACTACACAACTGATGCCCATAAGTTGAAATTGTTTCCCTCTACTCTGAAGGATGTTGTTCTACGATGGTTCATGGGGTTGGGTGCAAATGTTGTAGCAAATTGGACTAAAATGAGTAATTTATTTCTTCAAAAATATAAAGAATATTGCAAAGGTCAAGATATGAAGGGGGATGACATTTTTTAAATGTCACAAAAGGAGGGTGAAACTTTGGAAGACTATGTTTCCAGATTCTTGCTTAATGTGTAGCAAAATACACAACATAACCTAAATGAAGAATCTAAAAAGCATCTTTTTCTGAGAGGTGTGCAAGAAGAAAGCATGGAAGCCTTGGACATAATGGTTGGAAGACATGTTACATAGAAAACTTGGAATGACATCTAGGAAATATGTCAAAACTATTCAAGAGCTACTATGAAGAAAGGTAGAGGACTGAGGAGCCTACCACACAAGACCAATGGTGGGTTAGGAGTGTCAAAGATGGAGTTATCTAATCTACTGTCTGAATTCAAGAAAGATATCATTAATGATGTTGCTACTCAATTAATACCATGCAATCCGAAAGGAAAAAGGATGAAGTTGATGCCATGCTAATTGAATTTTGCTCTCATTGCAAAGAAAGAAAGAATGATTGCACATGCAAGACCATTGCAATAGTAAATACACAACCAATGCCCACTGAGTTTAAAGAAATTGACGAAGATACAAGAGAAGTGATTTATGTTGCTCAAAGGAAACCATGGGCTTAGAGACAAGGTATGCCTCAAGACCATCTGAATAATTTTGGTTATAATAATAATCAGTGGCAAGGTAATATTCCCCCAAATTTTGTCCCTCAAGGATAGAACTGGAATAATAATTGGACCAACAAGAAACCTCAATATAATTAAGCCTACCATTAACCACCTCAGTATCCCCAAAAAAATACTCAATGACCTCAACAAAAAAACCAGTATCCTTAGTGGGGCCTGATTCAAAAACCTCTATATCAAGGGAATTGGTAGCAACCACCTCAGTGGGGGCCAAGCCAATTGCCTTAATAGCAAGCCTTGATGCCTCCACCTCTATAGAAAGCCCTAATGCCTCTACCTTATGTAGCTAATGCTAGCCCATAGAAGCAACCACAACTTACTACTTAGCTAGCACCAAATCCCAATAATAAGCAACAAGCTTATTCTCTACAAGTCAATGATATTCATCTCAGGTCTAAAACCAAGTTTCCTACACCTAAAGGACCTATCATAATCGAGGTCGTTGATACTAAAAATGGTCTGGCAAGTCAACCAATTGACATTCTAATTTCCCCATCTATTCAAGCACCTACTCCTCCATTTCCATAAAATTTAGTTCCTACAACTCCATCCAAACCAAACCCTACAACAACTAATCTCCTAGACCAACTTAAGAAAATGACTATACAGATTCCCTTATTAGATGTGCTTAAGGAGATTCCCCTTTACAATAAAACTTTAAAGGAAGCATGTGTCAAACAGTATGCTAGAAAGGAAAAGGATCCTCTTACTATCCATGTGTCAGGACAAATTTTTGATTTAATGTTGAGCAAAGCCCTGGCACCTATATATTCTGATCCAGGAAGTCTTTTTGTTACCATACATATAAATGGCACCCAAATTCAAAATGTTTTGATTGATTTAGGAGCATCAATTAATGTGATGACCAAAGAAGTCTTGTTAAGACTTAGTATTATTAGATTAAGGGATACTCCTACAATACTCCAGTTAGCAGATAATTCAACTATCAAACCTAATGGTATGATAGAAGATATCATTATAACCTTTGATTCCTTAGAATTTCCTTCAAATTTTGTTGTTTTGTCACCAAGAGACACCCTTGGAGGATATCCATTAATCTTAGGAAGACCTTGGTTGGCTACTACAGATGCATGCATTACATTTTGATTAGGAAAAATGACAATATCAAATGGTACCAACACTAATAAGTTAACTCTGTACTCTCCTGCACAACCTCAACTAGATCTTGACCAAGTTTCTTGGCTAGACCTTGGTGATGATCTTCCAAAAGTTAATTATGTTCAACAACTCATGATGCTAGAAAGAAACCCATTTTTTGTGTCCCAGGAAGAAGATGATATACTGACAAAAATCCTTACTAATCATTATGATTTTGAGGAGTCCACTTCTAAAAATCTTGCCAACTCCTTACAAACTGTATTACCTAAATGTGATGCACCTCAATCTCCTGTAGCACCTAATTACCTTCATACATTATTACCCCATGAAATTAAATCTCCATCAATAGCAAATATTTAAATGATGGATAAAGTGAAGAAAGTAGAGATTCCTACAGGAAAAGAACTAACTATCAATAATGAACTTACTGCATCTCAAATGACAAGTATCATTAAACTATTACAAAATAATCAACAAGCCTTTGCATGGTACTATACTGACATGAAGGGTTTAGATCCTAGTCTTTGTACACATAGGATATTTATCAACTTAGAATGTAAGCTAGTAAGAAAACCTCAGAGGAGGGTAAATCCAACATTAAAAGATATAGTCAAAGAAGAGTTACAAAAACTTCTTAATGTTGGATTTATTTATCCTATTTTTGATAGCCAATTGGTTTCACCTTTAGTTATTGTTCCAAAAAAGGGAGGAAAATGGAGAGTATGCATAAACTACAAAGAGCTTAATAAAGGCACTAAAAAGGATCACTTTCCTCTACCATTCATTGATCAAGTACTAGATAACTTAGCATGAAAAATATATTTCTCATTTCTAGATGGTTTTAGTGGCTATAACCAAATCCAAATTTCTCCAGAAGATCAGGATAAAACAATGTTCACCTATCCATGGGGAACATTTTCTTACTCTATCTTACCATTTGGATTATGTAATGCACCTGCAACTTTTCAGTGAGTGGTACTTAGCATATTTTCTGACATAGGTACTGATTGTGTTGAGATTTATATGGATGATTTCACTACTTATGGTGCCAATTCGAACAACCTCATGCTAACTTGGAGAAGGTGTTAAAAAGGTGTCAAGAATACAAACTTTCTCTTAATAGTGAGAAGTGTTATTTGATGATGGAAGAAGGAGTTATTCTTGGGCACTACCTTTTCTCTTTTGGAATTCAAGTGGATCCTGCAAAGATTTTTGTAATTACTAATCTACTAATGCCAACCAAGCAGACTAATGTTAGGAGCTTTCTTGGACATGCCAGATACTACAGGAGGTTTATCAAAGATTTTAGTAAGCTTGCTGCTCCTTTGTATAACCTACTTAAGAAGCAAGCTGAGTTTGAGTGGACACAAGAATATGAAGCAACATTCTAGCAATTGAAGGATTTTTTGACAAAACTTATTCTTAGAGGACCTGATTGGAAGCTACCTTTCTAAATTCATACTAATTCATCCAACACTACTTTAGGGGTAGTTGTCAAAAAAAAAAAGGTACTATTGAGCATGCCATTTATTATATTAGTAAGAATTTACAGGGTGCGGAGCTGAATTATACTATCACTAAAAAAAAATTGCTTGTTGTTGTGTATGCACTTAATAAATTTCAGCATTATATCACAAGCTATGAGGTTTTTTTATACATTGACCACTCTACTATAAAATACTTGATGAATAAACCTGCTATCCCTAGTAGATTAGCATGTTGGCTACTCCTCATTTAGGAATTCAATGTAAAGATAATAGATAAACCAGGTTGAGCCAATGTACTAGTAGATTTTCTATCATGACTTCAAGTACTTGATGATGCTATAGCCATAGATGATAGTTTTCCTGATGAGCATCTAACTTCAATAGAAAGTTATAACCCATGGTTTGTAGATATAGAAAATTACCTTGCTACAAGAAAAAAACCACCACACTTTTCACCTAAGTAGCACCATCTCTTGTGGAAAAGAGTTTTAATTTCTCATGGATAGCTAAATTGATGTTCTACACTAGACTAGATCAAGTAACTCATTGGTGTGTAAGAGAAGATGAAACTTATGACATCATAACGACATGCCATGATGAACCATGTGGGGGTCATTTTGTAGCAAAAATAATAGCTATAAGATTTTAACATGAATACTACTAGCCTACTCTACACAAAGATGCAAGAAAGTATACAAGATGATGTGATAAATGCCAATGCATGGGAAGGCCCACCAAAACTAATGGAATGCCCTTGCAACCACAAGTGGTAGTCACACCTTTTAAAAAATGGGGTATTGATTTTGTTGGTCCAATAAGCCCTCTTCTTATGGTAAATCATACATCTTAGTATGTACTAATTATGCAACTACATGGTTTGAAGCACAAGCTATAGAACATGCAAGAGATCACAAAGTAGCAGATTTTCTATATGAATGCATATTCACCAAATTTGGAGTACTTACAGAAATTGTTACAGATTAGGGAGCTCAATTCACATCAAAATTAATTATGTAACTCATGAAGAAGTACACGATCCATCATAGTACATCTTCCCCATACCATCCTCAAGCTAATGGTCAGGCAAAAATCACAAATAGAGAAATAGAAGCCATCCTCACTAACACAGTTCTTATTCACAACAGGGACTGGGTTGCCAGGCTTCCTAAAGCAATTTGGGCTTATAAGACTACATGGAAGAGCACAATTAGATTTACCCCATTTGAATTACTTTATGGTAAATCTACTTCCATGCCTATTGAATTTGAACATAAGACTCTAAAACTACTTTAGATCTAGATGTTGATGTTTCCAAGGCTCAAGAAGACAAGTTACTGCACTTGAATGCCCTTGATGAATATCATAAATTTGCTCTATAAAATATAGAGATAATCCAATAATAGCGAAAGAAATGGCATGATAAGTTCATCCATGAAAAGAAGTTAGACTAGGCCCTCCTATATGATTCCTATTATTAGCAAACTCCAAGAAAATTTAAAACATGCTGGCTAGGATTGTATGAAATCATTTCTATGTTCAATAATGGTGTAATACAACTCTCTACCATTGATCCTGTTCGCTTCAAATTACTTGTTAATGGACACCACTTAAAACTCTACCATAAGCCATCTAGTCATGAAGAGTTCCTGTAGCAATTCTAGTCATCTTCTAATCCTACAATTCCTGCAACAATTGTAGATGAGTTTCTCACTCATTTGTCATCCTCTCTCTTAAAAAATTTCACTCTTCATAATAAACTACTTTCTTTGTGAAAGTATTTTCTCCATAATAATTCCACCTCACTTCACTTTTTCTCATCTTCCACCTTACCTCACCTTCACCATCTTGCATGATGGTATCAAATGACAACACAACTTAATAGGTCCATACACATACTCAAGTTTAAACTTTTTCTTAATGTGTTGTTCTATTTTTAGTTACCTTAGTCACTAGCAATTGTAGGAGCTATTGCCTAATTTATTTGGGGGAAGGGGTATTATTATCTCATTCATTTTTTTTTTATCATTAAATGTTCATTATTCTTTATATAGTGCCACATGATAAAAAGAATAATGTGAGGTGACCTTTATCTTTATGTCACACATTTTTGTGAATCGGAGAGTATGTACTTAATGCAGAAATAAGTGATCTTTAATGCTAAAAATGTCAACTACTTAAAATAGATACTATCACTTGTTTTCTCATCTTGTTACAAGTTTTTCCATTTTTGAAATTACTCCTATAATCACTTCAGAGGAACAATGGGGGGTGGCTTGTTAACAAGAGAACTAGCTGACCATACAACATTATTGGGAGACCCAGTTTGCCTACCTATATTTCAAGCCAGGGGGTGGATGAATTACATGTTCAAACTATCTGCATGGAATGAGGAGCTTGCCTTAGAATTCCTGTGAACATTGAGGGATGGTTTTGCTACAGTCAAAGGAGTAAAGGCTCCATTTTCACCCAAAATTGCAGTAGATATAATATAATTGCCATTGGCAAGAGAATAGTTTTCAGATACATTGGATGCAGTGTTAGCTAGAGCCCAATTTATAGTGTACATAGACCCACAACTTTAGATAGACTAGAAATAACGTACAGTCTGCACATCTTTACCACAACCATTTAATGAATGTGTTATCTACGTTGTGAAATATTTTACTTGTGAGGGGAGACATTCATATTTACATGCCACACATTTCAAATTTTTGAGTTACCTAAGACATGATGATTGCCCTTTGAATGTTCCAAATTTTATGTATCACATTTTGTTAAAAAGAGCCACTACAGTACAAAAAGGAACCCCAAAGGCCCTTAGGGAACAACTTGGGATTTCTTGGGATGATTTTGTTGAAAACAAAGTGCAAAAAACCTATTAGGCAACCTATGGAGCAAGTTGAAAAGGAAAAAGAACCTCAAGAAAACCCTATAAACCTAGCTCCAGGCTCTTTCTCAACCAGACCCAAGAGGTCACAAAGAACCTCAATTTCTACTCCCGTGGCTTCTACCTCTGGGATGAGTCCAAAATCCAATAAGGGTAAGAGGAAAGTTAAAATTTCCCCAAATGTTGACCCTCTTGTAGCACCTAGGGTTCATAAGAAGAAGAAAGGGAATGTATAGGATACATCTTCAGAACTTCCTGCAACTTCAGAGGCAGCAAAAGTACCCTTTAGGCATAGAACTTGAAGTAGCCAATCATCAGTAAAACCCAATTATGGTGTGTCTTTTCAATACCCTATGTCTAAAAAAGTGGTTAAAAAGAAATCCTCTTCTTTTGATAAAGATAAGATCATCATTTAAGAAGGTGAAAGTGTAGAATGAGTACTTTCTATAGCAAGAACATCCTCTACCCAACCACCCATCATTTTCATAGATTCAAACAATGATGAAAATGTATTTGTTGGAGTTTCAAATTATTCTCCACCTCAAAGGGAAATTTTTTTGTGAAGAAGATGTGGGAATAAAATTTGATATAGTTAATATTGTTGTTGAACATATTCTCTCTCAAGGACTTGTTGCTTTAGCATCCATAGCCCAACAAACTGATCTTATGGATCCTTCATTTGAGACACATGTCACTTTCTATCCTAGTTCCACTATTTCATTGTTAAGAATTATTTCATACTTATCTAATCGATTAATTTAGGAGAGGGAAGAATGGAAAACAAAGAGAGAGAGCTTAGAAAAAACTATCTTCAATCAAACTCAAGATTTGACTAAAAAGGATGAGGAGATTGAGCAATTAAGTGGTAAACTTACAAAGGTCACTACCATGATTCCTAAATTAATGTCTTGTCACTATCCTTCCCTTGTTTATGCTCTCTTTTTGAAAGAACAATTTGTCAGTTATCAAGTGACCTATGTAATATAGGGTAAGAGTTTAACATTGAATACTCCTCATGAATTCTTTCAAGCCTTCCATACTACCCTATAGCCATCAAAAATTTTCTCTGTGAACTCTTTTTATATAATTTAGCATGTCCCTAACAATAGATATTGGAACTTTTTGCCTTACGTGGGTGATATTCAACTTAGGGCATTAATGTATTGGATCCAAAAAGAAATTAGCAAAGAACACCAGGCCCGCCAGTTTAGAGAATTAGAATATGAGACTCCACTTCTTCTTAGGCTTGAAGCCAAGGATGCCAGAACTATGTACTATGAATGGATGAAAATTTCTTACTCAAAACCTAGAAGCTAGATTATTCCTCCTTTAAGGGATGTAGTCTATCAAGAATATAAAGCTATGGTAGAAAAAAATCTTCCTGCAACAAAGTAGGGGAATCAATGACACTAGATAGGATTGAATGAAGACCTGTAGAAGAAAGAACCTCATTCCTCATTGAATTTTATCATGGCTACTTGGTGAGCACCCTAGTATATCAAGTTGGGGGAAGAAAGGAAAAACAATTGGATCCCTTTAACTTTTCAGCCTCCACTATTATTGTCTCCATTACTTGCTAGTTAGCAAGATTTAGAGACAGTTGATATGATAGAAGAGCTTCGCAGATGGGAAAGTTACAAGAAGAATAAAGGTTTTTATTGGAACATTTCTACAAGAGGTAAAGGGTAGAATATTGCTTCATATTTTAGGATGGCTGCAAGGGTGAACTTTTTTATGTTTTCTTGATGACAAGTCAAAGTTTTAGTTGGGGGGGATGATGAGACCAGAATATGGTCTATTTTGTCATTACATTTTTAGTTTAATTTGCAAACCTTCTAAAGAATTTGATGTTCAAGAACATGATGTATATGATTATTTTAGACAAATGTGTGTGTAATTACTTTTTAGGATCAAAATGAATATCATTTAATTACAAAATAGTGAGAATGATGCTTTTTCTTCCTTAGCTAGGTTGGATAGTTCTCCTGCAACAATGTGACATAGGGTAAACTAATTTGGATAGCATGTTTTGAATAAGTCTTGATGTATGTTATTTCTTTGGAAGCACTAATATTTTGCAGATATAAAAGTGAGGTCAACTCAACCAAGTGGGAGTCAAAGCGATTACTCACGTTATTAGACTAGCCCTTAGCAGAGGAAATTTAGGGGTCATGAGCTCCTAGATTACCATTCTTTTTGGTGCCAAAATTAATGCACCTATTATAATAATTAATAGCATCATTTACTTTGGTAGTTGATGAGTCTCAAATCTAGGAATTCTATTCCTAGTTCGTGTTTTTAAATAACTGGAAGTCTATGTTCCAGGTGTGTTAAGTTTTAGTCATTTTTCAATAGAAGAAGTTGTTGAGTACTTAATACAATCTTTCTATTCATCAGTATGTACATTTTATCATTGTTATGAATAAAAGGAGAATTTTAAGTTTTCATCTTTGAGTTATTCTACTTCATTTCTCTGTGGGGGTCCACACAAGAAGTGAACTAATTAGTTATTATAGGATTTACATTTAGTTAATAGCACCAAGGTAGACTCTATTATTCTTGCAGCCACTAATAACAAAATTAGTGGATTGTTCCTGCAACATAGGTAGTTGAAGTAATCATCAGCTATATTTTCATGCTTTGTTAAAATAGATTTGATTCTCATCTTTAGCTTAAATTTCTTGTAGCTTAAGCATTTGAATTTCCTTAGAGTAGTTCTTAAGTTGAGATAAGTTTGAAGCATATATTTTGCAAACACCATTTCAAGTTTATGTCCCTGGTTGATAAATTAAATGAGTCCAAAAGAGTTGGGTAAGAACCACTTGAGATGTCCAATCTTGGATTAAGCAGTCCATTGTTGTAAGATTTTGATCCCTTTCTTTGGCCAAGAAGTGTGCAGGGTTTATGTCCCTAGAAATGGCACATAGTGATTTAACTACTCATAGCTAGCCAATGCCATCCCTATATGTTGATGTATCATATTTAATTGTTAAAATTAAACCCTCCAATGATTTAATAAATCTATACTCATTTGTATTATTTGATTGGACCTATGAGCATGTCTATGTATTTAGAGGTTCACATTTATCTCGAAAGTCATTAAGGGATTTTGTGATTTTGGTTAAAGGAAATTTTGGGCTTTATCTTATTTAATTTAATTTCCTGACAAATTTGTTGTAGTTGAATTTCAATTACTTCGAATAGCCTATTTTCATTTGAGTGGAATTAAGGTTTAAATAGGTGACCTAGTTATGTACCCTACTCCTTTATTCACTTGAAAAGTGAATAAGTATCCAAAAAGGAATTTTATTCCTCACTTCTCATTTTTGGAAATAGAAATTTGAGAGCAAATTTTCAAATCCTCTTCTGTAGGATTGTGTTATTGTTTGTTGTAGGAACTATGGGTGTGGGATCATCACAAAATTGGTCTCATTGAATCCATCTTAGAGAGACAAGTTGTATTTTTGGCAACTTCTACGAAATTTTTATTTTATTGTTTAGAATTTCATTTTGCCCTTTTGGCTGTCAGGTAGGGATCTCCTATTTTGTTGTTTTAGCTTTGTTTCTACTTCCATTTTAGGTAGTTGTATGTTAGGAGGTTGAGAACTAGTGTTCCCCTTTGCTTTTGATTGCTAGCTCTACCTAGTTGGTTGGGTATGAGCATTTTCATAATTTTTAGGATAGGGGTTTGGGGTTTTACATTGTTATGCTGATCATTTTTGCATATGGTGTTCAAACCCAATTTGTATTGAATTTATGTGGCTCATTCACCCATGGGTTGAATGAGTTTTATTTTTTTAATTTTCCTCAATGTTGGTTTTTTGAGGTTTTTGCCTCAATGTGCATGCTGCCCAATTTTCTTGGGTTTTCTTGGCATGGTGTTGGTCATGGATTTGGATTATCTATAGGATGTCAATCTGACCATTGTTGCACTTTTATGTTACATTGAGATGTGTGTCACATCCATACTCTCAAAATTTTATTTGGTTGAGTTTTATTTTTCTTGTGTTCTCATCCAACCCTTGTTTTTATGATCTTTGTGTTGTTGGTGTGCCCACACATGAGCATGTGTGTGCATTTTTTGGGTGCTTTCAAGGTCCAATATCCCAGTTGTTATTAGT
Source organism: Cupressus sempervirens (assembly GCA_028749045.1). Taxonomy (NCBI): domain Eukaryota; kingdom Viridiplantae; phylum Streptophyta; class Pinopsida; order Cupressales; family Cupressaceae; genus Cupressus; species Cupressus sempervirens. The sequence goes on along the minus strand of CM053791.1, from coordinate 548,155,789 downwards.
GGAGTTATGTTCATTGGGGTTGGGTTGGGAATATTTATTGCCTACATGCACTCATTGTGTGATGAGCATGGGTATATAGGGTAGTACCAGGGAGTGGCTTCTCTTGCAATCTTGGTGACTATTTCTCAGGTTGACATAAAGAAGTTTCTAAACAGGTGATAACTAAATAAATTATTGGGTAATAAATCTAAGATAATAAAAATGTGAGCACTTGGAGTTGATTTGAGGACACTTAAAATCTAAGCACCCATAGTTGACTTGAGGGAAAGGTGTGATGCAGTTCGTAGGGGAGTTTGATTTCACATGATATTTAGCTTGGGCTTCATGATGCCAAGTGAGTTACCCTATGTTGAGTCCCTACATGGTTGAGCCATAGAGTGTTTGACTAGGACCTATTGTACTTGCATTGTCTCATGATCTTGGTTGTAGTCCAATTTACTATCTAGTGTGAGTGTTAGCCATGGACAATTTTTTTTGTGTGTGTTTGTGGTTGGATCATTATCTCCATTAGCATAATGGGAGTGGGCCTATAGGTTCCACATGGTTGGGAAGCATAGCTACCTATACCACTACTAGGGACCAATGTAAAAAGATGGTCTATTTCTAGTTGAGACTGATGCTTGATGTTTCACTTGGTATTTTGGGTTTTCAGAGTATGTTTCTTTATGATTTACACTTTAATTAGAATGCTTGGATATCATGTTTAGATGATGTTAGTTTTCATTTGACACATTACTTTATTATTATGTTATAGCATATGGTTAGATGATGTGATTCACTTCTAGTTGGAGTATATATGCTTTGATGGATTAACATGTTAGATCTTCTTGTTCTTATGATGTTAGTTACCTCTATAGTAGTAACTCCTTCATAAGAGAAATTTGACTATCTAGTTCACAGTTAGGATGTTACACTCAAGGGATGGCTAGGGCCATTGAGATCTCACAATGCTATTATTGTTGGGAGGAAATGAGCACGAGTTTTAGTTGTGTTGGTGCTTAGATGTTTATGCTTACCTTCATATGATTTTGGTTTCTGAACAATGTATGTACATTGCAATGTTGTTTTCTACATGTTAATTCATATATTGTTATGGATTAGATGGATGTATGTTTTCTCCTTCTTGTTGCTTGGTGTCTTATCTCTTATGCTCTTGAGTGATCATTCCTCATTTTACATGGATCCAATACTCCCCGGTGTGGAGATTTCATGCTTTTTCCTATACTTTTTGGTCATGTTGTCAATTGTCTTCTCACATGGGAAGGATAGTTTCTCACATGAGAATGCACTTCCTCACATAGAGGAACAAAGTATCCTGTGACATAATTACTTCCTCACATGCACCTATGTAGTTCCTCATGTGGCATGATGTGAATCCAAAGTAATGCACTTCCTCACACGTAGTGGTACAAAGTGTCACATGAGATTGGAGTATCATTTAAGTATAAGTTAACATATATTTAATTCCTTATACTTAAGATATATTTTAATATATGTGACGATTCATTTGAGATAGGTTCCAAACTTCTCCAAGTTAAGATAAAGATTTTAGGAAATTTTAGAGCTTCAAAAATTCAAACTTAGCCAAATTTTAGGGCTTCATGATTTTAGGATTAGCCAAATTTTAGGACTAAACATTATCTTTTAGCATGATGTTTAGTAAATGAGTGGTTGTAACTTTGAGCCCCTGTCTTTTGCATGACCTTTGTTTGTTTCTACTTGTAATTCTTGATTATGATATGATTAATGGATATGGACTTGTATATCTAACCATGTTGGGAGGTTTTACTTTGGGTTTGAATGAGAACATCCCATTAGTACATTCTCATGATTTGTGTGATCTTGGTTTGTGAGTTGTGATTTAGAGCTTGGAGATCTTTGGAAGTAGTTGTAAGACTTCTGCTAGTGTAGATGAACATCTGAGTTTTTCAATGTTCCCTATTCTTATCACCTTGTTTTGATGCTTCATCTTGCACTTGGTTACTTTATGTTGTGGTTAAGTAACTTATCTTAAAAAATAATAATCAATGCATGTTTTATCTTGTGTTCCAAGGATCTTCAGGTGAGACATTACATTTGGTATCAAATCCCATGTTCAAACATTGGGATCTTTGTATATCTGTTGCCCATATGGTTAATGATGTGATTGCATTAGTGCAAGTGTCTCTTTAGAGCTCATGTGTTTTGTTGCTTTGGTATCTACTTGTGATGGACTTGCTTGCCTAGTAGATGTGACTAGAAGAATGAGAGGAGAAGGAAGTGAGTCTTTCCTTGTTTTGTAGACACAATTGATGTGCCTTGGTATGGTTGGTTTCTTGTGTGACCCTACTAGATGGAGTCACTAATTGGTGTCCATGTTTTGGCTTTGAGTGCTTCCTTTTGTTTCTCCTTGTGGAGTAAGGTGCATTATTTTCCCTATTTTCTCCTATTTGTAAGTAAATAAATGAATCTTATTTGTGATTCTTTGTTATGTTAATATAGTAATGAAATGTTTCCTTTCATTGAGAAATGAGTGTTTTTTGTGAATCATTGCAAAGGAGTAGGTTTTACATTGGATCCTTTGGGTTAATGAATTAAGTCCCCAAATGGATTGCTTCTTAAGCTTATGGAAATTGTATTAAAATGGATGGATATCTAAATGCTGCATTGCATGGAAAATGACTAAGGAAATTATTGTAGTATACATATGCATGATGTTATTGATGGTATATTGCTTGATGTGCATGAGTGTGTTCTCTAATGCTGCTAGGATGATGTATTCCTTAGCATTCTGTGGTGACTTATCCCTCTTGTGTGACTGTTCTTAGTCATCATATGTAATGTGATTTAATTGATGAGTTATTTTATTTGGTTGAAGGTACTTCCTCATGTTGTTGGGCTAGTATTGGCATTTAGTATTTTCATTTCTTGAACTAGTCGTTAAATTTCTCTATCGCTCTATTTGTGGTTGTTGTCACACTTGACTTATTATTGAAATGAGCTCTTTTTTGATTTACTGTTGGAGGTGACAATTGCCCCATTTGGAATTTTTGATTTTGTTTCATGGTGATTATTCTACATATTTTTTTCTATTGGCCAATCTTGTGTTGTGACTCTATCATGTTCATCTAGAACCTCTGGTAGTACATACAAGGGATAATATCATAGAGAATATACTAGTGTTTTTTTAATTGAGATAAAGTTATTAATATAATTGGATGGTTTAAATGATGATTAAACATAATGTATTCTGGAAAGAAATTTGAAAAGATATGTACTTGTTTTAGGGTGACTCTTGAACTCTTGTTTCAAAAACCTTTCAATTTTATTGTGCATTAATGCTTGTGTTATGATTAACTAATGAAATTATCAAAGAGAAGTAATATTGGTTTCAATGTGTGAATTATCTTTCATTTCATGTCTTATGTCATTTTGGACATATCTTCACTTTGGTTGTTTTGGATGCTACATTTGTTTCTTCTCTTGGTGACCGAGACTATCTGATTTTGCCTATGATTTTTTATCTTGAGTGGTGATACAAACTCTTAGGTATTAGGACTCTATAAACTCCATCATGTTTTAGGCCTCATGAAGATATTTCTAAAACACTTGAAATGGACCCAATCAAATTCCAAACATGAAAGTTATGGCCTTTGAAGTGAAGGCAATTTTTGTGTTGATTTGAAATTTTGTGCAAGTAAACAAGTTGTCATGCATTTTCTTGTTAGGAAATTGTATTATTTCACCTGATTATATGAGAAACCTCATATGAGAGTGTGCTAATGAAAAATATTGCCTAGGGAACAACCAACACCTCTTTTGCACTTCAAAAGATGTAGATTGATGTTCCACATACTCTTTATCAAGTAGAGGCAAATTCAATCATGACAGATCATATTGGTGGTCATTGGAGAAATTTAACCCTTCATTTTATTCTTAAGGGATGAGTTAATAGCCTTCATAATCTACTAGGTACTTAGTTTGGATTCATGCTTGGGTTTGTGTTCTCCCTGTCCAACTTTATGTGGCGAAATGTAAACTGTGAGCATTCCTTGCTTGAGGTAGATGTCGCCCTTGTCATTTGGGAATGAATTAGTCTTTTGGTGAGTCTAGATCCTCCTTATGGATGTTGACTTCGGTGCATCTCTATATCATTTACCCTCTAGAGAAAGTTGGCTAGCATGGTTATGCCACTTGCTCAATTAGTGTTGAATGAGTATTTTAATGGTTGGTGGAATTGTGAGTTTTCCCTAATGTATATTGGGCTGACTTAGTGCAAAAGTTGAGAGAGACTCCCTCTTAGTCTTAATACTCTATAGTTTCTACCTCCCTAATCTTGTATCTTCAAGAAGATTGTCTCAGTCGAGTTTCTCATTTACAATTGACTTGAGGCTAGAGATTTAGTTTAGTAGTAGGTTGGGTTTAGTATTCCCAGCATATTGCTGAAGGGACATTGTATCATTGGACACATGTTACCATTTCATGAGTTGGTATAAAGATATTACATGATTTTGTCCACTGATGAAATTCTTTGCAACCTTGTGGAAAGGTGATAACTTGTTTGGTTGGGTTAAGTAAGCCTAATTTCCAGAGATAGTTGAGCTTTTCGTATCATAGAGACTAAGTTCTCCTATGCTTGGTGGTTAGTAGTGGTAGGTATCCTTTGGAGTGTGTAATTTTGTTAATAAACTGTCATAATCTATGTTTGAAGGGTGAGTTTACGTGGATTCAAGGATGTTCATGTGTCGCAAGATAGTATTCTTCACAATTTTGGGATGGTTATTCCCCATAATTCCAACTCTTGTTGTAAGTGCATGTTGTGTTTCCACAACACATGCCCCATTCCCTCAAAATGGGGACCCCTACTTTTTGGACTCTTGAACTCACAGTTTGAGTTTCAAGAAAATGTTAGAGTCAAAAAATCATGAAAGATTTTTAAAAAATTGAATAGTCAAAAAAACCAAAAAATCAAAAATCAATAAATTCAAAAAACTTAAGTCATAAAAATATAAAATTTGAAAAAATATTTAAAATAAAATAAAAAATGAAAATGCGCACACCCCGCATATGGGCAAGGTTATTTTTTCCTCTGCTGCCCCATAAACTCATTCAACTTCTTTTTCATTCTTCATTTTTGCAGCTGCATTAGCTCCAAGGTAAACATCTACGTGCTTCATAACTCATGACATGCTGTAGTGCAACCACTGCACTCATGCCACAACACCACCCACACACTCACTCGATTGCATGACCCATGCAAACACACCACACTACGTCGCTCTATCTCTCACCGTGCTTCGATGCACATCTACATGCCGCACTGTGCCTCTATGCGACCATGCAACCATGTCGTCTGCTACACCTTCACACGTTGCATAATGAACCACTCACACATTTCAAGTCCTTCACATGCACGTGCCCAAACTTCTCTACACACAACTCCATAGCCGTACTTGGCACCGCGCTCCCGCTGCGCCTGCGTGTTGCTCCTACCATGTGCGCTACTCCCTCCACCCGCGTACGCTACTCCACACTGTGCAATGCATAGCTCACTCCTGCGCTCATGCGCATGCTTTGCGTTGCACAATGCGTGCAACCCATTTCGTTGAAATCCTAGTTGCATGTCTCTTGCAAACACCTCGCTTCCACCAATTCACGTCGTGCGCGTGCGTGTTAACCTAGAAATAAAAAATTAAAAAATTAAAAAATTAAAAAATAAACAAAATAAAAATAAAAATAGTAAAAAAAAGAAATAAAATAAAAGGACCCACCCTTTTTTAAAATTTTAATTTTTAATTTTTTGTCAGTAGTCAATTAAAGAAATTTAATGCTTTTGCATTTTTTTTATTTTCAAGTTTTCATCATTTTGAACTAATTAACATTTTTCCTCATGTCGTGTAGATATTATGGCATCCACTTCTGAAGAGAAAATGACACCCAAGCCTATTGTATTCAAATTCCAAGGCGTATCATCAAAATTGAGATTTCATGACGATTATGCAAAAAATAGGGATACTAACTTGGGGCACACAAATTTGGGAGAATTCCTCAGGATCTACAACAAACCTACCAAGAGATCTACACTAGTATCCTCATTGATTGATTTTGGGTTGGTGAGCACAGCTTCACATCTAGTATTAGTGCAGTCAACAGAATTGATCATGGCTCTGGCACAATATTTTATTTGTAAGTAGAGAGTGGTTAAGAGCGTGACAAGAGAAGTGGTCTTGGACCTACGATCCAATAAAATTAAAAGGGTCTTCCATCACCCAAGGGAAAATCAATTCATTAGACTCTCCTATGAAGTGATAGAGAGATGGTACAGGGAACACCAGAAAGAGGCGATGGAAATCATCCAATCCTCCTACCTCATTGAGAAGATTCATTCAGGAAAGATCATAGGGAAGCTAGACGTGACTAGATGATACATGAAAGATTACATTGGCTATTCCATTACCCTTTATCCTTTTGAGCAGAGTCATGGGCTTACCAACAGCTAGCCAACTTAGTGCCTACATGGTCAACTTCATTAAAACAATCAAGATGGCAAGGATGCCACTAGACTGGGCTACCACACTAAGTGAGAACTTGTGTGAGTAGGTGGGTGCAGTTAAGGAGAAGAAGAAGTTCTGTATGAATTCTTATATGATATATCTACTTGTAGCAAGGGCCACAAACTACCCCAGTTTTTACAAGAGAGGTAGTATGCAGGATCCTAATACCTAGCCCTACATTGTCTACCCTCAACTCATGAGGAAGAAGCTCTCTACTCAGAGCAAGGAGTATAGAATTGTGATTGAAGGGTTCATCTTTGCAGTCATCTAATTCATAGAAGGTGATTATGCCAAAAGGTTATTTGATGAGGAAAAAGCAAAAATAGCAACTCTTGAGGCCTACTTCATCCAATTCAAGACATTCACATATCTATGGATAGCTGGTTGCTACTATCAATCCAAAGAAGCTCCCCAGATATCCAAGTGACAAGCCAGTGCTATTGGAGATTTCTTGGCAGATTGAGTCTGCATATGAGAGGGTAAAGAGATAGAGGAGACCTTGTTGGACATGGCCCCTAGTCATTGGACCATATCAAGTCAAACAAAAGCAAGATATTCCATCCTTTGAGTGGGAATGGGAGAATTATCCCTTCGAGGAGTACAACTCCCCTAGGCTCTATTTTGATAACATCAGGAGAGTGGAGAGTTTGGTTGGTAAAGAGTTCCATCATGAAGATGCCATAGAAGATTATTGGATGAATGCCACAAATGACTACGATGTTCACATAAGGAACTATTATAGGATGACTTTGTATCTAGTAGAGAAGGCTCTCAAGCTCAACATCCTAGAGGAAATAAGGCAATAGGATTCATGAGAGCTCCTACACCCCTTGTTCAACTCGGAAAAAATGGGAGAGACACCCATCATGAATGTCAAGGTTGACAAGGAGGAGGGAGATGATATTAATATTGGGCAAGGCACATAGTCAAAATGACCAAGGATTGGATCAAGAAGCCCTTTCAACTTAATCCAATACCTAACACTGTTATCTTTCATGCTCAAGCCTGCCTTGAGAGAGGTAGAGGGAGGAAAATGACAATTCCTACCTTTGCATCCCAGTCTCTCATCAGGCCAGAGATAGTATACCAACTTGACCACCTGGTTGGATACTATCATCCTCTAGAGAGGAAGGGAAAGAAAAAAAGAAAGAGGACCTCCCCTTAGAGGATTCAAATAGAATAGGGTGAAGTGTAGGTACCTCCCCAACAACAAGAAGAGAGTGTACAAGGGTCTGAGGATACTATTGCTTCTTAAGTCCAAGATGACCCTCAATTGCCTCCTTTTGTGCTTAGCCAATTAGAAGAGGGAGAGAGTCAACAAGTTCCCATTCCTCCTTCACAAGAATAGCTAGCATCCCCTTCTACCTCCATAAAACCAAAGATGATCAAGATCTAAATAAAGAAAAGGAAAAGGGTGACTAGGAGAATGGTGCCTTTTCCATCTGTTCCTGAGACCATTCTGAAAGGGGAAGAGGAGGAAGAAGAGGAGATAGATGAAGAAGACCTACTACCCTTGCAAAAAAAAAGTTGGCTAGCTAGAGCCGAGCAAGAAAGAAGAAGAAGTACTATGGGTGTATTGCAATCCACCCCAGCAAGACCCTTGGAAGTCTCTTCTTCAGAAGATGAAGTGCAATAGTGGGTGGATGAGTAGGATGAAGAGAGCGATGACATTTTCAAAATCTTAGATTTTGATTTTATGCCTGTCAATACAAAATTAGTTGGGAATAAGATTAGGGATACCCCTACAGGTCAACCTCAACAAGAAGACTAGACATAGATGTCACCAGATTCACAGGGTCCTAATCTTACTTCTTCATCTTCACCACAAGTCATGGTGTTAGATAAGGGCTCGATTAATCCTCCACCCAAAAGTTTAGAAGAGGAACCAATTTAGAAGGAACCATCATGAGAAGAAGAACTGAAACAAAGGGCCACCGATGAAGTGTCAACGAAGGAATAAATGGTGGAATATTCTCAACCACCTTATCAAGACACTGAGGTGCAAACTATTGGGTCCACTAAAATAGAGGTCATAGAAGAGGAGTCCTCACAAAAGGAAACAACTCTAAGGAGCAATAAGGGGAAGGAGGTCGTAGAACACACCCCTTTATCTTCAAGAAGAAAGTCTTTAGACGAGTGCATCCTGAGGTGGCTCCAAAAGGAAGTAATGAGGAGTACTAGGCCTAAATTTTGTGCTTCAAAGGAGGACATTTTTGAGATTGCAGAGATTTTGAATAAACCCAAGTCACCATCACATGAGGTAATACCGTTGGTGTTTGTCACCAGTACATAGAACTAGGAATTTTTTGACCAAGTGGTTGTCCCTTCTGAAGATGTAGACGTAGAAAGCCTTTGTCCCAAGGATTATCAGCTCAAAGAGATCATGCTTGGGAGACCTACATGGGATACAACCTGATTAATGGTGACCATGGGGATAAAAGAAGTCTTAAAGAGCATGGGGCAAGATGTGGTTGAACTCCAAACACTTTGAAGGCAGATTGAGATCCTAAAGGGATATTTGGCCAAAAAGGTTGGTCCTCTTGATCCTGAGGACACATTGAATATTATTTTTAGAGAAGGGAGAGTAGTGCATATGGATCCATTTTTGAAAGCCTATCAACAGTTGTAGGAAAGCTTTGAGGAGAAAGGTATTTTGATTATCACAAGAAATTTGAAGTTACTGCATGCTATGCAGGAGAACATGAATAAAATTGTAGCAATTTTGAAGTAGGACTTTAGAATAATGGATGAACTAACGGCCTGGAGTAAGGATTTACAAACTTTGCAAGCTATAAAGGGGCAAATGTATCATATTTTGATTGATGTATATATGGGAGAAGAGTTAGATATGATTGATGATTGGATAGAAAAAATAGTAGATAGCAATAAAGTAATGGAAAAATTACATGAGGAGATTCATCAGCTCAAGGACCAAGCCCAAGAGAAAATTTTGGAAGAAGAGAAACACTATAGCAATGCATGCTTGGATATTTTTGAAGATGAGGAATGAGAAAAGATGTTACCTATAGAGATAGTGGTATATAATTTTAGGAATATTTTTGTGGAAGGTACTGATGATGAGGACATCTGACAAGCCTTCAAGACTGAAGAAGCATTGTTAGAATTAAATACCAAACTTGGGGATACTTCTAGCACCTGAATTGAGGTAGACAGTTACATAAAAAAGTTCAAAGACAAATATGAGGCTTTGGATTTACCAGATGTGGCTAAAATTATTGAGATTATAGAAAAATTCAAGGGCAAACATACAAACATAGCTTTGGGATGAAGAAGAACAAAACCCAGATGCCAGAATTTCAATTTTGACACTCAATAAAATTTTGAGATTTTGGACCATTTTGAGGTGTGCAGCTCCAAAAGTATGCATCTCCATAGGTCCACAACTCCATAGGTGCACATTTTCAAAAAGGTTCCACTGACAGTCAACTATCAGTTCCAAAAATAGAGCTTCCCATGCATTGGAAATGCATTTTGACAGCAGTTTAACTCCTACAAATGCCCTGTGAAGGATCAACTTCCATTTTTGGTGCTCCCAGATACTTCCACTTTGACTCAAAGCTTTCTCTCTCATATTTTTTTTAAAAAAATATGTAAAAGACTCATGCATCCAATTAATGAATTAAAATATGGATGGAGTCTTACTTAGCACCAATTAGATTGTAGTTTGTATATAATTAGTTTATTTTGTTAATTAAAAGAATTTTATTGCATGAAGATATCTCTCACTCTCAACACAAATTGAGGAGACAATTTTGTATAAATACCTCATTGTAATATGTAATGAGGGGCACCATTATTTTGCAATAAAATTATGCTTTTGGTGCTCGCATTTGGAGTGTAGTAATTATTGCTTGAATGTGTCATTGTTTTGTGGATTTATTTTCATGAAATTGTGATTGAGCCAAAGGTTTATTGCTTCATTTTTGGTTGTGCATTTCATTAGTTCTAGTGTTTGTTATGGTATCGACAAATTCCACTGCATAACTAGCTTGAGAAGAAATCATAGAATTGTGCTTACATAACTTTTCATCTCGCATGAGCGCACTTTTTGTGGCCTTGTGATCTGATCAAGGGTGAAACATCATATCCTCATTAAGTTTCTCACTGACAATTGCATCAATGGAACCAGAGAAGCACTAATCCTTCTTTCATTAGTTATTTACTGATCTCTTTGAAAACTTAATTTGCAGGTGTGTCATTTTCTATAATTTATGTCTATTAGGAATTTTAATTTCATGATATTTGCTTTCAACTTTTGTTATTTGCTTTGCTAACACCCTTGTTAGAGTAGGAATTCATACTAGTTGCATTGTTAGCTTGCATCCATAAGAAAACATTAAAAAAATACAAAAAAATAGTTCTTTTAGTGTTATTTTGAAGTAGCATGCAGATTCTTCATCTCATTCCAAAATCAAAAGGAACCAACAAAGGCCTCCTTGTGAACAATCACATTTATCTTCAACTAAATGGATTCTAGTAGATTGAAAGATCAACCTAGAACCTTGGAGTTGATTCAAAAAATCAACTTTTTAAGAGAGGAATTCACAATAATTCATGTCATTTAGCATTGTGCATAATGACAACTCAACAAAAGTGGTGCTAGAAGGAGGGCTGTACTTATGATTCTAGAAAAAGGAAGGAAAATTTGCCAAAGTTTTAAAATTCTGCACCTTTTTGAAAATTTTTGCAGTTTACACAAGTTTAGAAATTTTTTTGAGTTTTGAGAAATTCAGATGTGTAGGTGTACAGCTCTACAGGTATGTAGATCTGCAACTATGCAACTGCGCAGGTGCACAAAACTGTATGGTGTGCAAAATTTAGTGGTGTGAGAAAGTGTACTTCTATAGAGGTGCACTTTTTCCAAAATTGATGCAAACAAGAGGGTTCAGATCTAGAATCCCCATTTTAGTGAGCATTAAGGTCTTTACTAAGGGCACACGAGTTTCTTGAGCTTACCCACTTTTGCAAACCATGTAGTGATAATGGAGTACCTCGAATCCAACCACTTCCATTCAAACTTTCATCATCTTCTTCAACTCCACCTCCAGTCCAACCACCTGGTGGACCACCACATACTCCCATAGTTCCACCTCCATAGAAGCCACCTTTAGGCCTGCCAAATCCTCCAATGGCCTTCTTCACAAACACAGTAGACTCGCCAATAAACTTGAGAGGTGCACTCCATGACCTCCCTAAGAATCCTAAGAAGTTTTTTTTAAGGTTCATCTATGGAGAAACTTGAATTGCTGAAGACCACATTAAAGTTTTCAAAGAAATTTGTAACCAAAAGTAGATTGCTAATGAGGATGTGATCCTTTGTTTATTCCCCTACTCTTTGGGGGAAGTTTCTTATAATTGGTATGTGAATTTACCACCAGGATGTATCAAAGATCAGAATACTTTCAAAAAATTATTCCTAGAGAAATTCAAAACATTCATCAACCCAACTATGATGCATCAACAATTCATATCAATCAAAAGGGACCCAGCTAAGATGGTTTCCCATTTCAACCATCTCTTCCATATGGCATATCATAAGCTGGAGGTGCCATACACTATACCTGTTGAAGCAAATATTCAGATTTATTTGAATGCCATGGACCCTCTTACAGCTATCTTTCTGAGAAGGCTTCCTGCAACAGATATCAATACATTAGAGAAGGTTTTCACAGAAGCAATAACTTTCACCAAGCAAGCCAATCCTAATGGAGGAGGATTGATGCTCCCACCTCAAGCCATCATAGCACCACCAACACACTTATTTGGAGTACCTATTATGCCTAGTCCATTCATACTAGTGAATCTAGTTCCACTACAATAGGCACTCACTCCATAGAACCTTACATTGACATACCCAGGGTATGAGCCCCCCAAGACCACTTTCTTTGAGAAGAAGGCAACAGTTCCTATAGAAGCTAATAATAACTTCATTTTAGAATTTGATCAAATGAAAAAGATTGTCACAAATGAACAATGAATTGACTCATCTTAGGTTGTCATGAGGATAGAATAACAACTTTCAAAGAAACAATGCCGATCCTTACAACAACAATTATGGCCAAAGTTACAATAGAAACTACAATGGAAACAACAACAATGTAGGAAACAATAATGGGGGAAACAACTTCAATCCTCCCAATTGCAACAATGACTTTTAGAGATATAACTAACAGTGGAATGCATATTTGAATAATGGAAGTATTCCTACAGATAACAACAACAAAAATATTCAGTATGTAGATATTAATCAGTATGACGATGGTCATAGTGCACCTAGCAATGATGTTTCACACTATAATGGGAATCTAAAAACAACTCAAAGCTCTCAAGAAAGTGATAATTCTACTCCCATGCAATTTAATGCCATATTTTTGGAATCCTACGACCCCACACAATAGCTACAAGTAGAACAATTAGTCACTGAAGAATTCTCATTTCCATTTAGCCAAGAACTTGACTTTCAACATCAAGAAATGTTTGCCTTTTGTAGTGATAATCAGAATATGTACAACCTGAGAAGTAGAAAGGAACCTTTGACAAATGGAATTCCTCTAGCACTACAACCAACTCCTCCCGATCCAAGGGCAAGTAACAACCCAACACTGGTTAAACCACCAACTAGGGGACAACAAAATCAGAAAACCAAGCCAATGTTCTAGCAATATTGAAAAACCATGCTTGGTCTACAGAGAGGTATAGTGTGGTTGAAGACTTGAAATGATTAAAAGCCAATATGTCTATGTTTGACATATTGCAAAACTATCCAGAATAATGAGATGTGCTCATGAAGACTCTAGACCATACGAAGACTTCCAATAATGTGAATACCACCCCTCAAAAGGTGGTGTTGCAACAAGTTAATACCACGAAGGCATTTCCCACCATGTTCAAAGACAAGGTGGAGGTGCCCCCATTTTTGCTTAGTATAAGGATATAAAGGAAAAATCTTCATAATTTCCTAATTGATTCAGGAGCTTCATGCAATGTCATGCCATTATCCATAGCACAAAAGCTAGGGGTTACCCCTCAACCCACTAACCGGGTAGTGATACAGTTGGACAAAATAGAGGTCAAAGTGATAGGTGTATTGAAAGATGTGTGAATACAATTGATAGTCAAACCTCAAATTCAAGATGTCATTGATATACATGTGGTTGATATTCCAAAGACATATGGGCTACTCCTTAGTAGAGAATGGAAAAAGTGTCTAAGGGGGTGGTTTTCCACAAATTTCACCCAGCTTTGGTTGCCATGGAAAGGTTTGGACAATAAAATCAAGATAGATGCAAAGCCCAAGTTAAAAAAGATGATCACCAATTACAATGCCCCTAATGAGGTAGCCTTCCTGCAAATAGATCTAGGCTCCTACAAGGTCATGGTTTTTGATACTATGTCAACCAAAGAACCAAACAACCAAGATATGGACAATTCATAGACCATATGATGGCAAACCTACAATGTTTGGGAGAAGATGTTGATCCCAATATTCTCCTCCTTCTAGGATTTTGTCAATTGCATAAAGCTAGTCATTCTGAGTTCAAATGCTCATCATGTCAAGAAGTAGTTGCTAGAGTGTTGACCCAAATGGTTGAAGTAAATAAATTTGATGATCCACAAAAGGAACCTACCAAAAATCAAACTCCTACAAATGTGTCTAATACTATCAAAGAGATTGAAAGGGAAACTGAAGATTTGAATGCGTCATATAGTGATACCTCTTTAGATGGTGAATGTTTGTCTTCTCTTCCACCCGAGATGATCAAAGTAAAAAGAAGAAGAAGGTACATAAAAGGCTAGGGATGAACTTCAGTGGTTGTACATCTTCTGCAAAAAGTTGAAGAAATTCAAGAACTAATAGGGGTATTTATGACAAACGAGAAAAAAACACACCTCCCATATCAAGTATTCACAATGAAGAATCGTCAAGTTTACCCCCTAAAAAGTTAGAATGGGTTCCTAAGAAATAATCCTTTAAAGCTCAAAGAAAAGACAAATTGAGAAAAAATAAGCACAAGGTTAGAAAACCCAAAGAACACTCAATTTGGACTCTTCGCTTTGATGGTTCCAAGTGTAAATCAGGAGCTAGTGCAGGTATCAAGCTAGTTCCCCCAAAGGGTAAATCTTTCTATGTAGCATACCGATTGCAATTCAGAAGTACCAACAATGTTGTGGAATACGAAGCCCTAATTTGAGGACTTCTCTTTGCAATTAAGGAAGGAGTTACAACTCTCATTGTCAAAGGAGATTCTCAATTGGTCATTCAACAGGTAAAATCGTTGTACTCTTGTAATGATAAGAGATTCATTGCCTATAGAAAAAGGGTATGGGACTTGTTAGATGACTTCCAAGCTTTGAACATAAAGTCTATTCCAAGAAGAAAGAACATGGTAGCCAATGCCCTTGCTAACTCAGCAAGTGGATTGCAACCCGTTGAACAAACAAAGTTGAAATATTTTTTAGTTGAACTGGTTGCTACTCCATCTATTCCAGACAATATCACAAATTTCCAAGTTTTTTAGGATGATCAACACATACTGGAGTTTATCATATGCAGTGGTCACTTTAAGGGACAAGAAATAGATGACACCCCTAATGATGAATTAGAGGATACTAAAATTTAAGATGAAGATGGAATCTTGAACCTAAAGACCAATACTATTCCAAAGGGGATGGTTAAATTAGAACATATCTTTGATCATGATGAATTGGAACTCAATAAAAGAGTTCCAAAAGAAAAGGGGACTGACGAATGCAATTCATATAATTTAGGAACAGAAGATGATCCCAAGATGATAAAGATTGGGAAAGCATGCAGTTTGCAGAAAAGTGAAGACATGCTCAAATTACTCACTGAATATAAGGATATCATTGCTTGGATCTATGAATATCTAAAGACATATGATCCTTAGATCATTATGCATGATATTCCCCTCAAGCTAGATGCCAAACCTTTTCAACAAAGGCAGAGAAGATTAATCCCATCCTTGAACCTCTAATACTGAAGGAAGTTAAGAAATTGTTGGATGCAAAAATTATCTTCCCTATACGTCACCACATGGGTGGCTAATATAGTTCCTATAGGGAAAAATATTGGAGAGGTTTGACTTTGTGTAGATTTTTGCAATTTGAACTTAGCCTCTCAGAAGGAAAATTACCCATTACCCTCATTAGATGAGGTCTTATAGATTGTGAATGGTTCAAAAATGATGTCTTTCTTGGATGGATATTTTGGTTACAATCAGGTCATGCTTGAAGAGGAAGATAGACTAAAGACTGCCTTTACAACCAAATGGGGAACCTTATCCTACAGGAAAATGTCATTCGGATTGATTAATGTAGGAGCTACATTTCAGTGTGCCATGGATGAAGCATTCAAGGGATTGATCAATAGATGTATAGTTATTGACATGGATGATTTGACTATCTTTTCAAAAGATTAAACTACACACATTGCTGACCTAAGACAAGTGTTCAATAGGTGTCGTAAATATGACATATCTCTCAATCCCAAAAAGTGTTCATTTGGGGTCACTAAAGGAAAACTCCTAGGTCATATCATTTTAGAAGCTAGCATCTACATTGATCCTGATAGAGTTGAGGCTATTTTAAAGTTGTCACCCCCAAATAGTCAAAAGGAACTCAAGTCTTTCTTTGGGAAGATAAATTTTGTTCGAAATTAATTCATAAGTGGATTTTCAAAGATTGTGCATCCACATAATAATTTTCTTAAGAAAGGAGCTAAAATGGAATGGGCCCCTGAAGTTAAGAGATCATTAAAGGATATTAAGATGGCCATTTCCATGGTTGGTCAGTCCTGAGTACAACCTTCCCTTCAAGATATATTCCTTTGCTTTAGAACTTTCATGCATAGGGGTTCTGACTCAAAAGAAGGAGAAGGAAGATGAAAGACCTATTTCTTTTATGAGTTTCTCATTGAGGAATGTTGAGTTGAATTATTCTAACCTCAACAAGCAGTCTTTTGCTTTGGTTAAAGTAGTGAAGAAATTTTGCCATTACATATTGAGAAGTAAGGTGTATGCTATTGTACCTAACCCAATAGTAAAGATAGTGTTGATGCAAAATGAACTTCGTGAAAGATGGGGTAAGTGGATGGCGATACTTCAAGAGTTTGACCTCAAGATCCAACCTATGAAATTAGTCAAAGTTCAAGGATTGTCAAGGATGATAGCTAATAACTAGGACAAAAATGAAAAGGAGTTCAAATTTAATAGTGAAACAAATGAGGATGACCAGAAGAATATGATAGTATCTCAAGTCGACATGGGCCAAGATGTAGTGATAGACTTCTGGTACCAAGATATCGTGTATTACCTCCTACAAAATCAATGTCCAAGTTGGATGAATAGTTCACAATGCAGAGGACTTAAAATGAAATGTGAGTCCTATATGCTACAAGACAAAAAGTTGTAAAAAAGGAACTATGAAGGGATCTACTTAAAATGCATAGGACATGAAGAAGTGAAAGAAGTCCTAGAACAATTTCATGACAAATATGGTATAGGGCATGGTTTGGTAGAAGCAATGGCTCATATGATTTTGAGATCAAGATATTTTTGGCCCACATTGTTTAAGGATACCTTTGAGCATGTCTTCTCTTGTCATGTCTATCAAACAAGTGCTAACAAAGAAAGACACCCAACCATGCCGTTACAACTTGTGTATGAGGTATGTCCTTTTGCAAAGTGGGAGTTGGATTTCATTAGTCTAGTTAACCCACCATCATCAACTGGACACACCTACATTCTTATGGCCACTGATTATTGCACAAGATGGACAAAAGTAGAAACTTACAGAAATTGCACTACCAAAGTGATGATAGACTTCATGGAGAAGCATATTGTCACCAGATTTGGAATGTCATTCGCTCTTGTCTGCGACAATGAGTCTGCTTTTGCATCAATATTTTTGACTCAATGGGCATTCAAGAATAAAGTTATCATAAAATTCTCTTCAAATTACTACCCACAAGGAAATGGAGTAGCAGAATCTACAAACAAGAACCTGATCACAGTAATAAAGTGATTGTTGAAGGAGAACCCTAGAGACTGGCATACATAATTGAAATATGCCTTATGGACGGATCGAGTAAGGGTTAAGAATGCTTTGGGGACTTCCTAATATTTACTTGTCTATGCAAAAGGAGCCAGTATTTCCATTAACTTTAGAATTCATATTCTAAGGTTCATGAGTGGATATGCTGAAGATGCTAATAGAGTACAAATCAGATTCACGAATCTTTTAGAGATGGATGAAAAATGCATAGCTGCACTGGAGCGCATGGCTAAACATCAAGCTATTGTGAAGAGATGGTTTGACAAGAGGGCCATGATAAAGTCATTTAGGATTTTCAACCTTGTTCTATTATGGAATAAGGTGAAAGAAAAGCTGGGCAGCCATACCAAGTTTCAATGCTTGTGGGCTAGTCCTTATCGAATCGTAGAAATCCTCAGAGAAAACACTTTTAGGCTCAGCTCCTTGCAAGGGGAATTTCTTCCCTTACCTGTAAATGGGAAATTTATGAAGCATTATTTTGAAGCCTAAAAGGAAACATTTTTTTTAGTTAGGTTCTATTTCTACATTTAGTTAGATTTTATTTCTGCAAGTAGCTAGGTTTTATTTTTTGCAAGTGTGTTTTGCTTTCATGTTGTGTGTTTTCTTTTAGTCATGTGTTACTTTTTGAAATCATGTCAGTCCCAGGGGGGGTAAGGTGTACTTGAGATTTTATCTTGAGATATTTCATTAACCACTCTTTGGTTTTGATTTTAGGAAGAGGTATTTCTCTGTCAAAATATTTAGATGATTGTGTGTTTTATACCAACTGAGCAATTGATGTTCCTTGTGGAAATAGGAGACTCTCAATCCTAAGTTTAGGATTCCTAAACCACTGAGCTCTCAACACTCTGCAAACTTAAGAATCGATCATCTTGGGTGTTGTCTAATTAAGGTCAAAGGTAGCAAGGGATGATTCAAACTTTGAGTGGTTCATATAGGAGGGGTCTTTTTAAAGGGTTACTAAGATCATTATTTGGTGTGAGAGTTTCTAAAAGTTTTAAAAGAGGAACGCAAGGGATGTTCATAAAAGATCGAATCCAAGAAATGACATTGATGTCTTGGCTACATAGTCTAAGTGTAGTCAAGATATCAAAGAAAATAAAATAAAAGAACAGTGTTAAGACTAATGGATTCTAAAAAGATTTAACATAGAAAAGGATATGTTTTCAAAATAATGTATCTTGTATCTAAAATATTTCTTTATCAAAGAGTGACATTATGAACTATATGAAATGATTATTCAAAATTTTCCAAAAGTGTAAAAGAGGGTGACATCCTGCTAAGAGCCCTCAAACTAATTCTCTCATCTGGTCAAGCAGTGATTGATAAACACAACCTTCATGAAGTTTCTAAATGGATGAGTTGGGAGGAGTCGAAGATTGTTTCTGAGTTCTCCAAAAATTTTGATAGATTACATCCTAAGATGTCGAAGGAAATCAATACACTAATCACACACTGAGCTTGAAGGTTTTAAATTTTGGAGTGTTGATTGTAAGGTCATCTGAAATATGCTCAAGGTGTTCAAAGTTTGGTTGATGTTTGACACACATTGAAAGGGTGTTTGTTGATGAAGAAATACCTTCATCATTTTATTCCTTTTTTTAGGGCTATTTGTTGTGTTTCCACAACACACACCCCATTCCCTCAGAATGGGGACCCCCTACTTTTCAGACTCTTAAATTCACGGTTCGAGATTCTAGAAAATGTTAGAGTCAAAAAATCATAAAGGTCAAAAAAAAATTGAAAAGTCAAAAAAACCAAAAAATAAAAGTTCAAAAAAATTAGAAAATCAAAAAGTCATAAAAATATAAAATTTGAAAAAATATATATTTTTTTAAAAATGTGCACCACCTGCGAGGTGCATGTCGCACACTCGCACACCCGCATGGTGGTGCATCGTGCACCCCACACGTGGGCAGGGTTATAAAACCCCTCGCTGCCCCATAAACTCATTCAACTTTTTTTTCATTCTTCATTTTTGCAGTTGCATCAGCTCCAAGCTAAATGTCTGCATGCTTCATAACTCACGGTGCGTTCATGCCATAACACAATCTATGCACTTCATAACTCATGACATGTCGTAGCATGAACAATGCGCTCATGCCGCAGTGCCACTCGTGCACTCACGTTGCTGTATGACCCACACACTGTGCCGCTCTATCTCTCACCATGCTTTGGTGCGCATCCGCGTGTCATGCTATGCTGCTGCATGACCTCGCAACCATGCTATTTGCTGCACCTCTACACGCTACACATTTCAAGTCCCACACATGTATGCACCCAAACTTCTTCGCATGCGACTACGCAACCATGCTTAGTGCGCTCAGTATCGCACCCATGTGTTGCTCCTGCCATGTGTGCTACTCCCTCCACCTACGCACGCCACTTCACACTGTAATGCATTGCTCACTCCTGCGCCCGTGTATGTGCTTCATGTCGTACAACATGTGCAACCCATTTTTTTGAAACCCTAGCCACACACCTCCTGCAAACGTCACGCTTCCACCAATTCATGCCACACCGGCATGCAAACCCAAAAATTAAAAAAAAAAAAAAAAAAATTAAGAATAAATTTATTTTTTTTAAATAATTTTTTTGAAAAAAATAATTTAAAAATATATATATATATAAATAGAAAAAAAAGCAATAAAATAAAAGGACCCACCCTTTTTTAAAATTAATTTTTTTTAATTTTTTAATTTTAATTTTTTGTCAGTAGTCAATTAAAGAAATTTAATGCTTTCGCCTTCTTTTTATT
Organism: Cupressus sempervirens; assembly: GCA_028749045.1. NCBI lineage: Eukaryota > Viridiplantae > Streptophyta > Pinopsida > Cupressales > Cupressaceae > Cupressus > Cupressus sempervirens. Next base: position 548,135,404 of record CM053791.1, on the reverse strand, counting down.
TTCAAGTTTTCATTATTTTGAACTAATGAACATTTTTCCTCATGTCATGCAGATATTATGGCATCCACTTTCAAAGAGAAAATGGCACCCAAGCCTATTGTATTCAAATTCCAAGGCGTGCTATCAAAGTCGAGATTTCATGATGATTATGTAGAAATCAAGGACACTGACTTGGGGCACACAGATTTGGGAATATTCCTCAAGATTTGCAACAAACTTATGCAGAGATCTACTCTAGTATCCTCATTGATTTGTTTTGGGTTGGTGAGCATAGCCTCACATCTAGTATCAATGCAATCAAAAAAATTGATCATGGCTCTAGCACAACATTTTGTTTCTAAGGAGAGAGTGGTTAAGAGCATGACAAGAGAAGTGGTCCTGGACCTACAACCCAATAACATTGAAAGGGTCTTCCATCTCCCAAAGGTGGATCAATTCATTAGACTCTCCTATGAAGCGATAAAGAGATGGTATAGGGAACACCAAAAAGAGGCGATGGAAATCATCCAATCCTCCTACCTCATTGAGAAAACTCCTTCGGGCAAGATCATAGGGAAGATAGACATGACTAGAGGATACATGAAAGATAACATTGGCTATTCCATTATCCTTTTGAGCAGAGTCATGGGCTTACCAACAGCTAGCCACCTCAATGCCTACATGGTCAACTTCATTGAGATAATCAAGATGGCAAGGATGCTACTAGACTAAGCTACCACACTAAGGTAGAACTTGTGTGAGAAATTGGGTGCAGTTAAGGAGAAGAAGAAGTTCTATATAACTTCTTACATGATATATCTACTTGCAACAAGGACGATAAACTACCCTGGTTTGTACAAGAGAGGCAGTAGGTAGGATCCTAATGCCTGGCCCTACATTGTCTACCCTCAGTTGGTGAGGAAGAGGCTCTTTGCTCAAAGCAAGGAGTATAGAATTGTGAATGATGCGTTCATCTTCATGGTCATTTGATTCATAGAGGGTGATTATGCCAAAAGGTTATTCGATGAGGCAAAAGAACAAGTAACAGCTCTCAGGGCCTACTTCATCCAATTCAAGAAATTCACATATTTGCGAGTAGTTGGTGCTACTATAAATCCAAAGAAGCTCCCCAGATATCCAAGTGACAATCTGGTGCTATTGGAGATTTCCCAGTAGATTGAGTCTACATATGAGAGGGTGAAGAGATAGAGGAGACCCTATTGGACCATATCAAGTCAAATGGACGGAAGATATTATGTCCTTTGAGTGGGAATGAGAGAATTATCCCCTCAAGGAGTACAACTCCCCTAGGCTCTATTTTAATAACATTGATAGAGTAGAGAGTTTGGCTGGCAAGGATTTCCATCATGAAGATACCATAGAAGATCAATGGGCGAATGCCACAAATGACTACCATGTCTGCATAAGGGACTATTTTAAGATGACTTTATATCTAGTAGACAAGGCTCTCAAGATCAACATCCCAGAGAAAATAAGGTAACAAGATTCATTGGAGCTATTGCACCCCCTATTCAACTCGAACAAAATAGGAGAGAGACCAATCATGAACGCCAAGGTTGACAGGGAGGAGGGAAATGATATTAATCATTGAGAAAGGCACGTAGTTAGAATGACCAAGGATTGGATCAAGAAACCCTTTCAATTTGATCCAATACCTGACACTATTATCTTTCATGCTCAAGCCCACCTTGAGAGAGGTAGAGGGAGGAAAGTGACAATTCCTACCTTTGCAGCCCAATCTCTCATCAAGCCAAAGATAGTATACCAACTTGACCACCCGGTTGGATACTATCATCCCCTAGAGAGGAAGGGAAAGAACAAAAGAAAGATGACCTCTCCTAAGAGAATTCAAATAGAATAGGGTGAAGCGCATGTACCTCCCCAACAACAGGAAGAGAGTGTATAAGGGTTTGAGGATATTGGTGCTTCTCAAGTCCAAGATGACCCTAAATTGCCTCGTTTTGTGCCTCACCAATCAAAAGAGGGAGAGAGTCAACAAGTTCCCATTCCTCCTTCATAAGAAGAGCCAATATCCCCTTCTACCTCCACAAGACCAAAGGGGATCAAGATCTAAATAAAGAAAAGGTAAAGGGTGACTAGGAGAATGGTGCCTTTTCCATCTATTCCTAAGGCCATTCTAAAAGGTGAAGAGGAAGAAGAGGAGATAGATGAAGAAGAGTAGCTACCCTTGTAGAAATGAACCCAGCCAGCCAAAGCCACTGAGCAAGAAAGAAGAAGAATTACCATGGGCATATTGTCATCCACCCAAGCAAGACCCTTGGAAGTCTCCTCTTCAGAAGATGAAGTACAATAGTGGGTGGATGAGAAAGATGAAGAGGGAGATGACATTTTCAAAATGTTAGATTTTGATTTTAAGCCCATTGGTACAGAATTAGTTGGGGATAAGATTAGGGATACCTCTATAGGTGAACCTCAACAAGAAGACTTGATGCAGATGCTGCCAAATTCATAGGGTCTTGATCTTACTCCTCCATCTTCACCACAAGTCATGGTGGTAGATAAGGGCTCAATTATTCCTCTTCCCCAAAGTTCAGAAGAGGAACTAGTTCAAAATGAACTATCATGAAAGAGGAACTGGAACAAAGGGCCACTAATGAAGTGTTAAGGGAGGAACAAATGGTGGAATATTCTCAACCACCTTCTCAAGACACTAAGGTGCAAACTACTATGTCCACTGAAATAGAGGTCATAGAAGATGAGCCCTCGTAATAGGAAACAACTCTAAGGAGTGATAAGGAGAAGGAGGTAGTAGAACACACCCCTTTGTCTTCAAGAAGAAGGTCTTTAGATGAGCGCATCTCGAGGTGGCTCCAAAAAGAAGTAATGAGTACTAGGCCTAAATTTTGTGCTTTAGAGGAAGACATTTTTGAGATTGTGGAGATTTTGAATAAACCTAAGTCCCCATCACATGAGGCAATACCATTGGCATTTGTCACCAGTACATGAAACTAGGAATTGTTTGCACAAGTTATTGTCCCTCCTGAAGATGCAGATGTAGAAAGCCTTGGTCCCAAGGATTATTAGCTCAAAGAGACCATGCTTGGGAGACCTACATGGGATACAACCTGATTAATGGTGACCATGGGGATAAATGAAGTCTTAAAGATCATGGAGTAGGATGAGGTCAAACTCCAAACACGTTGAAGGAAGATTGAGATCCTAAAGGGATATTTGGATGATGTGGTTGCTCCTCTTGATCCCGAGCACCCTGAGGACACATTGAATATCATTCTTAGACAAGGGGGAGTGGTGCATATGGATCCATTTTTCAAAGCCTATCAGTAGTGGCAGGAAATTTTTGAGGAGAAAGGTATTTTGATTATCACAAGAAATTTAAAGTTACTGCATGCTACGTAGGAGAACATGAATAAAATTGTAGCAATTTTGAAGTAGGACTTCAGCATCATGGATAAAGTAAGGGCCTGGAGTAAGGATTAAAAAACTCTGCAAGCTATAAAGGGGCAAAGGTATCAGATTTTGATTGATATTATTATAGGAGAAGAGTTAGATATCATCAATGATTGGATAGAAAAAATAGCAGATAACAATAAAGTAATGGAAACATTACATGAGGAGATTCATTGGCTCAAGGACCAAGCCCAAGAGTGAATTTTAGAAGTAGAGAAACAATATAATGATGCATGCTTGGATATTTTTGAAGATGAGGAATGAGAAAAATTGTTACCTATAGAGACAGTGGTAGAGAATTTTAGGAAGATTTTTGTGGAAGTTGTGAATGAAGACATCCAACAAGCCTTCAGGAATGAAGAAGCATTATTAGAATTGGATACCAAACTCAGGGATTTTGCTGACACTCGAATTGTGGTAGACAATTATAGACAAAAGGTCAAGGACAAATATGAGGCTTTGGATTTACCAGATGCAACTAAAATTACTGAGATTATAGAGAAATTCAAGGGCAAACATCCAAACATAGCTTTGGGATGAAGAAGAACAAAACCTAGATGCCAGAATTTCAATTTTGACACTTAGTAAAATTTTGAGATTTTGGACCATTTTGAGGTGCACAGGTATGTAGGTCTGCATTTTCAGAAAGGTTTCGCTAACAGTCAACTGTTAGCTCCAAAAATAGAGCTTCCCATGCAATGGAAACACATTCTGATGATAGTTTAACTCTACAAATGCCCTATGAAGGATCAACTTCCATTTTTGGCACTCTGAGACACTTCCACTTTGACTTGAAACTTTTTCTCTCATATTTCTTTGTTTTTAAACATGTAAAAGGCACATGCATCAAATTAATAAATTAAAATATGGATGGATTCTTACTTAGCACCAATTAGATTGTAGTTTGTATATAATTAGTTTATTTTGTTAATTAACAACATTTTATTGCATGAAGATATATCTCACTCTCAACACAAATTGAGGAGATGATTTCTTAAATACCCCATTGCAATATGTAATGAGGGCCACCGTTATTTTGCAATAAAATTATTCTTTTGGTGCTCGCATTTGGAGTGTAGTAATTCTTGCCTGAATGTGTCATTATTTTGGGTATTTATTTTCATGAAATTGTGATTGAGCCAAAGGTTTATTGCTTTATTCATGGTTGTGCATTTCATTAGTTTTGGTGTTTGTTATGGTATCGAAAAATTGCTCTACGTAACTAACTTGAGAAGAAATCATAGAATTATGCTTACATAACTTTTTGTCTCGCATGAGCATAGTTTCCGTGGCCTTTTGATCTGATGAAGGGTGAAACATCATACGCTCATTAAGTTTCTCACTGATGATTGCATCAGTGGAATCAAGGAAGCGCTACTGCTTCTTTCATTGGTTATTTACTAATCTCTTTGAAAGCTTAATTTGGAGGTGTGTCATTTTTCCATAATTTATGTCCGTTAGGAATTTCAATTTCATGTTATTTGCTTTCAAGTTTTGTTATTTTCTTTGCTAACCCCCTTGTTAGAGTAGGAATTCATACTAGTTGCCTTGTTAGTTTGCATCCATAAGAAAACATAAAAAATATAAAAACATACTTCTTTTAGTGTTATTTTGAAGTAGTGTGTAGATTCTTCATCTCATTCTAAAATTAAAATGAACCAGTAAAGGCCTCATTGTGAACAATCAAATTTATCTTCAACTAAATGGATTCTAGTAGATCGCAAGATCAACCCAAAACTTTGGAGTTGATTCACAAAATCAGCTTTTCAAGAGAGGAATTCACAAGAATTCTTGCCATTTAGCATTGTGCATAACAAAAGCTCAACTATGCATAGTGTTTTGACCTTTTTTTGTTGTCACTTGATAGGTGCATGTTGTAGTCAGGCACCTATTAATGAGGTAGAGTGGTTTTTTTATTACCTTGTAGTGTTGGCTTTATGGCTAGATAGGTTTTCCTAGTGCATAGGAAGTTCCTTTTTTAAGGACCTTGTGTCAGTGTGACACCTATTCTCTTGTGGTTGACCTATTTGGGGGTTGATGAGAAGGTTTTTAAATGATGTAGTGATTCATGTTTGACTTGTTTAGAGGTTGACAAGTCCTATTGCTCAGTTTTGATTTTGCACTTGGTGTGTTTGTTCTCTATTTTTGTATTACGAGCTTCCAGGAGTAAGCCTAGTCTTTGGGGGATGATGTAGTGCCTCTCCCATTTGATTTCTATAACTCATCCTAATGGATGCAACCTTGTTGATCTATCTTTGTGAAGTGATTGTGATTGGGCCCATGAGTGGTCCACGCCCTTGAGGTTATTTGATTTATGTTATTGTTTCAATTGCTCTAATTATTCTTATGGCTGATTTATGACATTATGATGTGTAAGATAGTTTCATTGAGGTTTGTACCAATTGTTACTAGGATTGATCTGGTATCATGAGGTTGTTCCATGATTACCCTAAGATGTGTGTAGAGACTGCACTGTGCATTATTATCCTACTATATTTGGCTAGGTTCTTGCATGAGTGGTTAGTCATGTATTTGACCATTTTCACCAATGTGTTTTAAGTGCCTTTTTATATTGTTTAATAAACCATTATTATATTCTTAAATAATTAAAAATAAATTGTCCATATTGGATTCATTGGTTATGTGGTACAGATAATTACCTTGTTCATTTTGATAACTTATGCAAAATAGATATTTAATTAATTTAAAGCATTTATCGGTTCAACTATATTATTATATGCAATTGTACTTGATCATTTTCTTTAGTGTGTAGGATTTATGTCCCCGATAGTGGCACATGGAGTTAGTGATTCAATTCTTCATATCTAGCCAATGTCATCTCTGTATGGTCAAAATATCTTATTTAATTGTTTAAATTTAAACCTCCAATGATTTAATAAATTCAAACTCACTTGAATTATGTGAAAGTTATTAAATAATTTTGGGCTTTATCTTATTTAATTTAATTCTTGATAGCTTTGTCGTAGTTGAATTCCAATTACTTGGAATAGCCTATTTTCATTTGGATGAAATTAGGGTTTAACAAGGTGACCTAGTTATTTACCCTACTCCTTTATTCACTCGAAAAGTGAATAAGTATCTAAAAAGGAATTTTATTCCCCACTTCTCATTTTTGGAAATAGAAATTTGAGAGCAAATTTCCAAATCCTCTTCTATAGGATTGCATTCTATTTGTTGTAGGAGCTATGCGAGTAGGATCATCATGAGATTGGTCTCATTGGATCCAAATCAAGGAGAACTTGGATTTCCATGAGTTTTGGTAACTTATGTGAGATTTTTATTTTATTGTTCAACTTCTCATTTTGCCCTTTTGGCTATTAGTTAGGGCTCTCCTATTTTATTATTTTAGCTCTGTTTCTACTTCCATTTTGGTATTTGTATGTTAGGAGGTTGGGAAATAATGTTCCCCTCCATTTTTTATTGCTACCTCTACCTGATTGGAAAAGTATGAGCATTTTCCTCATTTTAGGGATGGGGGTTTGGGGTTTCACACTATTATGTTGCTCATTTTGTCATACTATGTTTGAACCCAATTTTTTTTTGGATTTTTGTGGCTCATTCAGCCATAGGTTAAATGGGTTGTATTTGTGTTGATTTTTGTCAAAGTTAAGTTTTTGAGGTTTTCACCTCAATTTGTGTGCCACCCAATTTTCTTGAGTTTTCTTGGCATGGTGTTTGTCATGGATTTGGATTATATGTAGGATGTCAATCTAACCACTATTTTTCTTTTATGTTGTATTGGGATGTGTGTTGCATCCATACTCACAAGCTTGTATTCAGTTGAGTGCTATTTTTCTTGTGTTCTCATCCAACCCTTGTTTTTATGATCTCTATGTTGTTGGTGAACCCAAAAACAAAGCATGTGTGTGTGCATTTTTTGGGTGCTTGCAAGGCTCGATCTCTCGGTCGTTATCGGTGGAGTTATGTTTATTGGGGATGGGTTGGGAATATGCATTGCCTACGGGCACTCATCATGTGATGAGCATGGGTATGTAGGATAGTACCATGGAGGGGCTTCTCTCACAATCTTGGTGACTATTTCCCAAGTTGGCATGATGAAGTTTCTAAACAAGTGATAAATTAATTAATTAATGGGTAATAAATCTAAGATAATAACAATGTGAGCACCTAGAGTTGATCTGAGGACACTTAAAATGTGAGCACCCAAACTTGAACTGAAGACACAATGTGATGTGCTTCCTAAAGGAGTTTGATTTCACATGATATTTAGCTTGGGATTCATGATTCCAAGTGACTTACCCTCCATTTGGGATTCATGATTCCAAGAGAATTTGATTTCACCAAGACCTATTTTACTTGCATTGTCTCATGATCTTGGTTATAGTCATCTTTATTGTCTAGTATGAGTGTTAGCCATGGATAGTTGTTTTGTGTGTATTTATGGTTAGATCATTATCTCTTTTAGCATGACAGGAGTGGGCCTAGGTTTTCCATGTGGTTGGGAGGTGTAGCTACCTATACCACTACTGGGAATTGGTATATAGAGATTGTTTATTTCTAGTTGAGACTAATGCTTGATGTTTCACTTGGTATTTTGGGTTTCTAGAGTATGTTTCCTTGTGATTTACACTTCAAATGGAATGCTTGGATATCATGTTTTGATGATTTTAGTTTTCATTTGATAGATTCCTTTATTATGATGTTATAGCATATGGTTAGATGATGTGATTCACTTCTAGTTGGAGCATCTATGCTTTGATGGATTAGCATGTTAGATCTTCTTATTCTTATGATAATAGTTATGTTTGTAGTAGTAACTCCCTCATAAGATAGCTCTGACTATCTAGTTGGAAGTTGGGATGTTACACTTGCAGGATGGCTAGGGGCCTTGAGGTCTTATGATGCTATTATGGTTGGGAGGAACTAAGCATGAGTTTTAGTTGTGTTAGTGCTTAGATGTTTATGCTTACCTTCATATGATGTTTGGTTTATGAACCATGTATATACATTGCGTTGTTGGTTTATTCCTCAATTTACGTGGGTTTGGTACTCCTTGGCATGGAGGTTTCATGTTTCTATGTTTTTTCCTTTACTTTTTGGTCATTCTATCAGTTGTTTTCTCACATGGGAAGGACAATTTCTCACATGATAATGTACTTCCTCGCATGGAGGAATGAGGCCTCGCACAGTGTGAGCACTTCCTCACATAGCATGTGCACTTCCTTGCATGTACTTATGTAGTTCCTTGTGCAACGTTATGCAAATCTAGAGTAATGCAATTCCCCATGTGAAGAAATACAATTTCTCATCCATAGTAATGCAAATTTTTGTGTGAGACTAGAGATCAATATTTCCTCATGTAAGAAATAGTGAGAAATTAGGCTTGGTAGAGGAAATTTTGGAAGTTGGTTTTGGACACCTTATTGGGTTTCACACCTTCCCAGTTCAAAACAAATTTTATATGGGGTTAAAAATATATCATATATTTGATTCCTTATACTTAAGATATATTTTAATAAATGCAATGATTCATTTGAGATAGGTTCTAGGCCTCTCTGAGTTAAGATAAAGAATCTACAAAATTTCAAGGCTTTAGGATTTCAAGGCTAGCCAAATTTCAGGAATTAACATTTATCTTTTAGAATGGTGTTTAGTAGATGAGTGGTTGTAACTTTGAGACCTCATCTTTTGCATGACACTTGTTGATCTTTACTTGTGATTCTTGATTATGATATGATTAGTGGATATGGACTTGTATGTTTAACCATGCTAGGAGGTTTTACTTTGGGTTTGAACGAGATCATCCCATGAGTACATGCTCATGATTGGTGTGATCTTGGTTTGTGAGTTGTGATTTAGAGCTTGAAGATCTTTGGAAGTAATTGTAAGACTTCCACTGGTGTAGATGAACATGTGAGTCTTTCCATGTTCCCTATTCTTATCACCTTGTTTTGATGCTTCACTCTTGCACTTGGTTAATTTATGTTGTGGTTAAGTAACTTATCTTTTTTAAAAATTATTGTGTGCATGTTTTATCCTTGTGTTCCAAGTATCTATGGGCGGGAAAGTTTATCTTACCCTACCTTTTTTTTTAAATGACAAATCAAATGATTTATGATTTAAAATGATATGAGTGTTATTTAAATGAAAAATCAAGGTACAAATAGTTAAAGTTTATTTTTTTCTTTTATTTAAATAATGTAAAAGTACTTAATTTAATGAGTAATAGTTAGGGTGCCTGTACAGACTTAAACTTACACTAAGTAAATGTTAAAAAATGAAAAAAATTAACAACTTTAGACCTTGTCCTTCTAGGTTCCCTAGTATGGCATGACAAGGGGATAAAGCCTTAATTATATATTTTCAATAAGCCCTCTTTAAAAGAGTTCAAAATGAGGGTTTTTTATTTTGTTGATTTCTTAAGGATCCCATAACCTTGAATTTGGTTTCTTTTTTGATGAATAGTCCTTATTTATTAATTAATAATATACTAAGTTACAATTCACAAAAAAGGGCTAGGGGATACAAGATCACCCTATGAAAGTTCACATAGTCAAAGCCAAAATCAACATCTATTCATAAAAAAAACATATAAGAAACAACCCTCTAACAACTGAGGAGGGTGGATCATCTCAATCATGAAATCCCTAGTCATCCCTGGGATTGGCAAGTGGGCTAGGAATAGTCCAACTATTAGTAGCATCATCAGGGGCCTAGTCTGCATCCTTACTATCAAGCCGTAGAGGAGAGATGGCCAATTCCAGGCAAAGGGGCCACTTTCCAGAAATAATTCATCGAGCACTAGGAGGGGGAGCCACTAGTTCTGGGGACCGGCCTATGCCACCATAGGGTGAAGAAACCAAGTAGCAGTGCCAACCACCATCGCCACCATTGGGAGTGTAATGGAGGGAAGCCTATGAGCATGGCATATTCGAGTGGTGACTTGAGGTGTTGTGCCCCTAGCAGTGGCCCTTGAGTGGCATGGTATCAATTGAAGCATCAAAAGGCACTCTGGCAACTATACAAGGGGCACTCCCCCAATGATTGAGAAGCTCCTGAAGGTGTGCTACCTCTAGAGCCACCTTGTTGGCTTGTAGATGGATTTGCATCATTACATTATTAGTTCTTGCCAAAGGTAGGAATACTTATGCATTCATGTCAATTCAAATATGACATTAACACTAACTAATCAAATCTAAGAATTTAAAAGATTATATGAGATTTCAAATATTTATATCTTTTTCTAATTTTTCATTATTTTATAAATTATATTTTTCATCCATTCTATTGGTCCATACTATTTTTGGTGGGAGAGAAAATTAATTTTCTTCAACAAAAAATACAAATATTTTCTAACAATTTTATCTTGCATTAATAAATGTATTAATTATAACTTTATCTTTTCCACATTTGTGACAAGTTGATAAGATTTTATTTTTCCAATTATTTTATCTTCCACCTCACACAACATGTCTAATCAATATTAATTATCACAATCTATTAAATATTTTTAATTTCTTATTTTTAATTTATTTATTATTAGTTTTACATTGATTTTTTTTTTACTATTTGATATAACTTGTTCCTAAAACTTCATATAATGCATAAGTTCAAATTATATATATTAATATAACTTCAATATGTTACATCTTTGTATTCGAATTTTTAATTTTTTTTAAACTTTACTTTTTTAATAAAGTAGTTAAATTATTACTATTATTTTACTTTTATAAAAAATAAATTAAACAATCTTATTTTTTACTTATATTTTATAATAGTGTTTGTAATATGTATAATTGATAAGTGTTACAATTTTTAAATTATATTATTTATTATTATTAATATTTTTTATGTAAACAATTTATCAATTAGTTTAAATACATTTAAAACTTAACTATATAATTTTTTATATTAAATTAATAATTATATTTTATATCAAAAAATACTAAAGAAATAACCAAAAAATAGAAATAATTCAATTCTAAAAGATATATAAATTATTATTAGGTTTTATAAACTATGTGTTAAAATTAAATAGTTATATTTTATTTCTTATTTATTACATCATATTTATTCACCAATATCAAATTTATATGTATTACATCTATTTATTATTTACAAATGTACATATTAAATTATATAGATATTATTTCATAATTAAAAATTACTTAATTTTATGAAAAGTTTGGAAATACAAAACATTAAATAGTAAACCTTCTCTAATTGTGTAAAATTAAACAATTAGTTTTACTTATAAAATATTTTTATATTTCAATACATTTCATTTTTTCTTATAAAAATGTGAGTTTTAATATAAAATTAAATTCTTAGTTTCATTAATTAAAATATAATATATTTTAATTCTTTATTATAACCATGATTTTATTTTGACTATTTGTTTTATTAAGAAAAATAATTATATTTAATTCTCTCTCTCTCACACACACAACTTATGTCGGTATCACTCTATCTTACTATTTTATCTCTCTTCCTCTTCCTCATATTATCTATCCTTTTTTCCTCTACATATATGTTCATGTTGTTATTGTTGTATACTGCTATTTACCTCTATCTATATCTGTATCCTAGCTTTTGTCTAGTGCTAATGATTAAAAATAGTGTGAGTTCCATTTGATAATCAAAATGAGAATAATAAATAGTTGGGTGAGTTATTCCAACTACTTATGGTTGTCTAGTAGCATGCATGGTATGCTTAAACATATAATGTGATACTCCAAATGCTTCATCACTTCTTCAAGTTCTATAATTCAAATATTGGTATGAATATCTTTCCTCATTGCACATAATTTAAGTTGTCAATGTAGAAGGTGCAAATTTGTCTAAAGCATATGTATTGATCATAGTATGATATTAAGTACTTAATGCCATATTGGGGACTTTGGCCTCTTATTCTTGGGCTTAAATGCCCAAAGGTATAATAATATAGCATGAGAACTTAACAACAAAATATGAGCCATCCTATCGGATCACAAGCGCATTTCTAGGATGAGAATTTAACAACAAAATATAAGAAACCCTATCAGATCACAAGTGCATTTCTAGGCAAAAAATAATGCATTCATAATTTTAATTTAGATTCTCACTCATCTACACCTCTACAACCATTATGCGTTAGGCAGGATAATAATATAGCATGAGAACTTAACAACAAAATATGAGCCATCCTATCAGATCACAAGTGCATTTCTAGGACGAGAATTTAACAACAAAATATGAGCAATCCTATCAGATCACAAGTGCATTTCTAGGAAAAAATTAATGCATTCATAATGTTAATTTAGATTCTCACTCATCTGCACCTCTACAACCATTATGCGTTAGGTAGGAACTATAACGCATTGCGTCTCTTGTTACAAATTGCACACTTTAGTGTACATAGCAACATTTATGTCAAGAAAACTATTAGTGAAAAGAACAACATTTCTATCTTTCCACATGAGGAGAAGACATAAACATAATTTGTAACTTGAGGAAGTCCTTTTGAAAATGTGGCCCTATTACCTTCATAAGATAGTAAATCAGTCTTGATTTGGAGTTGGTGCAAAGTAAACCTAAAATATTTTGAGGTATGTTATATAATCTGAAAATGAGAATCCTAAAATGTTTCTATATTGTCTTAAAATTGTCCTTGTTAAGAGTTATGTGGAAAACAACTCTTAGGGAAGGGCCAATAGAGATTTAGGATTTGATTTTATGAAAGATTTATATTAGTTACTTAAATCAGAATTCTTGAGGGTTTCTAAGGAGTTGAAATTTTGTTTTTGGGTGAATCTAAGGTAATCCACATTCTTTTTTCAGCCTACAAGGTAATTTGTAATGATAAGAAACTATGGATTTTTCAAGGTGCAATGGTGATGGGGTGTTTTCAAACAAGTCATATCAGAACCCTTGTCCATTATGAGATGTTCATGTGTCAAGAAGGTTGTTATAGTTTCATGTTTAGGTCATCAAGCCTATTTTTTGAAGTATTATTTGAATTTGTTGAGGGTGAGACTCACCTCTATATAAAATTGGTATCAGAGCTTAGAAAATCTACGAAAAAGAGAGTTTTTGTTTGTTTGTGTGGTTGTGAGTTTATATTTCTACATGTTGAGAGGAGAACATGGTTGTGAAAATATTGGGTAAAAGGGAGGAGGGACCTAGACAAGAAAAATACATTGGGGAAGTGAGGTAAAATGGGCTTTGTTGACAGAAATTTAGATTTGTTGAAAAAGTACATGTAGGGTGAGCATTAACAAAAGAAGAATCATGACAACAATAGTGAAAAATAAAGAGGAAGAGAAGAGGAAAATAAAAGTTTAACAAGAGATAAGAGGGTTGAGGTGGATGGTTTAAGATATGAAGAGAAGAATGGAATAATTGGATAAGATGATTGAGATACAAGGCACAAGTTGGCATTTTCTAGTTAGAAAGAGAGTTGTGTGGCCTAATCAAAAGTTGATTCAAAAAAGAAGAAAATTGAAGGTTTTATAACCATATATGAAGATGAAATAACTCCTAATGGAGAAGTGTAATGAACAAGAAATGAAGGTAAATGAGAATATATAGATGCAAGGACAACAATTGCAAATGAAGAAATGGATCTATGGGCTAGCTATGCATCCAATGAGGATGAATAGAATAGAAAGGTTGGAGTTGAACAACTTGAGATGATAATAATTGAAGAAGAATAAATAATGAATATTGGTTTTTACACTAAGTTTAATGTTGTTGATGGACTAGTAGATAGGAATGATAGTATTGAAGTTGATGATGAGGTTGATAAAACGAGCATTGAAAATAGTAAATACTTAGGGTGAAGATGAATCTGAATGTTGGTTTAAGTTCAAGAGAGGGTATAAGCTTCTATTACCTTCTATATTGGAAGGGAATTCAAGATTTTTTATTTTAAAAAATAAAAAAATTTAGAGAGAGGAGATCAATCATGGCTTTGTTGCACATGTCCTCACTCAAGAGACTTGTGTTTTAATTCCATTATGAGTTTGGTGCATGAGCACCATGGAAACTCCATGCCTCTATGAGGAAAATCCTAATTTTTGGTTCAATATTATTGTTTTAAAAATGTGATAAGGTATAAAAGACCATTTTAATCTTGTTCATAGTAGTATGAGTCTTAAATAGTCTTTTGGGGTCAATTTTGTAAAAGTTGCAAAATACCCACAAGGTTATCATAAAAATGCCAAGATTTGGGAAATTTCTCCAAGTGATGTTTTACTATTGTGCTAAGTATTATTGAACCCATTTTTTAAAAAATAATGATTTTAAGTGATAATGGTATTGGTAGGGGTCATTAGCAAGTTTTTGTAAAATTGTCATTTGAGAAAATATTGTCATATTGAAAAATGAAAAAATGTAAAAGGGTGGAAATATAAATTCAAGGAAGTTGAAAATAAATTTTAGCTAGCATAAAATTATTTAAAAATAAATTTTGTGGTTTAATGAGGAGGGAAGGTCAATTTGCAAGTGTTTTGATGAGAAAAATGTAATAAAATGTTGATTTAACTTTGTTTATTGCTCTACGACTATTGCAAGAAATTATGTGATCTCATTTGCTGTCATTTAGACATAATCATTTTTTATTATGGAGAAATTAAGTATATTTCATTTGGGACTAGTTATAATCATTTTCATGCAATTTCAAGAAAGTTGTGGCAAGATTTTGTAAACTAGGTCAAAAATTAGGTTAGGGTAATCAGTGAAGAAATAGAATTACACATTGGTTATTTTCCTTAGTGAAAAAACACAAAAATATGTAGGTTTTTGTCTTCTTACATACCCTAATGGTTCAAATACACTGATTAAGATTTTCTTTTAAAGGTATGATGCCCTAGCACTAATATATTATGTTCTTGGACTCATAAAGAAACAAAAAGTTTTAACTCTTTATTTGGTTTGATTAATGATTTGGATGAGAAGGTATGAGAGTATTTTGAGAAGATTCCAAAAGAATTATATTTTTTTTTTGTCTTTTCACATCACACTCCATTTTAAGAATTTGCTTAACTGGGGACATCCCATTTTTCTCTTTTTTCTTTTTTGATCTTTCATGGTTTGGTTACCTTTCATTTTATGATGCATCATATTATCAGAACTACTGAGTATTCCTAATTAGTTGGAGCTTTTGGTTACACTTCCAAGTATTTTCTATGCTTCTCTTTTTCTGCTTTTTTAGTATTTTATCTTATTCCTTGTTTGTCCCTTAGTTTGGCATTTTTTGGTCTTTCAAATATATTTTACTTTTAGAGCTTTGAAACTTTGATAACCCAAAGAGGTCTAAGTTTTGGTTCATCTTTTGAAGACCATTTCAAAGATCTAAGTTTTCAAACATCTAACACCCTGGATATCTCTAACTACCCAAAGTCCTTGACTTTTTCCCATTTCTTTTTCATTTGGTAAATTTTAGAGTTTTTAGACTCTACAATGTCTAAGATCTCTAATTCCATGACTCAAGTTGAGTCAATTTTAAGACAAATCAAATTTGGAAGTTTAGAGTTTTCACACTTTGACAACTTATAAACCTTGATATCTCCATATTTTGTTGATTCCATACCAAAAAACAAATTCTCAAAGTCTATGACATTTTTGAATTTATCATACTTTCAAACATCTAACATCTCTAACAAATTTGAAAGTCCCAAAATCATCTTCTAGTAGAAAACTTATTAGTTCCATTTTTTGCACTCCAAAATCACCTTCTCACTTTGTAACTCAAACATCTCCAAAGTTATGTCTTCTTGATCTGCTCAACCAATTTTATATATTGCATCTTATTGTTTTAAGGTTTTTTTTAAAACTTTTACTATGTTGTATTACTTTACATTTTTGGAGGTCTTTGGGGTGCTTTGGGTTGAATCTTGGTCAAGAAAGATTTCTAAACACATTTTTTCCTTCCAAATTTAGTTCTTGAATTTAGGATACATTTTTGACAAAGTGAATTGTTTATAATTTCTAATTAGGGGCAAGAAGTTACACCTTCTCCAAGTAGAACTATTGTTTGATATAATTTTGATAGTTTTGATAGTTCTTCTAGTTTATTTTTTAATAAATATTGTTTAGACATTTCATTATTTATTTCTAAAGGATAGTAGTGAATCTTAGCATGTATTAGACTTTGTTTATCTTCATAATTTAGGTCATAACTAGGTTAATTTCTTAGGATGGCCTATTATTTTTTAATTTTCAATAAAACATTATTGGTAACTTCTTTTGTTTGGTGCACAACTTATGAGGTCTACAAAGAACCAAAAAATAATAATCTCAAGTCTACACCCATGATATACCTAAAATAAGTCATGTAAATTATCCAACATTTCCATATAAAACACCCAAGAGTACTCCTAGAAGACTAGACTCCATGCACCATTTTTTTTTTTGTGGACTTCAAAATTCTCCAATCTTGAATTTAAGAATTTTGGACCTCCAAAATTTTGGACATATGATAACTCCAAAATCTTATCAAACTTAAGGAAATTTTGCATCCAATTTTTTGGACATGGGGATGGGTTTCGATGATTTTGACTGGCAACACATTTTTGCATTTTTTTACTACTAATTCTAAATTTAAAAAGTTTTTTTATGAGTTCTAGGATGTGATAAGATGGTGTTGTTAGAAACTACACTTGAGACAATTGTTGTGTTGTCATTTATGTCAAACCTTATTGGCAAGACAATTTCTATTTGAGTAGAGTGTCATATCAAGATGATTGATGGAGAGGATTTGAGAGATGGGACATAAAAAAAGGACTTCAAGGAAAGGTTGAGTTATGAGAAACTAAAATGGGCACTTGATCAGTTGGACTTTGACAAGATAATGTGATTGTTTAATAATAATACAAGTGGAGAAGATAGTTGTACTAAAACTTAGAAGAAGTGATCAAAGATTAACCAAATGCATAAGCTTCACCAAGAAAAAGATTAGAAGATTAACTTGAAGTTTATGCTGAGTGATGCTAGTTTTGATTGAGTGACAATATAAGCCAAAGAAAATATAGTGTTGATCAAGCATCACTTTTTACCAAGCATCAATAGATGTGCCAAAAAAAAAATAGTAGTGACTGAGTATCAAAATCCAATGTTGACCAAGGGACAAAATTTTACAGATTATGAGGAAATCATGATTTTCAACCAATGTAGTTGATTTCTCAAAATATGTAAATTGTGTTGAAGATAAGGATGGATGACCTAGAGCATTTAGTCCAAGGGAAACTATTTTTGAGAATTTCTATGTATGAATTCAAGGAGAAGTTTGGAGAAGTTTCTAGAAGAGGAAAGAGGGAATGAAAAGATGGACAAATTCATTATGTGTTGAATCTGATCAAAACTCTAAGATGTACAATGATGTTTAAGAAAAAAAAGATCAAAATTACCTATTTAAGGAAGTCCAAGGGCTAAACTTAGAGAGGTTAGTAGAGCTAGTGGAGGCCTTAGAAAGGTTGAATCAATTCATTGGATTTTTTGATTGGAAAACTTAAGCAGAAGGTTGAATAGTGGAGCGTTGAGGTGAACATGGATTGTTTGAAGGGATGACAATTGAATTAGTGATGGAGATGTTAATGGAGACTAGTCAATGAGTCAACCATTGGATTAAACTATGATTTGTATTTGCAAAGTGAGTTTTATTTGTCATATCAACCTATTGTTACTTTCTAACCATTATATCAGTATTGAAATCCTTTAATCAAGGTTGAAATAATAATCATATGTAAATACTTTAATCAAGGTGACAATCTAATGGAATATTCTTAAGTCCTCTAAAAAGGCCATTCCTAACAGGGTGATTAAATCCTTTAACAAGGTCAATTTAATAGTGTGTTTTGTAACCTTAAACATGGTTGGCTCCTAACATAGCTCACTTTAGAAGAGTGAAAATTGGTGACATGTTACTGGTGGTTTTTACCAAATTGGGTTTCCATATTAAATACTAGGGTCATACTTGTGTGGATGTCATTTGAGATTTTTTACTACTATTGTTTTTACATTCTACAAGTTTGTTACTTTTAGGACAATGGACTACAAGCTTATGTTACTAATTGCTTTCTATAGAGACCAAGCTATAAGAATTTTCCTTAGGGCAAAATCACCCAAGATCAAGGAACTCAAGCAAAAGCACAAAATAGACCAAAGTATGATCATAATAACAATATCAAAATGAATTGATGTAATGTCATGTAAATACACGCTAGAATTGCCTGAATATAAAGGCCCCTGGAATGCTTCTGGAATGTCTAGGAGTTAGCACATTGATAAGTCTTACAACCAAGCACATGTCTAGTAGGAGTGGATTATCCTCCATTAAGCACATGAGTTAGTGTGATGATGAGAGGATAAGCCTACAAAGATGTAGCACGTAAAATTATATTGTAGACACCATGAGCTTAATTAAGAGTGCAAATAACTATGTTGTCAACATGACAACTTAGTTAATTATGCAAACTCTAGTGTTGTAGACACAATGTGTTGAATTAGAGTTGCTTACTCCTATGTTGTCAATATGACAACTCATAAGAGTATGCAAACTCCTAAGTGTCAAACTAATAAATAATAAAATAATGCATTGACCTAAGTAAACTTAAGTAAAGTGTAATAAGTAAATACTTATTTACACCAACACCCCCCTTAAGTACAACTTAGGGGAATACACTTAAGCTTATGAAAGCTAGGATGAAAATGTAGGATGGGTCCCAGCTACTAGGCCATGTTAGGTACCCATGTACAAAAGCAATGAAATCTCTCATAATGTGGAGAAATATGGAAAACCTCATGGGAAATCCCCCCCCACCCCAGAAAGAGAGATGAAAAAATAAGATGCATGGATGGATGGAGTAATCAAGATCCCCTCATTACGACATACATCAAGTATATACAATAGAGAAGTATGAGAAAAATTCTATCCCAAAAGAGGGAAAGATCCCCCCATAAAAGAGAAGAAGATGAAGAAAGAAGACAAGGTAGTCCCCCCCCAAATGTAGAATGTCAATCAGTGATAGCTACTCCAATGTAGAAGCTGATCAAAGACAATTGAATAATGTTCCTCCCCTTTGGAAGAAACAATATTATAGGTAGAAATGAGATGCTTCTTCAATGTGTAGAAAGAATCTTGAAGATTAATGGTGTCTCTGAAACCTACTCAATTGTCCTTGTCTCGATACTGACTGACATCCCTTCCAACACGACTAAAAGAACATTGTTGGATCTAGCAAGGATGGACGTAGAGCATATTACAAAGAACCATGTGTTTTCTCAAATGATAAAGAGACCTCCTACAACTATTGTACATAAGGATCAATAATCATATCAATCTATGAAGACTGATCATGTAGAGAATGGATAGGAGGATCAGTGTGAGCCCTCACAACAACTGAAGAAGGATCTTCTTCATCAAAGAGAAGATGTATATCATCAATGATATCTCCCAAATCTACTATGTTTGACTCCACAAATAAACCTAAAATATGTGTTATGTAGTCATCGACTGATGCTAGAGCTGGAAGACAAGGTGTACCCAACTATGCTGATTTGCATGGACCTATCACCATAGCAATGTATGCATGTGGAATGTGTTAATGCTATGATGTTGTGTTGTATCTATCAATAGGATCCCATATATCTAAATCCGTTGAATCACTATCACTACTGTCAGTATTAGTTTCCACTGTGTATGAAGTACAGAGAGGATTAGAGGATAAACTAGGTGAAATTTCCTCAAAGTGAACATTCCTCTCTATAAAAATCTCATGAGTCTCAGGATCCATAAGTCTATATGCCTTAACACTATCTCCATATCTGATGAAAGTACAAGGCCTTGGTGGTGGTACCTTGCATTCCCTGGAAGATATGTTTTAAAGTGATTTAAAGTGATGGATCAAGAGACTTGGTTTGAATCATACAAATTTCCATAGACTTAAGATTTCTAATCCTCATTTCTGCAACACTTGTCTCTTGCAGACTAAATGCTGGTGGATTCTGAAGATCAATATCCTTAAGCTTACAAAAGTCTTTAAGTCTTGAGTTCACATAT
Source organism: Cupressus sempervirens (assembly GCA_028749045.1). Lineage (NCBI taxonomy): Eukaryota > Viridiplantae > Streptophyta > Pinopsida > Cupressales > Cupressaceae > Cupressus > Cupressus sempervirens. Next base: position 548,114,955 of record CM053791.1, on the reverse strand, counting down.
CTACTTTCATTATCTATACAAAGAACCTTGATGGCTTTCCTTGATTTCTTTTCAACATGACTCCTGAAGGATAGAAACTTATCAAACACTTCATTATTGTGATCAAGAAAGTAGACCCATGTGTAGCATGAAAAGTCATCAATAAAAGTGAGAATGTATTGACCCTTGCTAACTGATGTTATTGCAAAAGGACCTGCTAGAATTGTGTGAACCAACTCAAGAGTGGATAATTCTCTCCGAGACTTCCCATCATCAATCTTCTCTTCTAGATGAATATCCATTGAACAAGTTGAACATTCACCTTTAGAAAAGTTAATTGTAGGTAGACTTTTAACCATATTGTTTGAGAAAAGTTGATGAAGATAGTGGAAGGAAAGATGACCATACTGCTCATGCCATAATTTTCTTTGTGAATGAAATTGTGTCAACAAGGCATGTGAAGGAGACTTAGGAAAAAGTGGGAGAAAGAATAAAGCCTTTTTTGATGATTGACTTTACCACCTAAAACCAATGAATCATCTTTAAGATTGTGCACCATTACTGAATCAGGAAGGAACTCAACTTTATTGCCATCTCCATAGTGAGTGATTTGGTAGATTGAAAGGAGATTAGAGCTAAGGTTGGGAACATAGAGAACTTCTTTGAACTCCACATTTTCCATCTCTACTTGTCCTTTCCTCTTCAACTTCCATTTTTGTATCATCTCCTACAAAGATGTGTGGTACCTTAGACTGCTTCAATGAAGAAAAGTCTCCTTTTCAAGAACCCATGTGATATGAGGCACTTGAGTCAAGAATCCATCTGTTGAAGAACTTGAACCAGCCATAAGTGTTTGCCCTTTTCCCTTTGAAGCGGGTGGATATGAATCCTTGGAACCATTTGGCACATTGATTTTGTTCTTTCTAAGTAGGTTTTCTAAATCATCAATTCTCTTAGTCTTGCAATAGTGCTCATCATGATTTGGTTTGTTGCAATATGCACAAAATAGTTTATCCTTCTTATCATTGTTTCCCTTCTTGTTGGAAGAAGAATTTCCTTACTATGAGGAGGTAGATTGTTGTGTCTCTAATTGTGATTTTTGCTTCCACTACTTCTTCTTGCTATTGGTAGAACTTTTTCCTTGTTGAGTTGATTGGTTCTCATTGCTGGCCACCAATGCCTTAGTCTTTGACGACTTGAGAATTCCCATATCTATCAACTTGGATTGTTCCAACATCAACATTTTTGCAAATGTGTAGACTTAGTGAAGGCACTTCCCATGGTCAACCTATGTGTGTTGTAACTCAAAACAAAAGATGAATACTTTGAAGGTAGCCTCTTCAAGATGTGATGAATCAATCAATCATCCTTCATGGGATTACCACAATCTTTAAGTAGTGCTCTCAATTTATTGACTTTGTTGATATAGTCTTGAATTGTGTCAAAATTCTTAGGATCCAATAGCAGTAGATCATCCTCAATTTGGTATCCCTTTTTCTCATCCACCTTACCATACAACTCTTCAAGTTTGTCCCAAGTAGGTTTGGCTTCCTTAAAGATGGAAGTGTAGAAGAGATATCTATGAACACAACTCTGAATGATTCCTAGTGCCTGATTATCTTTAATTTTCTAATAAACTAGTGTTGTAGCATCAATGTGTTTGGTAATTGTACCATCAACATATAGATTTAAACCTTTTTCCATTAATCTACTCCATACAATATCTTTCCATGTAGCATAATTGTGTGAAGTTAGAAGTGGAGTTAGAAAATGAAAAGAGCACAAAAGAGAGACACAAGAACACAAGAGACAACCACCTATTAACTCAATCTAACCCCACCCCACCCCACCCCCCACCCTTCCCCCACCCCCCCAAAATGATGCTTTTGGCACTTTATATGTAGTGCATTTACAATAGGCCACTTGTCAAAATGGACAAAGTGGACTTATGATTTTTCTATTTACAACTACCTTTTGAGGTTTAAATCTAGTACTAAGCACTGTAGCTCAGATGTACAACAATTTTGAAGAGTAATCAAAGCAATACCATGCAAAAAAGGACCAAATTTTGAAAGTGATTTTTTTCCACACAACCCTATAATATGATTATAGATTTGGAAAGTAGATAAAAAATTAAGCACTTTCAAAAAAACAAAACCTAAAAATGTGTCTAGATGAGCCCATACAAAGAATTTGAAGTTTTAAAATGTAGGATTAGACAAGTACAATAACCAAAAAACACAATTTTTGACAAATCTATGTGGTAAAACTATAAAATAATAGCACCACTCAAAATTTGAGGAAATTCTACCCAAAATCAAAAAAACTTGTACCTAATTGTGAGTCTAGATGACTAAGTTATGGCCTCCCAAAGTCGGACTATCAAATCAAAACTAAATCTAGAGAGGGGCCTAGGCAACAAAATACTGGATTAAATTTAACAGTCAAATAGGTATTGTAGCAATTTAATTTTTCTAGTGGATGACTATCAAATTAAGGCTCATGACTAGTTGACGTCAATGAAAAAAAACCCCTAGGTGACATGGCAGGTGACATGGTAGTATGGATGCTAATGTGGTGTACAGTCATATGAATAGGTTGAGACGGTAGGTATGGAAGATATGTGATGGATGATTGTGCTATTAACATGTCAATGACACATGACCAACTCTATCACCACTGACTATGTGCCAACTATGTGTTGAGTTATTGCTGAGATGTAGTCCTCATGCCACGTGGTAGGTCTTCGAGGTTGTCACATGGCTAGGTGTGGGGTTTACATGGTGACATGTGGTAGAAGCTACACCAAACATGTGGTGGGGCTAGAGAAACTACAGCGGGGCCTAAGAGTGTTTGCTGGTGTCGAGGTTATGATCAGGGATTGCTGTAGAGTTGAAGACAGTGGCCAGTAGGGAAAGGGTCTAGTAGGTGACTAACAACATTGGGAAATTGAAGATGGGTGCCAAAGCAACTGGTGCAATCACCAGGAGTTGAAAAGTTAGTAGGGTGGTGTGGGTTTTATCCCATATTCACCTTGTAACAAATACCAAAATATTTAAAAGCAAAGCCTAATGAATGTAAAATAAAGAAGGCTGCCAAAGGTATTGTACTTGTTGCCATAAAATGTGAGCCCATCCTCACTAGTAAATTTGTTAACCATTATTAGAGTTTGATGAAATCACAAATGAAATTATGGATGTAATATTGCAAAATTTCTAGAGAATATTCCACCTAAAAGGGCTAGGATTTCACCACTTGGTTCCTACAAAAAAAAATTCTCTGCAGGCTTGACGACCTAAATTTTTTTGTGAAAAAACTGATGAATTTGTAGAGAAAAATATAGATCCAAAAATATATTGTACAAATCTAAATAATGATCATACTGTACTTGCAAATCAGGCCTTTAGGTGCTAGTTTGCAAAAAAAATTGCCTCAAATTTGACTATGGCCTAGGGTAGGAAAATTTATAGTCAAATTTCACTAAATCGACACTCTAAACACAATGGTGAGGTTCTCTTTGGATCTAGATGCTCCCAGTGATTGTGATAATCTAGATATGGGTCAAGTTCCTCCGAGAGCTAAAGCAAGAAAATGGTCTCCAATGACTATGTGAAGAGAAATTCCCTCAACTCTAATACCATTTAAGAATTTGCCTTAGGGAAAAATCACCCAAGATCAAGGAACTCAAGCACAAGCATAGAATAGAGAAAAGTATGATTAGAATAAAAATATCAAAATGAATTAATGTAATATCATGTACATACACACTAGGAGTGCTTGAATATAAAGGCCTCTGACTGCTTCTAGAATTCCTAGGAGTCAGCACACTGATAAGTCTTACAACCAAGCACATGTCTAGCAAGAGTGAATTATCCTTCATTAAGCATAGGAGTTAGTGTGATGATGAGAGGATAAGCCTACAAAGGTGTAGCATGTAAAATTATGTTGTAGACACCATGAGATTAATTAAGAGTGCAAATAACTATATTGTCAACATGACAACTCAGTTAATTATGCAAACTCCAGTGTTGTAGACACCATGTGCTGAATTAGAGTTTCTTACTCTTTTGTTGTCAACATGACAACTCATAAGAGTACACAAACTCCTAAGTGTCAAACTAATAAATAATAAAATAATGCATTGACTTAAGTAAACTTAAGTAAAGTGTAATAAGTAAATACTTATTTACACCAACATGAGCTACTGAATGTTTAGATATAAGATATTTCAAGTGATTAAAATTTTATGAGGTACATATGCACCTAAGGATAACTAATTCACCCCACCTCTCATTCACTCTAACAATTGGTATCAAAGAATTGGTGCTTGCAAAGAAAATTATGAAGGTACTTGAAGCTAAAGGTCAAGATGTACAAAAAGGAAGTGTCAAGGTTGAACAAAGAAACCTTCCCTACATGAAAGAGTTTGATGAATTTGCATCTAGTAGGAATTGAAGAAGGGGTAATACACTATGTGGAGAATGCATACGTGAAATATAAAGACCTCTAATAGCTCAGCAAATAAAACATAAGTAAGAACACTATCAAACTATGTTGGAGATTGCATCAATCCTAAGCTATACATGTTTGGTGACATAAAGAAGTGTACTGTTGTGGTTTCACAATGTACACCCCATTTCACTTAGAAATGGGGACCCCCTACTTTATTTTTTAGCTTTCTAGATCCCTAGTTTGAGGTCTGAGTCTTTTAAGAGTTTTTCTTAGTGTTTTTACCTAATTTGGGGTCCCTATCCAGAAACCTAGATTCCTGAAAACTGTGTTATGAAGGATAAAGTCAAATTTTGTAATAAAGGGGCATACTAGTGCACCTAGCACATCTCACCAAGTGCACTAGTGCAAAAATTACTTAAGTAAAATGCATTCCTCTTGGAAATGCACAGTTACATACCTCCAAGAGGTGCAGTAGGTCCCAGGCCTATAAAATCTAGGACCCCTACCCCTCTCCTCACCTTCATTTCATTTCTCTCCTTGAGCTGCCACTACCTCAATTGCATACCTCAAGAGGTGCACCACTATACTCTATCCTTCTCCCTCACCTACACACAAAGAACACATGTTAAAAAATAAGCTAAGACAAAGGTGTGCACCTTGCGCACCTCTTAAGGTGTGCACCTTTTTTACATTAACTTAAAAACATAAAACCTAAACTAAAAACACTCACCAAAGATAAAGGTGAAAAGGTGTCCACCTTTACTAGGCTCAAACACACCTAAAGATCGTAAAGGGTGTGGACTTAATGCACCCCATGAGGTGCACTTAGTGCATACCCTTTCTTATTTTTACACCTTTGAGAAATAAGGGTGTGCACCTAGTGCACTCCATGTGGTGTGCTAGATGCGCACCCTTAATAGAATTTGTGTTTGTTAAAGTGCACCTAACAGTCCTCTAAGATGCACTAGGTGTGCTAATATTTTGTCTTCAAGGGCTAGAAAATAGGGTTTTTGATGTTTTTAAATCAGTTTTGTGAAATTTAGGGTTTTTAGGTTTTTTTTGTCATCATTAGGGTTTTTTTTTGTTAGTTTTTTCTGCCTCCCAACTAATGGATGTTGATTTTGTGTAGATTCAATGGATTTTTCATCATCCTCCCTTGCTGCAAAGATGATCCTAAAACCAGTAGTTTTCAAGTTTCAAGGTGTTTTGACAAAGTCACATTTTTAAGATGAATATTCAAAGATCTAGGACACTGAAATTTTCCATATTGATTGGAACACTTTCCTAGTTTATTCAACAAACCTACTAAGAGGTCTCCAATGATATCTACTCTTATCAGATTAGGGCTAGTTAATGTAGCATCACACCCAATATTGGTGTAATCTTCAAAATTGATCATGGCATTAGTAGAGAACTATGTCTCAAAAGAAAGGGTTGTGAAAAGCATAACTTGAGAGATTGTGCTAGATCTAAGACCTAAGAACATAGAGAAGGTATTAGTATATCAGATTGACATATCATCGAGTGGAAAGATGGTATAGAGAACATGGAGAGGAAGCATAAAAAATCATACAATCCTCATACCTCATTAAGAAGACTCCTCTTGGATACAAAGCAGGAAAAGTGGATATTACAAGAGGCTATATGAAAGATAATATTAGATATTCTATAATAATTTGGAGCAAAGTCATGGGGTTATCAGCATCAAGACTCCTAAACATATGGATGGTACACTTTATTGAGACCATTAGAACAAAAAAGATGCTAATTGATTAGGCTTTGATTCTTAGCGAGAACTTAGATGAGCAATTGGTGGTAGTTAAGAACAACCATAAGTTCTAAATGACATCCTATTTGGTGTACCTATTAGCTGCAAGAGTAATAGACTATCCAAGACTATTTAAAAGGGGCAGCATGCAAGATGCAAAAACATGACCTTATATAGTATACCCCTAGTTGGTGAAGAAAAAGATTTTAGAGCATTGTAAGGATTACAGAATAGTGAATTATGCCTTCATTTTTTCAATCATCCAGTTCATTGAAGGGGATTATGTGAAAAGGATGTTAGATGAGGCAGTGGAAAAGATTATAGAAATTGATACCTACTACATCCAATTTAAAACATTCACTTATTTAAGGGTAATGGGTATGATTGTCAATCCCAAGAAGTTCCCAAGGTATTCATGTGACAAGCTCATATTGTTGGAGATTGCACAACAACTCTTGTCTGCATTTGAGAAAGTATGAAAGAAACATAAGAAAACTTGGGTGTGGCCCATTACTATATGACCATTTAGTGTGGTCTGAAAATAGGATATTCCAACTTTTGAGTCTGAGTGGGATTAGTATCCCTTGGAGGAATATAACTATCCTCATCCTTATTTTGATAACATTAGAGGAGTGTAGTACTTAGCAGGGAAACAATTCCAACATGAAAATGCAATAGAGGATCATTAGATTAATGTAGTAGATGACTACAAAATCTATATAAGGGATCATTGTAGGATGACTCTCTATTTGGTAGGAAGAGCTTGAAGATAAAGGTTCCTTTCAATATAGTACATCAAGACACTAAAGAGGTATTGGATCCATTATACAATAGAGATAAGATTTTTGATTGACCTATTATGAATGCAAAGATTGATAAGGAGGAAAATTTAGATATTAATCATAGGGCTAGACATGTTATCCAATTGAACAAAGATTGGAAAAAGACCTTTAAAGATAGATCCAATTCCTCAAGTAGTAGTTTTCCAAGCTATAGACCCCCCAACAAAAGGTAGAGAAGCAAAGGTGACAGTGCCCACATTCACGACTTAGTCCCCATTGAGGCCAAAAATAGTGCACCAACTCGACAGAGAAGTTGGATATTATAGGGATCAGAAGGGTAAAGGCAAGAGGAAAAGAACTTCCCCTCATCAAGATGAGATAGAAGAAGGAAAAACTCAAGCACTACCACAACATGAGGTAAAGAATGTATAAGGATCAAAGAATGTAGAGGTTACACAGACCCAAGATAATCCTCAAGTGCCACCAAAAGAACAAGGGAAAGGAGGAGTTGAAGCAAAAATGCAAGAAGTTTATGTGCCTACTCAAGAGGTAGAAGCATTCCCATCCACTCCCAAGAGAAGAAAAATAAAAAATCTAGTCAAGAGGAGACAAAAGGTGATTAGAAAGGTTATCCCTTTTCTATCAGTGCTAGAGGTTATTCCAGAAGAGGAAGAAGAGGATGAAGACAAAGAAGATAACCTCCCTTTGAGTCAGGGGACTCATCTTACTAGAGTGACAAAATTAGAAAAGATAAGAAGCTCCACCATTACACCACCATCTATTCCTAAACAACCTATTCAATCTACAACTTTAGAGGATGAGTTGCAACAATGGATTGATAAGTAGGAGGATGAAGGAGCTGATGTCTTTCAGATGTCAGACTTTGATTTTATGCCAGTTGGCACTGAGTTGGTGGGAGATAAGATAAGGGATACTCTGACTAATAAAACTCAACAAGAGGATTGGATTCAATTGTCACTTCAACCACAAGGACTCGAAATAGCTCTACCATCACCAAATCTAGATTCATTTTATATGGATAAAAGTTTAACTACTCCTCTTCCTTTGGCTAATGAAGAATAGGTGCAAGATGAATATGAATAAGATCCACACCAAGTACCCACTGATGAAGTGTCAAAGGAAGGGAAAATATGTGAGGAACCTCAACAAACTTCCCAATAAATAGAGGTGAGAACTATGAACTTGACAGATAAAGAGACTCTTGATGTGGATCTCTCACAAAAGGAGAAGACTTCAGAGAGGAGTAATAAGGGTAAAGGCCTAGTAGAAAAAAATCCTTCTTCTTCAAAAGGTAAATCTCTGATGGAATATACTTTGAGATGGTTGAGGAAAGAGGTGATGATTAGAAACAAAAGGCATCAATATTAGACTAAGGAAGAGAGAATGAGATAATTAATTAAAGCTCTCAAGAAGCTTGAGTCACCCGCAAAAGATGCACAAATACTCACCTTTGTAATGAGTGATCAGAATCAAGACTTGTTTTCCCATGTTTTTATCCCTCCTCTATATGTAGACATTGAGGACTTGACTCCAAAAGATTATCAAATTAGGGAGGTCACACTTGGGAAACCCATTGTGGATATTGCCAAATTAATGGTAACAATAAGAATCAAAGAAGCATTTAGGCACTTAGAGTAGGATGAGATGGAATTGATAACACTTTGGAAGTAGAATGAGATCCTAAGGGGATATATGAATGAACTAGTTAGTCTGTTGGATCCTAAAAATCTTGAAGAGACTTTAAATGTAACACTTGAGAAAAGGGATAAGGAGAATGTGCAACTTGATCCATTTTTGAAAGCTTGTCAGCAATAGTGAGAAAGTTTTGAAGAGGAAGGTGTGCAAATTGTACAAGGAAATCTCAAATTGCTACACCATATGTAGAATAATTTAGATAAGTTGGTGGCTATTTTTAACCAAGATTTTGGGTTAATGGATGAATTGCATACCTAGGGTAAATACCTTGAAGAGTTGCAATGAATAAAAGGTCAATAATATTAGATGTTAATGGATGTATACATAGCAGATGAGTTAGATAAAATTGATGATTAGATAGAGAAGATTGTTTATGGCAATAAAGTAATGGAAAATTTTTCATGTGAATATTCATAAGCTCAAGGATCAAACCCAAGAGAAAATTTTGGAGGCAAAGAAACATTATAGTGATGCATGTTTAGACATTGGTTAAGATGATTCAAGGGATAAATTGATGATTGTAGAGGTAGTTGTTGAATAGTTTTGGAAGACTTTTGAAGAAGCTTCCATGCTAATGATATTGGATATGCATTTAGGACTAATGAGGCATTGCTAGATTTGGATGTGAAGTTGGGAGACTCTGCAGAGACTCACATCGAGGTGGGAAACTATAAGCAAGAAGTAAAGGATAAATATGAAGCTTTAGATTTTTTTGATGCAAACCAAGTCATGGTGATTATTGAGAAATTCAAGAGCAAATACCTAGACATAGCTCTGATATAAAGGGGAACAAAACCTAGAAGCTAGAATTTCAATTTTGACACTTGGTAAAATTTTGCATTTTTCGACCTACTTCGAAGGTGTGCTAGCTTCTAAGGTGTGAAACTATACCAAGTGTGTAAGGTGCAATGCTTCTAAGGTGTGCTAGAAGTTTTGAAGAAGTCAAAGGTGTACTAACAGTTAACTACTAGTTCTAAATTTAGAGCTTTTCATGCACCAAAAATGCATTCTAATGATAGTTTAACTCCTACAAACATCTAGTGAATGTAGAGCTTCTATTTTTGACACTTCCAGACACTCCTACATCATCTAATGGCTTTCTTATTCTTATTTTCTCATTTTTTTTTGTTTTAAGACATGTAAAGGGTCATGCATCTATTTAATAATATAAACAAGGATGGAGTCCTAATAAACATCAGTTAGAGAGTCAATTTGTACATAAATAGATTTGTTTTATTAGTTTAGAAGCATATGTTTTCATAAAGAGATCTTTCACTCTCAACAAAAATTGAGGAGAAGATTTCTTACAAATTCAAGAATGTAATATGTATTCTAAGCCATTATTTTGATGCAATAACATATGCTATTGGTGCTCTCATTCAAGGTGTAGTTATTATTGCCTGAGTGTGTTATATTTTATGAATGCATGTTCATGGAGTGTAATGGAGCCAATTGTTTTATTGCATTATTTTTATTGAGTGATCTTTTAATTCTAGTGTTTTCTATGATTTTATAAATTTTGTTGATGCACTCAATTTGAGAAGAGGTCATCACTTTTTTTCTTGCATAGCTTTTTGTCTCACATGAGTGCACTTTTTGTGGCCTTCGAATTTGATGAAAAGTGAAACATCTTATGGTTACTAAATTCCCATTGATGATTGCATCAGTGGAAATAAGAAAGCATTGCTCCTATTTTAATTGGTTAGCTGTTGATCTTTTCAAAGGCATAACTCGCAAACATGTTATTTCCATAGCTTATGTCCATTAAAATTTTACTTTTCAAGTCATTTTCTTAAACTTCTTGTTACCCTATCTTTGTTATTTGCTTTTATAAACACTTGGTTAATTTAAGAATTCATATAGTTGCATTATTATATTGTAATCATCAAAGAATAGAAAAATAGAAAATATATTTCTTTTTGTGTGGTTGTTCTTTTGGAGATAGCAAGCAAATTCAATATCTTATCTAAATCATCAGAACTAGAAAATGCCTCCTCATGAACACTCACATTTATCTTCTACTGAGTGGATTCCAATAGGTTGCAAGATCACCTGGAACCTTGGAGTTGATCCCAAATTAGCTTTTCAAGACAAGAGTTCAAAAGGACTCCTATTGTTAAGCATCATGCAAAATGATAGCTCAACATGTACTACTACTAAGAAAATGTGGGATACATTGCAAACTATATATGGAGACACAAATGTTCTGAGAGGTGAATTTTATGAGATGATAATGATAGAAGGTGAGAGCATTGCTCAATACTATGGAAGAATAAAATAAATATTAAATGTTATAAGAGGATAAAATGGAAATATTTATGATGAAACTATGATTAGCAAGGTACTGAGAACCTTACTTCCTATTTATGCTATTAGAGTTTTAGCAATACAAGAACTAAGACGTGAAGGTGTAGTTGGTAGGCTTACTTCTTTTGAATTGATAAAATTTGATAATTTTACTCCTACTACTATTGAATATGATTTCAAATCTCAATTGGTTATTTGTAATAAAGGAAAAGGAAAGTGTGTGAATAGTGGTAGTAATGTTTCTGATAATGATTTTGATGATCTTGAAGCACTGGTAACTAGAAGACTTCCAAGAGGCAAAGGAGAATACAAAGGTAAACTTCTTATAATCTATTTTTCATGTAACAAATTTGGTCATATTGTTGCAAGATATCATGATAGAGAAGACAAGGATGAGAGAAGGGAAAGAAATTACAAAGGTAGAAGTGATGACTGAGACAATAAGAGAAATAAGGACTACAAAGAAAAAAGTAATAAATCTTGTTATGTTTCTAAAGAAGATATTGATAATGAGTCTAATAGTAATGATGGAGAAGTTTTCTATGTTTCTATGAAAGAATATTCTAATGAAGATGAGAAAACTACATTAATTTCATATTTGAGTGAAGGTGATAGATGGATAATTGATAGTGGCTGGTCACATCACATGACTGGTGATAGAAGTAAGTTTGAAACCATAGAACAATATAAAGGTAGTTGTGTTCAGTTTGGTAATGATGCATCCTATCTTATAAAAGGTAAAGGATAAATACAATTGACTGATAAGGTCAAGTGCCAAAATGTTTATTGGGTTGAAGGACTTAACTATAATTTTGTGAGTGTTTCATAGTTGAAAAAATTAGGATATAAAGTTGAATTTCATCACAAGAAGGCCAATGAGATAATTGGAAATGAGATCAAATAAGAGGTAACTTGTTCTATCTAGATTTATCTAATGAGACATTCTTGTTTACACAATATGATGATGTATGGTTGTGGCATAAGAGGTTGTGTCAAGTGAACTTTGATAATTTGGTAACCATTAGTAAGATGAAAAGAGTAAAAGGATTTCCAATATTGAAAAAACTTGATAATGCTATGTGTAAAAAATTTCAATGGGGGAAAATGACTAAGTCTAGTTTCAAGAGCAAAACATAAACATCTAATGATATTTTGGAATTGGTTCATACTGACCTTTGTGGACCTATTGGAGTGAAAATCTATTGTGGAGACAAATATTTCATTTATTTGTTGATCACTACTCTAGAATGATGACTATGATATTTCTTTAAAAAAAATTAATGCTTTTCAATTATTTAAGTGGTATTTGGAGAGAGTTGAAAAGGAAATAGGTAAAAGTCTAAAGTTCTTGAGATTTGATAGATGAGGAAATTTTATCTCTAATAAATTTAACATATTCTCCAATGATAGAGGAATCAAAATGCAGATGTCAATGCCTAGGACCCCTCCCCAAACTGGAATAGCTGAAAGGAGGAACAAATTAATCACGGATTGTGCTAGAATAGTGATGATGGAGAAGAATGTGTCACAAAAAATTTGGAGAGAAGCTACAAGTACACCAGTCTATACTTTGAATTAAGTACAAGTCAAGAAAGGTACAAATGTTACACATTTTGAGTTATGGTATAGGTATACACTTAATGTGAAGTATTTTAAAGTCTTTGGAAGAAAATTTTATATAATAAAAGCTAATAGAAATGGAAAACTTGATGCTAAAAGTGATGAAGGCATATTCTTAGGATATTCCACTAAGATAAAAGCTTATAAGTGTTTGAACTCTAACAATAATAAAGTTGTGGAAAGTGAATTTGTGAAATTTGATGAATATGTAGAAAGAAATGAAGTTGAATGCAAGACAGAACCTAAACACTACAACACAGTCTAATATGTCAATGAAGGTGTTCATTGCACCTTACCTAAACCAAAGAACAAGCATACTAAGTAATAAAAAACATTGAATTCTAATTTGTAGCAACAAGCTACAAAGAAATAGACTATAGGTGTCGAGCATTGGCAAAATGATGTCAAGATACATAAAGAAGCTACCAAACACCAAGAAGACAATGTCGAGCAACTAGAAGTAGAAGAAGAAATGTAAAATGAACATGTACAAGAAGAAGAAAATAACCTACATTGGCAAAGTATGTAAGAAGACATCATGCCACATGAACAAATCATTGGAAGAAAAGACTTTGGAGTTATGAAAAGGAAAAAACTTAGAAGTGATACATGTTTAAATAGTCAATTTGAGCCCAAATCAGTAAAAGATGCTTTGGACAATAAAGATTGGATTAAAGCAATGAATAAAGAAATTGAATAGATAGAAAAAAATGAAACCCGATTACTAGTAGCTAGACCAAAGAATAAGAATGTTACTGGAACCAAGTGGGTATTCAGGAACATATTAAATAAAAAAGAAGTCACAAGGAATAAAGATGAATTTTTATGTAAAGGATATGCATTAGAAGAAGGTATAGACAATGGGAAAATATTTTCCCCAGTTGCAAGATTGGAAGGAGTTAGAACACTACTTGCATATTATGCTTATAAAAGATTTAAATTGTACAAAATGGATGTCAAATCTACATTTATAAATGGAATACTATAAGAAGAAGAAGTTTGTATTGAACAACTAGAAGGATTTGTTGATCCTAGCAAGAAGAACATGGTATGTAAACTAAAAAAAGCACTATATGGATTGAAGCAAGCCCCTAGAACATGGTATGAAAGGCTACAATTATTTGGTAAAGATTGGATTTGCAATAACTAATAATAAAAGTAATATGTACTTGAAGACTAAAGGTGGTAAAGGGATACTATTAGCTGAAATATTTGTGGATGATATCATATTTGAAGGACAAGATGCATTTTGCAACTCATTTGTAGAAGAAATGAAGAAGGAATTTCAAATGTCTATTTTTGGTGAGATCAAATTATTTTTTGGTTTACAAGTATATCAAATGAAGTGAGGTATCTACATTACTCAATTAAAAGACATAAAGGAGATACTAATTTTCTTTGGGATAGGAGACTCAAGATCATTCAACACACCTATGGTTAAAGGACAATAGCTATCTAAGAATGATCATTCTATTGATGTAAACCAAACATTATATAGATCAATGATTGGAAAGCTACAATATCTTATTCACAGAAGACCCGATATTGCCCTAGAAAATGAAATTGTTCCAAGATTTTTTGCAAATTCTGAGGAGAATCATATGATGACGGTGAATATAATACTGAGATATCTAACAAGAACAAAATATTATGGCTTATATTACAGTAAGAATGACAAGTTTGAACTAAAAGTGTACACAAATGATGATTGGATAGGCAATATCAATGACAAAAAAAGTATAAGTGGTGGAGCTTTCTTTCTAGGAAAGAGACTAGTTATTTGGACAAGTAAGAATCATAGATACTTTTCACAATCAATAGCTAAAGCTAAATATGTAGTAGCAGCAATAAATTGTTCCAACATTGTGTGGATCAAGCAATTTTTGAAAGTGATGAAGGAAGAGATCATTGATCCTATTGTTATCTAATGTGACAACACAAGTGCTATAAATATATCAAAGAACCATGTAATGCACACAAAGACCAAGCATATTGCTATCAAGTATCATTACTTGAGAGAGTTAGTTTAAGATGAAGAAGTTAGATTGGAATATGTGAACACCAAGAAGAAAATAGATGATATTTTCACTAAGGCTTTACCTAAGGATGCACATGAGTATCTAAGAGGTAGATTAGGGGTGATTCCCATAGCTAAGGTTTCTTAAGATAAGATGGAGCTCTACATCAAATATGTTGATCAAAATATCTTACAAGTTGATGCAAAAAGTCATACGTTAAGAGTTGCCTAAAGTAGTGAAGAGAGAAGAACAAATGACAAATGGTAAAGAAGATTTAGAAGTACTAATATGAAGATATCAACATGGTAAAGATGAATTAGAAAGATGAAGTATCTTTGGCATTGTTAATGTTACCACTTGAAGAGAGTTATTCATGAAGAGATGTTGCAAAGAAGGAGAATATGGTGTTACCAGTAATATAAGAGGGAGCTAATTGATTTCATGATATGATATGATAGAGGGAGTCTATGTGTTGCATATCAGAGATGCATGGATGAAAATCAAAATGATATAAAGAAAGAGAGATTGTTGGGCACCAAGGTGAGAATCATAATGAAACTAAGGATATTAATGATATTTGATATTGCACATAGAGGGAGATGCTCGAAGAAATTACATGTTTTTTATTGAAAGGTAACTCAAGGTGTTTCCATCAATGAAAGAGAGGGATATTGTTGCAAACTATAACTAAGAAAATTGTTATGTTTTCATTCATGTCAAACCTTGGTAAGACAATTTCTATCTAAGTAGAGTGACATATCAAGATGATTGATGGCAAGGATTTGAGAGATGGGACATAACAAAATGACCTAGAGGAAAGGTTGAGTTACAAGTAACTATAATGGGCACTTGATCAGTTATAATTTGACAAGATAATGTAATTGTTTAATCATAATACAAGTGGAGAAGATAGTTATACTAAATCCTAGAAAAAATGATCAAAGATTGACCAAATGCCTAGGCTTGACTGAGAAAAACAGAAGAAGATTAAGGAACTTGAAGTTTATGCTAAGTGATGTTATTATTGACTGAGTGAGTGATAGTATAAACTAAGAAAAATCTAGTGTCCACTGAGCATTAGTATTGACCAAGTGTTAATAGATGTGATGAACAAAACAATTAGTAGAGATCGAGTAATCCAACGATGATTGAGTGTTAGAACCCAATGTTGGCCAAGGGACAATATTTTATTAATTATGAGGAAATCATGATTTCTAGCCAACACGGTTGATTTCTTGGAATATGTAAAGTGTTTTGAAGATAAGGATGGATGACCTGGAGAATTTAATTCAATGGAAACCATGTTTGAGTGTTTCTATGCATGAATTCAAGGATAATTTTGGAGAATCTTCTAGAAGAGAAAAGAGGAGATGAAAAGATAAATAGATTCATTGTATGTGTTGAATTTGACCTAAGCCCTAAGATCTATGATGATGTTTAAGAAATAAAATATCATAATTACCTATTTAGGTACAAGGGATAAACTTAAAGAGGTTAGTAGAGCTAGTGGAGACTTTAACAAGGTTGAAGCAAGTTGTTGATTTTGTGTTGATTGGTGAACATAAGTAAAAGGATGAATGGTGAAGTGTTGAGGTGAAGAGTGATTGATAGAAGGGATGCCTAGTGAATTAGTGATGAAGATCTTAATGGAGTATAGTCAATAAGTCAACTATTGGACCAAATAGTGATTTGTATTTGTAAAGTGAGTTGTATTTGTCAGATCAACCTATTGTTACTTTCTACCATTATATCAGTATTGAAATCCTTTAATCAAGGTTGACCTAATAGTCATATGTAAATCCTTCAATCAAGGAAACAATATAATGCAATTTTATTAACTCCTCTAACAAGAAAACTCCTAACAAGGTAATTAAATTCTTTAACGAGGTCACATTTAATAGTGTATTTTGTAACCTTTAAAAGGGTTGGCTCCTAACAAATCTCACTTCATAAGATTAAAAATTGGTGACATGTTATTAGTGGCTTTTCCCAAATTGGATTTCCATGTTAAATCCTAATGTCATACTTGTGTGGATGTCATTTGAGATGTTTTACTATTAATTTTTTTACATTCTGCAAGTTTGTTACTTTTAGGATACTAGACTACAAGTTTATGTTACTGATTTTTTTCTATAGAGACTGAGCTATTGAATGTTTAGATCTGAGATATTTCAAGTGATTAAAAGTTCAGTTGGTACATCTAGACCTAAGAATGATTGGTTTATCCTCCCCTCCTCCCCCCTCCCCCAATTATTCTAAATCATCTAATAGATGTGGAGTTAGCTATGAATTTAAAATCAGGAGATAATGTTGTAATTTAGAAGGGCATGATATTTTAAGAAGTCAAGTTTAAAGTGGTCCTTGAAGATAAGTTTTTATTGAAGTTACATCTTCTTCTCTTCTCCTTCTTCTCCATTTTCTTGACAGGTAATGGCTTCATGCACATAATAAATGTATAAAAATTAGTGCAAGAAATTTATCAACTAGTTAGGAGTTATTTTTTCATAGGAAAAGGTGTATTTTGATAATTTTTCATATTCTTAGAATAGGAGAAACCTTATCTTTGAAAAATATAAGTTTCGGAGTCATTGGTCTAACAGAATTGTACATTGTATTATGGGTTAGAAATATTATTAATAAGTATGTGGTACTCTTATTTTACTATTTTGTTTTGATGAGTATGTGTTTCTAATTTGAGATTCAAAACAAAATTATTGTGATTAATATTAGAAACCATTTTATTTTTTGAGTTTATTTCCATTACAATTTATTTGTTGTGACTAACTGGAGTGGATATTTCTATTGGAGCATTAAGATTAGTGTGTCTTGTGTGTACATGCATTTAGTGTAATTACACAATTTGATGAGTTGTGAAAAAATAATTCATCTACTAAAGTTTTCCTTTGATGGTTGCACTTACAAAGTTATAGAGTGCTACTCCAAGATACATGGGTTTTCCCTATCTTCTCAAAGATTTAATTCCCAAAGTATTTAGTGGTGTCTTATGTCCTTTTAGGATTATCATTTATTTCAATTTGATTATAATTCTAGTTACCCTACTCTCTTTGTGATTTTATTAGCATCTGGTTAATTTAGGGAATTCATCGTAGTTGCATATAAAATTTGCATTCATCATAAAATATAAATACAATAAGTATTGCAATTCTCTTTTTTTTTTGTTTTCTTATAGATTTTCACATTTAGAACTAACAAAGTCGTTGTCAAAAATTACATAAGTATTCAATTAAGCTACTTAGACGGTCAACAAAAATCTTAAAGGAACTTTGAGATTGATTCATGTCAATCTTTCAAGAGAGAAATTTGTTTTAGATTTGTGCCATTGTTATTACATAAAAACACCACTCAACAATTTTTAATGCATTAAAAATGGGGGATAAAACCTTGAGTATAGCTATTCACTAAACCCTCCTCGAAAGAGGCCAAAATGAGGGTTTTCTATTTTCCTAAGTTCTTGGGCAATCTATAACCTAAAAGTGGGTTTTTTCTTTAATTTTTTACTTGGTGAGAAGATTTGAACATCATTTGGAAGTTGAGGGAATGTTTTGGTAGTAGTTTCTTTGAAAAAGTGGCCTACTTAGCCTTGTAAGATGTCAAGTCATTCTAGATTTGAAGGATTTGGTCCAAAGTAACCCTAGGATATTTTTTGGTGTGTAGAAACCCAAAATGGGTATCCTAAAAGGTTTCCATATTTTCTTAAAACTATCCTTGTGAAGAGTTATGTAGAATTTCAGAGTAGGTCTAGTAGATATTTATGATTGATTTTGTGAAAGGGGATAATGGTTGATGATCTCATAATTCTTGAGGTTTTATAAGATTTTTAAATATTGTGTTTGGGTAAATGTAAAATGTTCCTAATGCGAGTTGGGTCTCATGGACATTAAAGGTTTCATTTTCTATTTGTATCCTATAAGGCAATGTGTTCTTATAAAGGGAAAATTGTTGAAATCAAATTGAAAAAAGCATTTTGAGGGAGATTGTTAAAGTTTATTATTGAAGAAGACTATGTTTCAATCATTATTTTGTCACTAATGTCAAACCTTCTATTTGCTGGCAAGACAATTACTTATATGATTTAAGTACTATCACTTATTTGATTAATGAAGAGGATTTGATCAAAAGATGTGACAATAGTACCTAGAGGAAAGGTTGAGTTATGATGATGTAATGAAGTACAAGAATTAGTTAAGATAGTGATGGCATGATGCATTGATAATCTACTTAATCTTACAAGGACTGGTTACACTAAGAAAGTTTAGAATAAATTTTCCACAAAGTTTATTAGCCAAGCTTGACTGAGTGTATAGTAGGTGTCGAACAAAGTCAGTGCAAGTCAAGTAGAAAATTAGTTAGAGCCAAGTAAAAGTTCATTCTAGTGTATGCCAAGAAAAATAGTGGATGTTGAGTAAAGTTTAGTTGATGCCGAGCACCAGTAAACTTTAGTTAGTGCTGAGTAATTTCATAGTTGATGTTGAGCAACACAGTATGTGTCGAGCATTAGAAGGTTGATAATGTCAAGCTGTTGTATTATTTAAAAGATCATGGATTCAATGAATCTGAGCTAACAAGTTTTTTTTTTGGAATTTTTGAACCAGGTGGAAGATAAGGATGATGAGTTGGTGGCACAAAATTCAAGGTAAACCATTTTCAGGTAAATACAAAGAGGATTCTAGGAGAAGTTCTAGAAGAAAGATGGAATATGGGATAGATACATTGTATCTTACCTAATCCATCTTAACTCTAAATTGGATGATAGAAATAAGAAGAAAAATATCTTAATATTCCTATTTATAGGAATGGTTGGTCATGAAGCAAGAGAGTCATGTGCAAGAATTTAAGGAAGATAGGGAGTCAAGGACTATGCTTCATCAAGTAACCTAGAGGAGACTGCATTGGCATGTTAAGCAAGAAAGGCTTAAGGAGATGAAAGCTTGAAGGGTGAACAAGCTATCAAACTGCAAAATATGAAGGTCAAGCAGAATGGAGGATTGAATAGTAATCTATAATCTGCAAATGAAGTTGTAAGTTATAACAAATCAAGCCTTACTTTTACTCTTTAACAATTGTATTAGTCTAGGGTAAATCCTTTGGATTAAGGTTGACCTAACAACCATTTGTAAATCCTTTAATCGAGTGAAATTCCAAGTGAATGGTCTAAATTCCTCTAACAAGGCTCACTCCTAATAAGTTGATTGAAATCCTTTAACAAGGTCACATTAGTGTGTATTGTAACCTTTAGTAGGGTTGGCCTTTCACAAGGCATCACTTTAAAAGAGTGAAAATAGTAGCATGTTACTGGTGGTTTTTCCAAAATTGGGTTTCCACATAAATCATTGTGTTGATAAATCTATTATTTTTCATGCTTTACATTTCTACAAGTTGATTTGATAGTAACCTACAAGTTTTAAATGATTGCATAATCTTATGTATGTATGCATAAGTATAAATGTTTTATGGGTTCACTAAGCTGAGAAAAGTTTTATTTATACATCTAGACCTTGGATAATTGATTCACCCCCCTCAGTTATTCTAAAGTATTCCAAAAATTGGTATCATAGTCATCTACTTAAGAGGACTAGTTTGAAGGTACTATAAGCACAAAGATCAAGATGTATAAAAGAGAAGTAGCCAAGATTAATAGAGATAACTTTCCTGCATGGCAAAGTTTGATGAAGCTACACCTTGGAGGGCTTGGAGTTCATGCACAATCTACCATTACCACTAAGCATGTTGATCATGTTGGAGCCCCAACTACTAAAGATATGAAGAAGAAAGAACACAATCAGGCAATGTTGGAGATTGTCTCTACCCTAAGTTATGTTGAATTTGATGATATCAAAGGTCTTGATAGTGCAAAGAAAATGTGGGATGCCCTAGCCACTATCTATGGAGGTGATAAAAATGTTCTAAGAGCCAAAGCTGAAAGTCTCAGAGGTAAGTTCGATGATATGAGAATGGAAGAAGGTGAAAATATTGCTCAATATGTTGCAAGGATAAAAGAAGTTGTTAATACAATAAGAGGAGCTACTGGTAAAATAGATGATGATAGTGTATTAAGAAAACTTTTAAGGACACTATTATCTGTATATGCTATTAGATTTTTTGCAATTCAAGAACTGGGATGTATTCAACGGAATGATCTATCACTTGAAGGTTTGGTAGTTAGACTCACTGCTTTTGTGTTATCTAATTTTGATAATTACAAATCTAAAAAGATTGAATCTACTTTCAAAGCTAAAGTTTCATTGGAGGAACTTGATGAGAAGAAGAAAAAGAAAAACAAGAAGTATGTGTCCAATGACAGTGATACAAATGAGGAGGATGTTGAACAAATTGAAGCACTACTGGCAAGAAGATTCCATAAAGGTAAAGGCAGGTTCAAAGGTAAGCTACCTATAATTTTTGCAATTGCAATGAGGTTGGTCATATTGCTGCTAGATGTCTAAAGAAGAAGACCTACAGAGGTGGTGACAAATATAAAATTAGAAGAGATGAAGACAACAAGGATTACAAAGACAAAGGCAAGAAGTCCTGCTACATTGCTAAAGAGGAAACAAAGGATGATTCTAATGAACTTGATGATTAAGTGGTGTATGTTGCAACGAAGGATGAATCTAATGAAGATGAGGCAACTGCACTTGTGACTTGTGTAAACAAGAATGATAGATGGATCATTAACAGTGGATTCTCACATCATATTACTAGAGACAAAAGTAAGTTCATTACCTTAAATTTTTATGAAGGATATAGTGTAAGATTGGGTAACAATGCACCATGCTTGATGAAAGGAAAACATTATATCAAACTCACACTTAAGATTTTATGTGACAATTCTTACTATGTTGAACGGCTTAACTATTATTCATTGAATGTGTCACAACTAAATAATTTGAGATGTAAAGTTAGTTTGAAGACAAGATTTCCAAGATATATGACACTAATGGTAAATTTATTGGAAAGGGTGATCAAACTAGAAGTAACTAATTCTATCTTCACATAGAGGATGCTACTTGTCTTGTAAAATTTGACGATGTATGGCTATGGTACAAGAGATTATGTCATGTTAACTTTGATAACCCGGTTAGTATCAATGACATGAAGAAAGTTAGAGGCTTGCCTAAGCTGAAGAAACTTAACAATACAATGTGCCAACAATACCAGTTAGGCAAAATGACAAAGTCAAGTTTTTAGATAAAAACTTACACCTCTAAAGAAATACTAGAGATTGTTCATACTGACTTGTGTGGACCAATTAATGTGCAAAGCTACAAAGGAGATAAGTACATTATGTTGTTTATTGATGTTTATTCCAGAATGATGACTGCTATGTTTCTGAAATAGAAATATGATGTTTTTCAAATGTTTAAATTGTACTTGGCAAGAGTTGAAAAGGAAATAGATAAAAGTTTGAAGTGCTTAAGATCTGACAGAGGAGAATTCACATCAAATGAATTTGAAATGTTCTACAATAATAGAGGAATCAAAAGATAGATATCTGCACCTAAAACCCCTCCACAAAATGAAATTTTTGAAAGGAGAAATAGGTCTATAATGGACTATGCTAGAAGACTCATGATAGAGAAGAATGTTTCTTTGAAATCCTAGAGAGAATCTGTAAGTATAGAAAGGTACTCATTCAACACCTTTTTAATTATGGTATGGATACCCACCCAATGTGAAATATTTTAAGGTATTTGGAAGCAAATGTTACATCTTAAAGATTTCAGGTATGAAAATTTTGATGCAAAAAGTGAGGAAGGTATATTCCAAGGCTATTCCATAAGAAGTAAATCTTATGTGTTTGAATACTAACACTAACAAAGTTGTGGAAAGTGCAAATGTAAATTTTGATGAATATATAAAAGTACATGAGGTAGAACCTATGAAAGAACCAAAAGAATACAAATCATTTATATACATTTATAAAGGAATTCCTACTGAAGAAGATGCTACAAATCAAGCTACAAACCAACAGCAAGTTCCAGTGATTGTTGAGTGACGCCCCATGAATGTTGAGTTGCATTCAGGAACTGAGCCACATTTAGATGTCGAGTTCCAAAATGAAGTTAATGCACATTTTGATTCCAAGATTAGTGTACATGAAAGAGATGTTGAACTACCTAATAGAGATGCACATAGTGATTTTGATCCTGAAAAAAAAATGAAGAGACAAAAGCTGAGCCAAGATTGTCTAAATATGTCAACAGACATCATCTTGCAGCTCAAATCATAGGAGATAAAGATGCTAGACCAATGACAAGAAATAGATTGAGAAATGATACATGTTTTTTGAGCATGAAGGAACCAAAATTAGTCAAAGATGGGTTAGAAGATATAGACTAGAGAAAAACCATGGAAGAGGAGATTGAACAAATAGAGAAAAAAAAAACATAGAGTTTAATTTCTAGACCAAAAGGAAAAAATATTATTGGCACCAAGTGGGTATTCATAAATAAGCTAGATGAAAATGATGTAGTCACAAGGAACAAATCAAGACTATTCTACAAGTGATATGCACAAGAAGAAGGAATTGACTACGGAGAAACATTTTCTCATGTTGCTAGATTGGAAGGAGTAAGAACTCTACTTGCTTATTCTGCATACAAAGGATTCAAATTCTATCAAATGGATGTTAAATCTGCATTTCTGAATGGCATATTAGAGGAAGAAGTTTACATAGAATAGCCTGAAGGATTTTTTGATATTAATAATAAGAACATGGTATGTAGACTACATAAGGCTCTATATGCTTTGAAACAAGCACCAAGAGCATGGTATGAGAGACTTCATAAGTATCTTGTGAAGATTGGATTTGAAAGAACTAATAATAATGGCAATCTATACATAAAGATAGAAAAAGGCAAAGGTATTTTGTTCTCTAAAAATTTTGTTGATGATATAATATTTAGAGGTCAAGATGCACTATGTAAAGATTTTGCAAACCAGATGAAGCTAGAATTTGAAATGTCTATGTTTAGAGAGATCAAGTTCTTTGTGGGATTTCAAGTATATCAGATGAAATATGGTATATACATCACTTAGTCAAGCATGTCAAGGAAATATTGAAAACTTTTGGATTGGAAGATTCTAAACCTGTAAGTACACCTATGGTGATAGGACACAAGTTGTCAAAGAATAATGATTTAGCTAAGGTGAATCAAACATTGTACAAGTCTATAATTGGCAAGTTGTAATATGTAGTACATAGTAGACCTGATAATGCATTATCTATTGCAATAGTTGCAAGATTCTCTAAAAATCCCAAGGAAAATCATTAAATGGCTATAAAGAGAATAATGAGATATCTAAAAGGAATAGAAGAGTTTGGTTTTTACTACAAGAAAAATGAGAAATTTGAATTGAAAACCTACACTAATGTTGATTGGGCTGGAAACATTGTGACAAAAAAAGCACCAGTGGAGGAGCATTTTTCTTAGGCAAAAGAGTAGTAACATGGACTAGCAAGAAATAAAACTACACCTCATAATCTACTGCTGAAGCTGAATATGTTGTTGCTGCTGTAAATTCCACAAACATTGTATGGATCAAATAGTTACTCAAAGGAATGAAAGAAGAAATCATAGAACCAATGATACTTTATTGTGATAGTACAAGTGCTATCAATATATCAAAGAATACAGTGATGCACACAAAGA
Source organism: Cupressus sempervirens (assembly GCA_028749045.1). Classification (NCBI taxonomy): domain Eukaryota; kingdom Viridiplantae; phylum Streptophyta; class Pinopsida; order Cupressales; family Cupressaceae; genus Cupressus; species Cupressus sempervirens. The sequence continues at coordinate 548,090,639 of CM053791.1, read as the reverse complement.
CTAAGCAAATTGCAATCAAGTATCATTACTTGAGAGAATTAGTTCAAGATAAAGAGGTGAAGATGGAATATGTTAACACAAAAGAGCAAATTGCTGATATCTTCACAAAAGCATTACCTAAGGATTCTCATGAGTATCTAAGAGGTAAACTAGGGTTGATACCCCTATCAAAGGCTATCTAAGTAATAAAATGTGTGCCCTACATCAAACAAGTTGATGTTCATATGTTACAAATTGATGCAGAGGATCTTACTTTAAGAACTGCCTAAAATAATCAAAGAGCTAAAATTTCAAAATAGTCACAAGCAAGGTGACAGAGGGAGAAACTGAAGAAACTGAAAAAGCCTATATCTGCATGTTTAAGATGACAATTTTTTGGCATATGTCTTTGGCATTGTTGTCAAAGAGGGAGAAATAACTAAACTGATCATCATCAGAGGGAGATATAAGGAAGATATCAAGAGATTATTGTCAAAAGGATGGATGAGTGTTACTGATCTTAGGAAGGAGCTAATTGATGATACTATTGATCAGAAGAGAACACAAGAGAAATGAAGGAGATAGAGAAATTCAAAGAAAGAGGGAGATATAAGATGAAACTCAAAGGGAGTTATAAGAAAAGAACTTAGAGGGAGTTATAAGAAAGAATTTTTTTGTAACATATTTAGAAATTGGAAGCCACTGATAGAGGGAGAGTTTTCAATGCAAGGAATCATTTTCTTTTTGGTATTGATATTATCATACTATTTTAACCTAGTCAACTTGGTTGAACAAGATGTTTACCATTCGGTTGATTTGGTTGATTAGTTTGGTTTGTCATCAATGCCAAAGAGGGAGATTATTGAAATTAGATCGAAAAAAGCACTGTTGAGGGAGATTATTAAAGTTTATTTTTGAAGAAAACTATTTGTTTCAATCATTTTTGTGTCACTGATGTCAAACCTTATATTTGCTGGAGAGACAATTTCTTATATGATTTAAGTACTATCACTTTTTTGATTGATCAAGAGGATTTGATCAAAAGATGTAACAATAACACCTAGAGGAAAGGTTGAGTTATGAATATGTAATGAAGTACAAGAATTAGTTAAGACAGTGATGATGTGATGCATTGATAATCTACTTAAGGTTACAAAGACTAGTTACACTAAGAAAGTTTAGAAGAACAAGTTACACAAAGTTTATCTACCAAGCTTGATTGAGTGGATAGTAGGTGCCGAGAAAAGTTAGTGCAAGCCAAGCAAAAAATTAGTTAGAGCCAAGTGTAAGTTCATTCTAGTGTATGCCAAGAAAAATAGTGGATGACAAGTAAAGTTTAGTTGATGCTGAGCACCAGTAAACTTTAGTTAGTGTTGAGTAATTTCTTAGTGGATCTTGAGAAACACAGTATGTGACAAGCATCAGAAGGTTGATAATACTGAGCTACTGTATTATTTAAAAGATCATGGATTTGATGAATCTGAGTTGACAAGTTTGTTTTCTTGGAATTTGTGAACTAGGTGGAAGATAAGGATGTTGATTTGGTGGCACAAAATTTAAGACAAACCATTTTTAGGTGAATACAAAGAGGATTCTAGGAGAATTTTCTAGAAGAAAGATGGAATATGGGATAGATACATTGTGTCTTACCTAATCCTTCTTAACTCTGAATGGGATGATGGAAAATGAGTGGAAAAGTATCTTAATATTCCTATTTATAGGAATGGCTAGTCATAAAGCAAGAGAGTCATGTGCAAGAATTTAATGAAGACATGAAGTCAAGGACTCTGCTTCATTAAGTGACAGTTGTGTTTCCACAATGCACACTCCATTCCCTACTAGGAATGGGGACCCCCTACTTCTTTTAGGTCCCCAAACTCATAATTTGGGGTCCAAAAAATGTTAAAGAGTCAAAAAGTTTTTTTTTTTTTTTTTTTAAATCAAAAAATCAAAACAAACAAACAAATTGAAAAATTGAAAAGGTCATAAAAATATAAAATTTGAAAAAAAAATTATAAATTATAAAATTCAAAATTATTTAATTAATTAATTAATTTTTAAAAATTTGCACACCCGCGCACCTCACATGGTGCACAAGGGGTACACCACCCATGGTGGTGCATGGCGCGCACCTATGCAAGCATTGCGTTGCGCACCCAGAAGGTGGGTAGGGTTATATAAACCTCGATCCCTCCCCAAGCACTTCATCTTTTTTCATTTTGATTTTGGTGACTTTATTGCTCTTGCACGTGCCTACCAACCTCCTTTCGACTTCGCATTTGTAACAACCTACGTGAAATGTGCACCACTTTGCACCCCAGTATGCATGCAGCTCACCACATCGCGCACACCACACACACTTTGTACCACACAAGGGCCATGCACCACACACACCACATGTGCACGCATGAACCACCATGCACCGTGTACACTTCACCTCCCTAACCCCCCTCTGTTGTGTAAAACCCTCACTTTTGTCGCTCCATTTACCATGTCCCTCTATTGCATTCACCACTCCATGACTATTACCATTGTGCACTTACATTTCCCACACTTTCACTCCACTGTATGCACCCCTAACACACTGCATGCCACACATTCATTCTATCGTGCCTCCACTTCACCGCAAAAGCAACTCATGTCGATGCTCCGCTACGCATTGTGCACCACATGTTGTGTGCACCGTGCATGCCATGAACCACCGCACCTCCACTTGCATCATGTGTGCACTTCATGTTGCATGTGCCTCAAAGCACCGTGCACACCTTTGACCTCACATCATCGCATCACATGCACACACAAAGAGCTGTGCATGCCATCTTGTGCCCACATATCTACCTCCAAAATTGGAAAACCCTAAAAAAAAAATAATAATAAATATTTTTAAAAAATTAAAATCATTAAATATAATAATAATAATAATAAAATAAAATTATTAAAAAAATAAAAAATAATATAAGTAAAAGCACCAAAATTGAGCATCTTATTTTTGTCTTCTTTTTTTTTTGTTAATAAATAGTTGAATGCTTTTGCGTTTAATTTTTAGCTTTTCATATTTTTTAACTAATAAACACCTTCTTGTGTTGTGGAGATATAATGGCATCCACACCTGGAGAGAAAATGACACCTAAGCCCATTGTGTTCAAGTTCCAAGGCGTGCCATCGAAGAAAAGGTTCCATGATGATCATACAAAAATCAAAGACACTGATTTGGGACATACTAACTTAGGAGAGTTCCTTAGAATCTGCAACAAACCCAATAAAAGATCAACTCTAGTATCTGCCTTGATCCATTCCAGTTTGGTGAGTGCAGCTTAGCATCTAGTATCAATACAATCATTAGAATTAATCATGACACTAGGTCAACATTTTGTTCCTAAAGAGAGAGTGGTTAAGAGCATGAAAGAAGAAGTGGTCCTTGACTTCTAACCTTACAACATTGAGAGGGTCTTCCACCTCTCAAGGGAAAATCAATTCATCAGACACTCCTATGAAGTAGTAGAGAGATGGTACAAGGAGCACCCGAAAGAAGCATCTAAAATCATCCAATCCTCATATCTCATTGAGAAGACTCCTTTGGGTAGGGTCACAGGAAAGGTGGACATGACTATGGGATACATGAAGGAGGACATTGGATATTATATCATTCTTTTGAGAAAAGTCATGGGTTTACCAGCAGCCGACCACCTCAGCACTTTTATCTTCAATTTGATTGAAACAATCAAGATGGCAAGGATACCACTAGACTGGGCCACCACACTAAGTGAAAACTTGTGTGAGCAATTGGGGGCAATAAAAGACAAGAAGAAGTTCTATATGACTTATTATATGGTATATCTGCTAGTAACAAGGGCAAAAAACTACCCCAATTTGTACAAAAGAGGTAGTATGTAGGATCCTAATGCTTGGCCCTACATTGTCTACCCTCAGCTAGTGAGGAAGAAGCTCTCAACACATAATAAGGAGTACAGAATCATGAATGATGCATTCATTTTCACAATCATTTGATTCATAGAAGGGGATTATGCAAAGAGGTTATCTGATGAGGCAATAACATAGATAACAGCTCTCGGGGCCTACTACATCCAATTTAAGACATTTACATATCTGTGACTAGTTGGTGCCTTTGTCAACCCCAAGAAGCTCCTTAGATATCTAAGTGACAAATTGGTGTTATTAGAGATTGCACGACAGATTGAATCTATGTATGAGAGGGTGAAGAGACAATGAAGACCTTGTTGGACATGGCCCTTGGTCATAGGACCATACTAGGTCAAAAGGAAGCAAGATATTCCATCCTTTGAATGGGAGTGGGAGAATTATCCCCTCAAGGAGTACAATTCCCCTAGACTCTATTTTGATAATATCAAGAAAGTAGAGAGTTGGGCTAGCAAGGATTTCCACCATGAAGATGCAATTGAAGACAATTGGATGAACGCAACAAACAATTATGATGTCCACATAAGGGACTATTGTACAATGACTTTTTACTTAGAAAAGAAGGCTCTCAAACTAAACATTCTATAGGAAATAAGGCAACAAAATTCATGGAAGTTGTTGGACCATCTGTTCAACTCGAACAAAATCAGAGAGAGACCCATCATGAATGTCGAGGTTGACAAGGTGGAGGGTGATGATATTAATCATCAAGAAAGGCACATAGTCAGAATGACAAAGGATTAGATCAAGAAGCCTTTCTGACTTGATCCAATACCTGACACTATGATATTTCATGCTCAAGCTCACCCAAAGAAAGGTAGAGGGAAGAAATTTACAATTCCTACCTTTGCGGCCTAGTCTCCCATCAGGCCAAAGACAGTATACCAACTAGACCACCTGGTTGGACACTATCATTCTCTAGAGAGGAAAAGAAAGAACAAGAGGAAGAGGAACTCCCCTCAAATGATTCAAAGAGAACAAGGTGAAGTGCAAGTCCCTTCCCAGTAGCAACAGGAGAGTGTACAAGGGTTTGAGGATACTGGAGCTACTCAAGTCTAGGATGACCCTTAGTTACCTCCCTTTGTGCCTAGCCAATCAAAAGAGGGACAGAGTCTGCAAGTTTCCATTCCTCCTTCACAAGAAGAGCTAGCATCCCCTTCTACCTCCACAAAACAAAAGAGGATTAAAATCTAAATGAAGAAAATCCAAAGGGTGACTAGGAGAATGGTGTCTTTTCTAGCTATTCCCGAAACTATACCAAATGGAGAAGAAGAGGAGATAGATGAAGAGGAACAACTACCACTACAAAGAAGAACCCAGCTAGCTAGAACCATAGAGAAAGAAAGGAGAAGAAGTACCATAGGCACATAACCATCCACCCCAATAGGACCCTTAGAAGTCTCTTCTTTGGAAGATGGAGTACAATAGTAGGTGGATGAGAAAATTGAGGAAGGCAATGACATTTTCAAAATGTCAGATTTTGATTTTATGCCTATCAAAAAAGAGTTAATTTGGGATAAGATTAGGGATACCCCTATAGGTGAACCTCAACAAGAAGACTAGACACAGATGCCACCAGACTCACAAGGTCCTGATCTTACTCCCCCCATCTCCACCACAAGTCACGGTGGTAGATAAAGGCTTGATTACTCTTCCAACCTCAAGTTTGAAAGAGGAATAGGTTCAAAAGGAACCATGACAAGGGGAGGAACTAGAACAAATGGAAACTGATGAAGTGTCAAAGGAGGGGAAAATGGTGTAATATTCTCGACCACCTTCCCAAGATACTGAGGTGCAAGTTGTAGGATCTACTAAGATAGAGACCACAGAAGGAGAGCCCTCACAAAAGGAAACAACTCTGAGGAGGAGTGATAAGAGGAAGGAGGTACCAGAACATACTCCTTCATCCTCAAGAGGTAGGTCTTCAGCTAAGCACATCCCAAGATGGCTTTGAAAATAAATAATGAGGAGTACATAACCTCAATTTCATGCCAATGAGGAGGACATTTTTGAGATTGCAGAGATTTTGAATAAGCCTGAATCCCCATTGCATGAGGCAAGACCATTGGCATTTGTCAACAATACATGAGACTAGGAATTGCTTGCACAAGTGGTTGTCCCTCCTAAAGACATAGATGTAGAAAGCCTTGGTCCCCAAGATTATCAAAGAGGTTATGTTGGGAAGACCTACATGAGATACAGCCTAATTGATGGTGACCATGGTAATCAAAGAAATATTTAGGAGCATGGAGTAGGAAGAGGTTAACCTCTAAACACTTTGAAGGTAGAATGAGATCCTAAGGGGATTATCTAACTGAAGTAGTTGGTCCTCTTGATCCTAAGCACCTCGAGGAGACATTGAATACCATACTTAGAGAAAGGGGAGCTATACATGTGGATCCATTTTTGAAAGCCTACCAATAGTGGTGGGAAAGTTTTGAAGAGAAGGGGATTTTGATAATCTAGGGGAACCTGAAGTTACTATACGTTACATAGGAGAACATGAATAAAATGGTGGAAATTTTGAAGTAGGACTTCAACATCGTGGATGAAGTAAGGGCTTGGAGCAAGGACTTACAAATTTTGCAGACAATAAAGGAGCAAAGGTACAAATTTTTGGTAGATGTATACATTGTTGAAGAATTAGATTTGATCGATGATTGCATAGAAAAGATTTCTAATAGTAATAAATTAATGGAAACATTACATGCAAAGATCCATAGGCTCAAGGACCAAGCCCAAGAGAAAATTTTGGAAGTAGAGAAGCATTACAGCAATGCTTGCTTAGATATTTTTGAAGATGAGGAATGAGAGAAGTTGTTTCCTATAGAGGCAGTAGTGGAAATTTTTAAGAAGATTTTAGTGGAAGCTACTAATGATGAGGATATTCGACAAGCCTGCAGGACTGAAGAAGCTTTGTAAGAATTAGATACCAAACTCGAGGATTTTGTTGACACTCAAATTGAGGTAGACAATTATAGGAAAAAGGTCAAGGAAAAATATGAGGCTTTAGATTTACCAGATGTAGATAATATCATTAAGATTATAGAGAAATTCAAGGGCAAACATCCAAGCATAGCTTTGGGATAAAGAAGAACAAAACCCAGATGTTATAATTTCAATTTTGACACTAAGTAAAATTTTGAGTTTTTTGACCATTTTGAGGTGCATAGGTCCATAGGTCCATAGGTCCATGATTCTGCAGGTCCATAGGTGTGCATTTTCAGGAAGCTCTGCCAACAGTTAACTACCAGTTCAAAAATAGAGCTTTCCATGCATCAAAAGCGCATTTTGACTATAGTTTAACTCTAACAAATTCCCAATAAAGGATCAACTTCCAATTTTGGCACTTCCACTTTGACTCAGAGCTTTCTCATTCTTTCTCGTCTCATAATTATTATTTTTTTAACATGTAAAGACTCATGCATCAAATTAATGAATAAAATATGGATGAAGTCCTACTTAGCACCAATTAGATTGTAGTTTGTATATAATTAGTTTATTTTGTTGATTAAAAGAATTTTACTTTGCATGAATAATATCTCACTCTCAACACCAATTGAGGAGATGATTTCTTATAAATACCCCATTGTAATATGTAATGAGGGTTGCTTGTATTTTGCAATAAGTTTATGTTTTTGGTGCTCACATTTGGAGTGTAGTAATTCTTCCCTGAATGTGTCATATTTTTGTGGATTTATTTTTGTAAAATTATGATTGATCCAATGGTGTATTGCTTTGTTTCTATTTGTGCATTTCATTAGTTTTGGTGTTTGTTATGGTATTGACAAATTCCATTGCGTAACTAGCTTAAGAAGAAATCATCAAATTGTGCCTGCATAACTTTTTGTCTCGCATGAGCGCACTTCCCATTGCCTTGTGATTTGATGAAGGGTGAAATATCATACGCTCATTAAGTCTCTCACTAATGCTTGCATCAGTGGAATCAGGGAAGCATTGCTCCTACTTTTTTTGGTTATTTATCAATCTTTTTGAAAGCTTAATTCGTAGATGTGTTGTTCTCCATAACTTATGTTCGTTAGGAATTTTCAATTTCATGTTATTTTCTTTGCTAACCCCCTTGTTAGAGTAGGAATTCATACTAGTTGCATTGTTAGATTGCATTCATAAAAAACATAAAAATATAAAAACATAGTTCTTTTTTCTATGTTATTTTGAAGTAGTGTGCAGATTTTCATCTCATCTGAAATTGAAATGAACCAGAAAAGGCCTTTTTGTGAAAAATCACATTTATCTTTTACTGAATGGATTCTAGTAGCTCACAAGATCAACCTAGAACCTTGGAGTTGATTCACAAAATTAGCTTTTCAAGAACGGAGTTCACAAGAATTCTTGTTGTTTAGCATCATTCATAATGACAGCTCAACAAAAGTGGCACTAGATGGAGGGCCTTACTTTGAATTCTTGAAAAAGGAAGGAAAATTTGCCAAAGTTTTGAAATTCTACATTTCTTGCAAAATTTTGCATTTTCCATGAGTTTAGAAAGTTTTTTGAGTTTTTGGAAATTCAGGTGCGCAAGTGCGTAGCTCCGCAGATCTGTAGGTCCACAAGTCCATAGATCTACAGGTGCGCAAAACTCTGTGGTGCACCTAATTTGTGAGGTGTACTTCTACAGAGGTGCATTTTTCAGAATTGGTGCAAACTGGAGGGTTCCAATCTAGAATCCCCATTTCAGCGAGCATTAAGATCTTCACCAAGGGCACATGAGTTTCTTGCACTTACCCACTTCTGTAAACCTCACAGTGATAAAGGGATCCCCCAAATTCAACCAGTTTTGTTTGAGCTTTCATAATCTTCTTCAACTCCACGTCCACTCCAACCACTTGGTGGACCACCACATACTCCAATAGTTCCACCTCCATAACAACCACCTTTAGGTTTGCCAAATCCTCCAATGGCCTTCTTCGCAAATGTTGTAGACTCACCAATAAACTTGAGAGGTGCACTTCATGACCTCTTTAAGAATCTTGAAAAGTTTTGCCCAAGGTTCATCTATGGAGAAATGCAAACTATTGAAGACCACGTTAAAGTATTCAAATAAATTTGCAATCGAAAGAAGATTGTCAATGAAGATGTGGTCCTTCATTTATTCCCCTACTCTTTGGGGGAACTCACCTACAATTGGTACATCAATTTTCCACCTGGATGTATCAAAGATTGGAATACTTTCAAAAAATTATTCCTAGAACAATTCAAAACATTTATCAACCTAGCTGTGATGCATCAACAATTCATATCAATCAAAAAGGACCTAGCTAAGAAAGTTTCTCAGTTCAACCATCACTTCCACATGGCATATTGCAAGCTAGGGGGTGCCATATGCTATACCAGTTGAAGTGACTATTCAAATTTATCTGAATGCTATGGACCCTCTTACTACTATCTTTCTTAGAAGGCTTCCTACAATAGATATTGATACATTAAAAAAAAATTAGCAGAAGCAATAACTTTTACCAAGCAAGCCAATCCTAACAGAGGAGGATTGATGCTCCCAACTCAAGCTATCATAGCAATGCCAACATACCCAGTCAGAGTGCCCCCGATGCTCAGTCAATTCATACAGGTCAATCTAGTTCCACTATAGCAGGCACCCACTCTATAGAACTCTATGCTGACTTATCCAGGGTACGAGCCTCCTAAGACTGCTTTCTTTGAGAAGAAAGCAATGATTCCTATAGAAACAAACAATAACTTCATTTTAAAATTGGATCAGATGAAAAAGACTATGTCACAAATGAACAATGAATTGACCCATCTTAGGTTGTCACAAGGATAGAACAATAACTTCCAAAGAAACAACGTTGGTCCTTACAACAATAGTTATGGCCAAAAGTACAACTGAAACTTCAATGGGGGAAACAACTTCAATCCTCTTGACCGAAATAATGGCTTCCAGAGACAACTGATAGTGGAGTACACATCCAAATAGTGGAAGCATTCATGCTAACACCAACAACAACAACATTCAGTATGCTGATATCAATCAGTATGACAACGGTCATAGTGCACCTAGAAATGATGGTTCATACTATAATGGAAATCAAAATGTGGCTCAAAGCTCTCAAGTAAATGATAATATTACTCTTGTGCAATTTAATGCTATGTTTTTGAAATCCTACAACCCTACACAAAAGTTGCAAGTAGAAAAATTAGTCGATGAAAAGTTCTCATTTCCATTTAGCCAAGAGCCTAATCTTCAGCATGAAGAGATTTTTTCCTTTTGCAGTGAAAATTGAAATATGTACAACTTGAGAAGTAGGAAGGAACCTCTAATAGATGGAATTCCTCTAGCACTACAACCAAATCCTCTTGATCCAAGGGTGAGTAACAATCTAGCACCAGTGATACCACCACTTGGAGGACAACAAAATTAGAACCAAGCCAATGTGCCAACAATATTGAAAAACCCTCCTTGGTCTATCAAAAGATACAGTGCGATGGAAGACTTGAAACAAAAAAAGGCTAATATTTTTATGTTTGGCATGTTGCATAACTATCCACAATAATCAAAGGCACTCATGAAGACTCTAGACCATACAAAGACTTCCCACAATGCTAATATTGCCCCTCAAAAGGTAGTGTGACAACAAGTTAATGTTGTGGAGGCATTGCCCACCATGTTTAAAGACAAGGTAGAGGTGCCCCCATTTTTTCTTAGTATCAAAATATATGGGAAAATCTTCACAATTTCCTTGTTGATTCAAGAGCTTCATGCAATGTCATGTCATTATCCATAGCACAAAAGCTAGGCGTTACCCCTCAACCTACCAACCGGGTAGTGATACAATTGGACAAAATAGAGGTAAAATTCATAGGTGTATTAAAGGACATGTAGATACAATTGACAGTCGACCCCCAAATCCAAGACATCATTGATATAAATGTGGTTGATATTCCAAAAATGTACAGATTTTTCCTTAGTAGAGAATGGACAAAATGTCTAAGGGGATGGTTTTCCATAGATTTCACTCAACTTTGGTTGCCATGGAAAGGTCTGAACAATCAAATCAAGATAGATGTAGAACCCAAGTTGGCAAAGATGATCATAGATTACAATGCTCCTAATGAAGTAGCCTTCTTACAAATCGATTTAGGTTCCTACAAGGTGATGGCTTTCGACACCACATTAATCTGAAAACTAGATGATCAACATGTGGACTCCATGATTTCAGCCCCAAAAGATGAGATCATGACACAATTAATGAACCATATGATGGCTAATCTGCAATGTCTAGGAGAAGAGGTTGATCCCAATATTCTCCTCCTTTCGAGATTTTTTCTATTGCATAAAGTTAGTCATTTAGAGTTCAAATGTGCATCATGTCAAGAAGTAGTTGCTAGGGTGTTGACACAAATGGTCGAAGTAAAGAAAGTTGATGATCCAAAAAATGAACCTACCAAAAACCAAGCTCCTACAAACACATATAATGCTATTGAAGAGATTGAACGAGAAATTAAAGATTTGAATGCATCAAATAGTGATACCTCTTTAGATGGTAGAGGTTTGTCTTCTCCTCCACCCAAAATGATCAAAATAAAAAGGATAAGACAATATATAAAAGGCCAAGGATGGACTTTAGTGGTCATTCATCCTCTTCCCAAAGTTGAAGAAATTCAAGAACTGATAGGGGAAATTTAGGACAAACAAGAAAAATAGACACCTCCTCTATCAAGGATTCACAACAGAGAATCATCAATTCTACCTCCTATTAAATTACAATGGGTTCCTAAGAAACAATCTTCTAAAGCTTAGATAAAAGATAAATTGAGAAAAAACAAGAACAAGGTTAGAAAACCCAGGGGAAATTCAATTTGGATGCTTCGCTTTGATGGTTCCAAGTGCAAATCAGGAGCCAGTGTAGGTATTGAGCTAGTTAGTCCAAAAGGTAAATCTTTTTACACTGCATATCAATTATAATTTAGATGTACTAACAATGTTGTAGAGTATGAAGCCTTAATTTGAGGACTTCTCTTTGCACTTGAGAAAGGAGTTACAACTCTCATCATCGAAGGAGATTCTCAATTGGTTATCTGACAAGTAAAATCATTGCATTCTTGCAATGATAAGAGATTGATTGCCTATAGGAAAAGGATATGGGATCTATTAGATGACTTCCAAGCTTTAAACATAAAGTCCATTCCAAGAAGGAAAAACATGGTAGTCGATACCCTTTCTATTTCAGCAAGCACATTATAGCCAATTGAAGGAACAAAATTGAAATGATTTTTAGTTGAATTGGTCATTGCTCCATATATTCCTGACAATATCATGAACTTCCAAGTTTTTTAGGATGATCAACATATACTAGACTTTATTATGTGTAGTGGTCACTTTAAGGGACAAGAAATAGATCATACCCCAAAAGATGAACCTGAGGATATCACAATGCAAGACAAAGATGGAATTCTTAATCTAAAAACTAATACTATTCCAAAGGGAATGGTTGAATTAGAACGTATCTTTGATTGCGGTGAGTTAGCACTCAACAAGAGAATTCCTCAAGAAAAGGGGACCAACAAATGCAATTCATACAATTTAGGAATGGAAGATGATCCCAAGATGGCAAGAATTGGGAAAGCATGTAGTTTATAGGAAAGGGAAGGTATGCTCAAATTACTCACAAAATATAGGGATGTCATTGCTTGGAGCTATGAAGATGTGAAGATGTCTAATCCTTGGATCATTACAGATGATATTCCCCTCAAACCGAATGCCAAACCTTTACGACAAAGGCAGAGACCCATCAATCCCATCCTCAAGCATCTGATAATGAAGGAATTCAAGAAATTGTTGTATGTGAAGATTATCTTCCCTATACATCACTCCACATGGGTGGCTAATATAGTTCTTATATGAAAGAAGACTGGAGAGATTTGACTTTGTGTAGATTTTTTCAATTTGAACTTGGCATCTCAGAAGGACAATTACCCATTGCCCTTACTATATGAAGTTTTACAAATTATGAACGGTTTGAGAATGATGTCTTTCTTGGATGGATACTTTGGTTATAATTAGGTAATGGTAGAAGAGGAAGATAGATTAACAACTTCCTTTACAACCAAATAGGGAACCTTCACCTACAGGAGAATGCCATTTGGAAGTATTAATGTGGGAGCTACATTTCAATGAGCCATGGATGACACATTTAAGGGATTGATTAATAGATGTATAGTTATCTATATGGATGACTTGACCATCTTTTCAAAAGATCAAACTACTCACATTGCTGACTTGAGACAGGTGTTCAATAGGTTTCATAAATATAGGATATCTCTCAATCCCAAGAAGTGTTCATTTGGGGTCACTAAAGGAAAAATCCTAGGTCATATCATTTTTGAAGCTGACATCTCCATAGATTATGATAAAGTTGAAGCCATTTTGAAGTTGTCACCCCTAAACAGTCGAAAGGAACTCGAGTCTTTCTTTGGGAAGATAAATTTTGTTCAAAAATTCAGAAGTGAATTTGCAGAGATTGTGCATCCTCTCAATAATTTTCTCAAGAAGGGAGCTAAAATGGGATGGGTCCCTGAAGTTAAGAAATCATTCAAGGATATTAAGTTAGCCATTTCCATAGCTTCAATATTGGTAAGTCCCAATTACAACCTTCTCTTCAAGATATATTCCTTTTCTTTAGAGCATTTGTGCATAGGAGTTTTGAACCAAAAGAAAGAGAAGGAAGATGAAAGACCTATTGCTTTTATGAGTTGCCTACTGAGAAATGCCGAGTTGAATTATTCTAACCTTGAAAAATAGTCTTTTTCTTTGGTGAAAGTGGTGAAGAAATTCCACCATTACATACTAAGAAGTAAGGTGTATGCTATTGTACCTGACCCAATAGTAAAGACATTGTTGATTCAAAATGAACTTGGTGAAAGGCAGGGTAAATGGATGGCGATACTTCAAGAGTTTGACCTTGAGATCCAACCTATGAAATTGGTCAGAGGTCAAGGATTATCAAGGATGATAACTAATAATCAGAGTAGCAATGAAAAGAAATTTGAGTTTGAGAAGGAAATAGATGATGAAGATTAGAAGAAAAGTATAGTATCCCAAGTTGATATTGGCCAAGGTGTGGTGACAGATGTTTGGTAATAGGATATTGTGTATTACCTCCTACAGAATTAATGCCCAAGTTGGATGAATAGTTCACAATGCAAAGGACTTAAAATGAAGTATGAGTCTTATATGCTACAAGACAACAAGTTGTAAAAAAGGAACTATGAAGGGATCTACTTGAAATGCCTAGGACATGAAGAAGCAAAGGAAGTCTTGGAACAATTTCATGACAAATATGGTACAAGGCATGCTTCGGCAAAAGCGACGACTCACATGATTCTAAGCTCAGGCTATTTTTGGCCCTCATTGTTCAAGGACACTTTTGAGAACATACACTCTTCTCATGTCTGTCAAACAAGTCCTAACAAAGAAAGACACTCGGCCATGCCGCTACAGCTTTTATACAAGATACACCCTTTTGCAAAGTGGGGGCTAGATTTCATTGGTCCAGTTAACTCACCATCATCAACCGCACACACCTATATTCTTACAGCCACTACCTATTGCATGAGATGGATGGAGGAAAAAGCTTACAAGAATTTCACTACCAAGATGGTGACAAATTTCTTTAAGGAACATATTGTTACCAAATTTGGAATTCCATTTGCCCTTGTGTGCGACAACAAATCTACTTTTGCATCAATATTTCTGACTCAATGGGCATTTGAAAATAAAGTTATCATCAAATTCTCTTCCAATTATTACCTACAAGGAAATGGGGTAGTGGAATCTATGAACAAGAACTTGATAATAGTAATAAAATGATTGTTGAAGGAGAACCCTAGAAATTGGCACACGCAGTTGAAATATGTCTTATGGACAGATTGAGTGAGGGTCATAAATGCTTTAGGGACTTCTCCATATTTGCTTGTCTATGGACAAGAACTAGTATTTCCACTTAACCTCAGAATTCCTATTTTGAAGTTCATGAGTGGATATGTTGAAGATGTTGATAGAGTACAAATCAGATTGATGAATCTTTTGGAGATGGATGAAAAATGTACAGCTACACTGGAGCACATGGCCAAACATCAAGTGGTCATAAAGAGATGGTTTGACAAGAGAGCCACGATTAAATCCTTCAAGATTTCTAACCTTGTTCTACTTTGGGATAAGAAAAAATAAAAATTGAGCAGCCATACCAAGTTTCAACACTTGTGGACTAGTCCTTATCAAATCATGGAGATCCTCAAAGAAAACGCCTTTAGGCTTAGTTCCTTACAAGGGGAATTTCTTCCCTTACTAGTGAATGGGAAATTTCTGAAACATTATTTTGAGGTGTAAAAAAAAAAAATTAGTTAGGTTTTATTTCTACTTTTAGTTGGATTCTATTTCTCCAATTAGTTAGGATTTATTTTCACAAGCATTTTTATTTGTTGCAAGTGTGTTTTATTTTTAGTTGTGTGTTTGCTTTCAGCCACATGTTTACTTTCAAAGTTATGTCAATCCTAGGGGGTAAGGTGCACTTGAGATTTTATCTTGAGATATTTCACTAACCACTCTTTGGTTTCAATTTTAGGGAGAGGTATTTCTTTGTCAAAATATCTAGATGATTGTGTGTTTTATACCAACTAGAAAATGGGTGTTTCTTGTGGAAATAGGGAGGCTTTCAGTTTTAAGTTCAAGATTCTAAACCAACAAGCTCTCAACACTTTGAAAACTTAAGACTCAACCATCTTAGGTGTCATTGAATTAAGGTTGAAGGAAGTAAGGGATGATTCAAACTCCAATTGGTTCAAACATGAGGGATCCTCTCGAAGGGTTGCTAAGATCATTGTTTGGCATGAGAGTTTCTAAAAGTCCTAAAAGAGGAATGCAAGGGATGTTCACCAAAGGTCAAATCTAAGAAATGACATTGATGTCCTAGCTACACAGTCTAAGCGTAGTTAGGATATAGAATAAAAAAAGAAAAAAAGAAAAAAATGGAAAAAGGACGGTGTTAAGACTAAAGGATTCTAAAGATTTGAAATGGCTAAAGGGTACAATTACAAAATGAAGTATCTTGTACTAAAATTTTGCTTCATCAAGTAGTACCATTACAAGCTACATGGAGTGATCCCTCAAAATTTTCTGGAAAGTTAAAAGAAAGTGACAACCCACCAAGAGCCCTCAAACTGATTCTCTCATATGGTCAAGCAAGCAATCGTAAACAACCTTTGTGAAGATTCTAAATGGATGAACTAGGAAGGGTGGAAGATTGTTTCTGAGTTGTCAGAAGACTTTGATGGACTACATCCTGAAATGTCAAAGAGAATGAATGCACAAAACACACACTGAGCTTGAAGATTTTGGATCCTGAAGTTTTGACTGTGAAGTCATTCAAAATAATGCTTGAGGCATTTAGAGTTTCGTTGGTGTTTGACACATGTTGAAAGGATGTTTGCTGATGAAGAAATGCCTTTGTCATTTCTTCCTTTTTTGGGGCTATTTTTTGTGTTTCCACAATGCATTCCCCATTCCCTACTAGGAATGGGAACCCCCTACTTTTTTCGGGTCCTTGAACTCACAATTCAGGGTCCGAGAAATGTTAAAGAGTCGAAAAGTAAAAATTGGGAAAAATCAAAAAAACCAAAAAATTGAAAAATCAAAAAAAATTGAATAATCGAAAAGGTCATAAAAAATATAAAATTTGAAAAAAAAATAAAAATAAAAAATTATAAAATTCAAAAAAAAAATTGTGCACCTGCACACCTCACATGGCACGCGAGGGGCACACCACCCATGGTGGTGTGCAGCATGCACCTATGCAAGGGCCACACCATGCACCCTAGGGGTGGGCAAGGTTATATAAACCCTGGCCCCTCCCCAAGCACTTCATCTTTTTTCATTTTAATTTTGGCTACTTTCTTTCTCTTGTGCGTGCCTACCGACCTCCTTCCAGCTCCACACTTGTAACAAGGTGCACAAAATGCATGCCACTTTGTGTCCCACTGTGCATGTAGCTCACCACATTGTGTGCAGCACACACACTTTGCATCATGTGAGGGCCATGTGCCACACACGCCACACACATGCTCGTCAACCGCCATGTGCTACGCGTGCTTCACCTCCCAAACGCCCCTCCACTACACAAAACCTTCACTTTTGCTGCTCCATTTATCACAACCCTCAATTGCATTCACCACTCTGTGACTGTTGTCGCTAAACACTTACATTTCCCCGTGCTTCCACACCATGCACCATGCATTCATTCTACCACACCTCCACTTCACCCCACGTGCGACCCGCTTCGATGCTCCACTACGCATTGTGTACCACACGTTGTGCGTACCATGCATGCCATGAACCATCACACCTCCACTTGTGCCACGTGTGCACTTCATGTTGTGCATGCCTCAAAGCACCATGTGTGCACCTTTGGCCTCACATCATTGCACCATGTGCCAAAAAGTGTGGTACGTGCACATAAAGCACTGCGCGACCATCTTGTGCCCACACATTCGCCTCCAAAATTGAAAAACCCTTTAAAAAATAATAATAATAAATATATAAAAATTTAAATAAATAAATAAAATATTATTATTATTATTAAAAAATAAAAAAATAAAAAATAATATAAGTAAAAGCACCAAAATTGAGCATCTTATTTTTGTTTTTGTTTTTTTTTTTTTTTTTTTTTGATAAATAGTTGAATGCTTTTGCATTTAATTTTTAGCTTTTCATATTTTTTAACTAATAGATGTCTTTCTTGTGTTGTGCAAATATAATGGCATCCACATATGGAGAGAAGATGACACCTAAGCCCATTGTGTTCAAGTTCCAAGGCGTGCCATCGAAGTCAAGGTTCCATGATGATCATACAGAAACCAAAGACACTAATTTGGGGCATACTGACTTGAGAGAGTTCCTTAGAATCTAGAACAAACCCACTGAAAGATTAGCTCTAGTATCCACCTTGATCCGTTTCGATTTTGTGAGTGCAGCTTTGCATCCAATATTAGTACAATCAGCAGAATTGATCATGACACTAGCTCAACATTTTGTTCCTAAAGAAAGAGCAGTTAAGAGCATGATAGGAGAAGCGGTCATTGACCTCTGACCTAACAACATTGAGAGGTTCTTCCACCTCCTAAGGGTAGATTAATTCATCAAAATCTCCTATGAATTAGCACAGAGATGGTACAAGGAGCACCCGAAAGAAGCGTCTGAAATCATCCAATTCTCCTATCTCATTGAGAAGACTCCTTTGGGTAGGGTCACAAGAAAGGTGGACATGATTAGGGGATACATGAAGGAGGACATTGGATACTCTATCATTCTTTTGAGCAAAGTCATGGGTTTACCAGCAGCTGGCCACCTCAATGCTTTTATGGTCAATTTCATTAAAACTATCAAGATGGCAACGATGCCACTAGACTAGGCCATCACACTAAGTGAAAACTTGTGTGAGAAATTAGGGGTAGTCAAAGACAAGAAGAAGTTCTATATGACTTCTTATATGGTATATCTACTAGCAAAAAGGGTGAAAAACTACCCCAATTTGTACAAAAGAGGTCGTATGCAAGATCCTAATGCTTGGCCCTACATTGTCTACCCTTAGCTAGTGAGGAAGAAGCTCTCAGCACAGAGTAAGCAGTACAAAATCATGAATGACACATTCATTTTCATAGTCATTTGATTCATAGAAGGGGATTATGCAAAGAGGTTATTTGATGAGGCAATAACATAGATAATAGCTCTCGGGGCCTACTACATCCAATTTAAGACATTCATGTATCTGCAAGTAGCTGGTGCCTTTATCAACCCTAAGAAGCTCCCTACATATCCAAGTGACAAATTGGTGTTGTTGGAGATTGCATGGCAGATTGAATCTATGTATGAGAGGGTGAAGAGATAATAAAGACCTTGTTGAACATGGCCCCTAGTCATAGGACTATACCAGGTGAAACGGAAGCAAGATATTCCATCATTTGAGTGGAAGTGGGAGAACTATCCCCTCGAGAAGTATAATTCCCCTAGGCTATATTTTGATAATATTGGGAAAGTGGAGAGTCTGGTTGGCAAGGAGTTCCACCATGAAGATTCCATTGAAGACATTGGATGAACACAACAAATGACTATGATGTCTGCATAAGGGGTTATTGTAGGATGACTTTGTACTTAGTAGAGAAGGCTCTCAAACTAAACATTCTATAGGAAATAAACTAACAAGATTCATAGGAGTTGCTAGACCCTCTGTTCAACTCAGAAAAAATCAGAGAGAGACCCATCATGAATGTCGAGGTTGACAGGGAGGAGGGCCATGATATTAATCATCAGGCAAGGCACGTAGTTAGAATGACAAAGGATTGGATCAAGAATCCTTTTTGACTTGATCCAATACTTGACACCATGATCTTTCATGCTCAAGCCTGCCCAGAGAAAGGTAGAGGGAAGAAAGTTACTATTCCTACCTTTGTGGCCCAGTCTCCCATTAGGCTAGAGATAGTATACCAACTTGACTGCTCGATTGGATACTATCATCTTGCAAAGAGGAAAGGAAAGAACAAGAGGAAGATGACCTCCCCTCAAAGGATTCAAATAGAATAGGGTGAAGTGCAAGCCCCTTCCCAGCAGTGGGAGGAGTGTACCAGGGTTTGAGGATACTAGAGCTACTCAAGTCCAAGATGACCCTTAGTTGCCTCCCTTTGTGCCTAGCCAATTAGAAGAGGGAGAGAGTCAGTAGGTTTCCATTCCTCCTTCACAAGAAGAGCCAGCATCCCCTTTTGCCTCCACAAAACAAAAGAGAATTAAAATTTGAATGAAGAAAAGGCAAACGGTGCCTAGGAGAATGGTGCCTTTGACCATACTAGAGGGAGAAGAAGAGGAGACAAATGAAGATGGACAACTACCCCTACAGAGAAGAACCTAGCTAGCTAGATCCATAGAGCAAGAAAGGAGAAGTACCATGGGTGCATCACCATCCACCCTAGTAGGACCCTTGGAAGTCTCTTCTTTGAAAGATCAAGTACAATAGTGGGTGGATGAGTAGAGTGAGGAAGGTGATGACATTTTCAAAATATCAAATTTTGATTTGGTGCTTGTTGGAATAGAGTTAATTGAGGATAAGATCAGGGATACCCCTATAGGTGAACCTCAACAAGAAGACTGGATACAGATGTCACTAGACTCATAGGGTCTTAATCTTACTCACCCATCTCCACCACAATTCATGGTGGTAGATAAAGGCTAAGTTGCTCCTTTGCCCCAAAGATTGGAAGAGGAACAAGTTCAAAAGGAACCATCACAAGGGGAGGAACCAAAAAAAATGGTGACCAATGAAGTGTCAAAGGAGAGAAAAATGGTGGAATATTCTCAACCACCTTCCCAAGACACTGAGGTGCAAGCTACAAGATCTTCTAAGATAGAGACCGCAAAAGGAGAGCCCTAACAAAAGGAAACAACTCTGAGAAGGAGTGATAAGGGGAAGGAGGTAGAAGAACATACTCCTTCATCCTCGAGAGGCAGGTCTTCGACTGAACACATCCCAAGATGGCTCTAAAAAGAAATAATGAGGATTACCAAACCTCAATTTCGTGCCAATGAGGAGGACATTTTTGAGATTGCAAAGATTTTGAATAAGCTTGAGTCCCCATTGAATGAGGCAAGAATATTGGTGTTTTTCAACAATACATGGGACTAGGAATTGTTTGTGCAAAGTGGTTGTCCCTCCTAAAGACACAGAAGTAGAAAGCCTTGGTCCCCAAGATTATTAACTCAAAGAGGTTATGTTGGGAAGACCTACACAAGATACTGCCCAATTGATGGTGACCACAGGAATCAAAAAATTCTTCATGAGCATGGAGTAGGAAGAGGTCAAACTCTAAACACTTTGAATCTAGAACAAGATCCTAAGGGGATATCTAGCCAAAGTAGTTGGTCCTCTTGATCCTAAGCACCCTGAGGAGACATTGAGTACCATACTTAGAGAAGGGGGAGCTATACATGTAGATCCATTTTTGAAAGCCTGTCAATAGTGGTGAGAAAGTTTTAAAGAGAAGGGAATTTTGATAATCCAGGGGAACCTAAAGTTACTGCATGCTACATAGGAGAACGTGAATAAAATGGTGGCAATTTTGAAGTAGGACTTCAACATCATGGATGAAGTAAAGGCCTAGAGCAAGGACTTAAAAATTTTGTAGACAGTAAAGGGGAAAAGGTATAGAGTTTTGGTAGATGTCTACACTGCTGAAGAATTAGATTTGATCAATGATTAGATAGAAAAGATCGTTGATAGTAATAAAGTAATGGAAACATTATATGCAGAGATCCATAGGCTCAAGGACCAAGCCCAAGAGCAAATTTTGGAAGCAGAGAAGCATTACAGCAATGCTTGCTTAGATATTTTTGAAGATGAGGAATGAGAGAAGTTGTTGCCTATAGAGACAGTAGTGGAAATTTTTAAGAATATTTTTGTGGAAGCTGCTAATGATGAGGATATCCGATGAGCCTTTAGAATTGAAGAACTTTTGTTAGAATTGGATACCAAATTTTGAAGATTTTGCTAACACCTGAATTGAGGTAGATAATTACAAGAAAAATGTCAAGGAAAAATATGAGGTTTTAGATTTACCAGATGCAACTAAAATCATTGAGATTATAGAGAAATTCAAGGGCAAACATCCAAGACTAGCTTTGGGATGAAGAAGAATAAAACCCAGATGCTAGAATTTCAATTTTGACACTTAGTAAAATTTTGATTTTTTGGACCATTTTGAGGTGCGCAACTCTGCAAGTCCACAAGTGCACAAGTTCACAGGTCCGCAGGTGCACATTTTTAGAAAGCTTCATTGATAGTTAACTGCCAGTTTAAAAATAGAGCTTTCCATGCATCGAAAGCACATTCTGATGGTAGTTTAACTCTAAAAAATGCCTAGTAAAGGATTAGCTTCCAATTTTGGCACTTCTAGACACTTCCACTTCAACTCAGAGCTTTCTCATATTTTATCCTCTCATAATTCTTTGTTTTTTAACATGTAAAGGCTCATGCATCCAATTAATGAATAAAATATGGATGAAGTCCTACTTAGCACCAATTAGATTGTAGTTTGTATATAATTAGTTTATTTTGTTGATTAAAAACATTTTATTACATGAAGAATATCTCACTCTCAACACAAATTGAGGAGACAATTTCTTATAAATACCCCATTGTAATATGTAATGAGGGTCACCGGTATTTTGCAATAAAATTTTGCTTTTGGTGCTCGCATTTGGAGTGTAGTAATTCTTGCCTGAATGTGTCATATTTTTGTGGAGTTATTTTCATGAAATTATGATTGAGCCAAAATTTTATTTCTTCATTTTTGGTTGTGTATTTCATTAGTTCTGGTGTTTGTTATGATATTGACGAATTTTGTTGCGTAACTAGCTCAAGAAGAAATCATTGAATTGTGCCTACATAACTTTTCATCTCGCATGAGTGCACTTCCCATAACCTTGCGATTCAATGAAGGGTAAAATATCATACACTCATTAAGTTTCTCACTAAAAATTGCATCAGTGGAATCAGGGAAGTGTTGCTCCTTCTTTTATTGGTTATTTATCGATCTCTTTGAAAGCTTAATTCACAAACATGTCATTCTCGATAACTTATGTCTGTTAGAAATTTTCAATTTCATGTTATTTTCTTTGCTAACCCCCTTGTTAGAGTAGGAATTCATACTAGTTGCATTGATAGATTGCATTCATAAAAAACATAAAAATACAAAAACATGGTTCTTTTTTGTGTGTTATTTTGAAGCAGCATGCAGATTTCCATCTCATCCAAAATTGAAATGAACCAAAAAAGGCCTCCTTGTGAAAAATAAAATTTATCTTCAACTGAATAGATTCTAGTAGGTCACAAGATCAAATCAGAACCTTAGATTTGATTCACAAAATCATCTTTTCAAGAAAGGAGTTCACAAGAATTCCTTCCGTTTAGTATAGTACATAATAATAGCTCAACAATGACTTAAGAGGAGACTACATTGGCATGTTAAGCAAGAAAGGCTTAAGGAGATATGAAAGCTTTAAGGGTGAACAAGCTATAAAAACTACAAAATATGAAGGCCAAGAAGAATGGAGTACTGAATAGTGATTTGTAGTCTACAAATGAAGTTGTAAGTTATATCAAATCAAGCCTTACTATTACTCTCTAACAATTGTATCAATCTAGGGTAAATCATTTGTATTAAGGTTGACCTAACAGTCATTTGTAAATCCTTTAACTAGGTGACATTCCAAGTGAATGGTCTAAAGTCCTCTAACAAGGCTCACTCCTAACATGGTGATTGAAATCCTTTAACAAGGTCACATTTACCAGTGTGTATTGTAACCTTTAACAAGGTTGTTCTTTCACAGGGCATCACTTTAGAAGAGTGAAAGGAGTAGCGTGTTACTAGTGGTTTTCCCTAAATTGGGTTTTCACATAAATCATTGTGTTAGGTGTGTTGATGAATCTATTATGTTTCATGTTTTACATTTCTGCAAGTTGATTTGACAGTAACCTATAAGTTTTAAATGATTGCATAATCTTATGGATTTATGCATAAGTATAAATGTTTTATGGGTTCACTAAGCTAAGAAAAGTTTTATTTATACATATGGACCTTGGATAACTAATTCAACCCCCGCCCCCCACCCCACCGCCCCCCGCCCCCCCCCCCCCCCCCCCCCCCCACCTTCAGTTATTCTAAAGTATTCCATCAAAAATTGGAGCTTGTAAGGTGTAATGGTGATGGGGTATTTTGAAACAAATCGTATTATAACCCTTGCCCATTTTGAGATATCCATATGTCAAGAAGGTTGTTATGGTTGCATGATTGAGTAATTCATCCCATTATTGTGAAATATGCTTGTAATTTGTTGAGGGTGAGCCCCACCTTTACATCAACCTCTTAACTAGTTTACATTTAAGAAGTGCAATAAAATTACTCTGCATATAATTTTCTATGATAAAGGAGATTTTTTTTAGGATTGATATGTGGGCCTTTCAAAATTATTATAGAAAATTTAGAATAGATGTATTTTTAAGAATAGTAAGAAAATTGGGGGTCTAATATTTACAAGATAGGGCCAAATTCATTAGGCTAAGTATTAGGGTTGATTTTATCATTGTAGTTTTTAATCTATAAATGATTATGTTTTCTTTTATAGAAGTCAACACTAGTTTATTAGTTGCATTTGACCTTCGACATCTTTAAAATGAAAAATATATATAATTTCTACGCTAATAAATTATTTATATTTTAATGTCCTTCTATTGTGCACAATTTATAGTTATGAAATTTTTAAAATCCTTTGTGGACCTATAACTCTTGAAAACAATTAAGGAATGTATATGTTATCTTTATTGGGATGGTGATGGTGTGACAAACCATAAATGAATATATGTAAATGTATTATTAATTGGTTTTTGAGTTAGATGTATTATTTAACTAGATGTTGTAAATATAGAGATGTGCCTTAGACATACAAGAAATCTACTTAAAATAAGTATTGTTGTGATAGTTCAAGAACATCTTCCTATATATATGAGTTTGTTTTATATTTCAAATATATCTAGCCATAGAATACCAAGACTTTAAAGTTTTAAATTTTTTAATAAATGTATCCACCTCTTGTTCCTTAGCATTTTAACCCTTGATTTTGGCATAGCTTTTCTCTAATATATTTGAACTATTTTTATCCATATGCCTATATTATGACAACTACCTTAAAATTAAGGTTTCTGAAAAAATTAACTAGCACATCCAACCCTAGGAAAATATTGCATTAGTCTCTAATATCCAAACAAGTTAAGGTACATAGTTATCCACTTCTATTGTAATATAAAAAGTTAACAAAGTTCTTTATATTAGTCATTAAGTTTAAACTATTAAATTTTGGGCCTAAAAGGCATTGCTTCAATAATATAAATTATTTGTCATACACACCATTTTATCTTTACTTTATATCTTATGAAATTTACATGACTTTTTCATTGATCTTTTCATAAGGAATTTCCTTTTTATAGTATGGTAAGAAAACCAAATAAATTTACATGTGTATTTGTGTAATTTCACCTAGATAAAAAGAATAATAGTTTATGTTATGAGGGACATCACTCCAATCAACTATTGATATTTTACCAAAAAAATCTATGTTTTTCCATGAAAATTGATCTATCTAATATCACAATCCTTAACCAATCTATTTCATATGATGATATCCTCAACTAATTGTAGAACTTACAAAGGTTAGTTGAAATTTAATGAAAACATATATAAGTGGAGCTCATGAATAAGATTTAAAAAAATTAAAATTAAAGCAAATTTCTTCTAAATTATGAATGTTATTTTTCTATAGGTCAGGTCACAATGACAATCATAAATTCATCCCACAAATTTACATCATTGAGCTCTATCCAATATTACATACACAAACCTTTTTTCATAATTTCAAAGTAATCCATACCTCTTATTTCCTTCAAGCATTTATTAACTAATTAAAATGGATTTAAGATATTTTGTTCTCCTTTATTTTATGAAAAATAGTGCATAAAGTTGGTGGACATAATTTTCTATATCACACACATTCATACAACCCTAAGAATTATTATCTATAGTTGTAACTTCATCTAGAGACATTACAATAAAATTTGACCTTTTTATGTTTTCTCATACATACTAATTTTCCACCTCAGTATGATAAATTTCTCATTTTTTACCTCATATATTGACCTATATGTTAAGGAAGTTGGAAACACCAAGAAAAAGAAAAAGAAAATTATATTAAAAAATAATGTTTCATTAGGTGTAATAACATCAAATACGAAAAGAAATACCTATTATTGATATGTGTTTTTCTTCCATCATCTTTATAAATAGATATTGAATTGTATTTCCATGTGCAACAAGCTTCCTGGTACAAAAGCACCTCAAGGCCAAAATGAATAAACTTGAAGGCTAATGGAATTACATGAATAAAATTGATGTAATTAGGTATTATAAAGTCCTATAGATATATTTCTATCTAATTATAATAATTTGGACCATTTTGTAAGGTCATTACCATGTTATGTATGTATAAGCCAGTATGGTCAACCTTGGTCAAAGTATTAGTAGATTTTTAGGAGGAAAAAATTAGTCCTTAAGAGTAGTTTTTTTCACAAATAACCAATTGGTAAATACTTTTATGTGTTAGGGTGACAAGTGCAAAAGTTGTCACAAATATGCAAATGTTCTCAAAAAGTTGTTTGACAACATTTTGATAACATTGCACAACTTTTGTAGTAATTAAGAAAATTCCTCCCAATGTTCATGTAGGTTTTAAATTTTGTTCGTAAATTTTTAAGAATTCTATTTTTAGCACTTTGGTTTGAATCTATAATGTTTTTGAAGTTTTGAAGAATTAACTGCAAAGAATTCACTTTTTTCCTATAAATTTCATTGAAAACTTATCTTGCATGAGGTTGTACATATTGGTAGAAGGAAAAAAAAAAAATTAAATTAGATTAATAAATTTTCTTTATTTTTTCATTTGAGTTGGTGATAATTCATTAGATCTAATGATAGATATTATTGTTTTTCCACAAACTGATCTAAAACCCTTGCATACCTAGGATTTGGATACAAAAATATCTTTTTCTTAACTATCCAACCTTGGAATTTCATGCCTTCTTGTGGAATTAAAGCAAGGAGGATTTAATCTAAAATTCAAAATAATTTAGATAGGAAGAAGGGTGTAGTAGTGAGAATAATCAAGCCCTATTCAAGCATCTCGATGTGACTAGCTTTTAGAATTGCACAAAAGTGTGTGTTGGGAGTATTTAAGGGTGGATAGGTACAAAATAATGGTTGATATGGAGGTTTCATGATGTCAAAATACCAATAAAAGTTTTGGTTTATGGAGGTAAATTATAATTAGGGTATATTCCCTATAAGTGATTCTATTTAGGCATATTAGGTGTATAAAGATAAGAGATCATTGACCAAGATTATAATGGGATATAGGTCTATAACTTGAGTATGTTTAGTTTCTCTAAAAAGGGTATTTGAAAGTATAATCACTTGGTGGAGTTGGTTTTTATTTTTTCAAGTTGTAGGTAAAAAGGTGTATTTAAAGGTCTAGTAGAACTAGGTCTTTATATAGTAACCAGTCCATAGAAATTCTTGTAAGTAAAAAGGGGAAATGTCATCCCTCTTGTATGAGGTATTTAGTTTATCTAACACAAATACATGTACCTATCCATGCATTTTGAGATGAAGTCACAATATGTCCTTGTTTAAAGGATTAAACATAGTGAAAGCCATAGTACTGTGTGGTTGTACACATTGATGT
Source organism: Cupressus sempervirens (assembly GCA_028749045.1). Lineage (NCBI taxonomy): Eukaryota > Viridiplantae > Streptophyta > Pinopsida > Cupressales > Cupressaceae > Cupressus > Cupressus sempervirens. The sequence goes on along the minus strand of CM053791.1, from coordinate 548,063,359 downwards.
GAGAAGTTGTAGAACAAGAAAAATTCTATTGTGAAATAATTTCTCCAATGTTGATCAAGAATTTATTGATTACCTCAAGGGTAAAATGGTTGGTTCTAAAATAATATTTCATCATTTATGAGTTGGAGGTTAGGAAAACTATGTTTCCCCATTAGCTATGAATCGTATACGTATTAGAAAAGTAGTTATTGATTGGAAAAATATAGTTGTGGTGTATACCAAAAAATGAGAGTGGACAAGAGGCTCTTAGTATGCCTCTAAAGAGGATGAATGTTGAGGTGGCATGAAGGTTCAAAGACCTGGAGGAACAAAAAAAGAATTTGGTTGAAGAAATTAGAAGGTTGAAAGAAAAGAAAGAGAGGTTCTGAAAGGGAAAGGTGGATTAAGATTTATCTAAAGAAGAGAAAGAAGTAGATGAGGAAGAATCCATAGGGTGAGTAGAGGAGATACCTAAAAAAGAGAGATACATCATTGATGCCCTAAAGTTAGTTGGAGGAAAAATCTAAGATTACAAGACATCTATCACCATCACTTGTGGAAATTTTAATGCACATGAAGTATTGAATTGGATTAACACCTTAAAAAATCTCTTTCAATTTGAAGAGATTAGTCCTTTCTTGGTGGAATCATATCAGTGATGAAAGAGAAAAAGAGGGAAATAATTTTATTTTTTCAAGGGCTAGAATGGACACAAAGTTCAAAGAAAAATGTGTACATGATGATTATAAAGTGGAGATGTATAAGAAGTTTCAAAACCTTAAACAAAGGGATATGGATGTTTTTACATACACTAAATATTTTTATAGACTCGACCTCAAAGTAAAGCATCATGAAGGAGAAAAGGATAATATTGTGAGATAAATTAATCTATTATAGTATCCAAGATTAACCAAATCTTTTATCCCTAGACATAGTGCACAAATGCCTTTAGTTGGCATTGAGAACAAAGGAGAAGTTAAAAATGAAACAAGATCTACATAATAGAGGAAAGGGTGGAACAAACTTTGAAGGTAGGGATGACCCTAGTGGTAGTGATCAAAGACCAAGGGCATAAAGTAAATTAGGCCAAGGTGAATAACAACAAGATGCAATTTTAATATGTAACTTTAGAGGAAGGAGACCAAATGGAAGAGGAAGATTTGGATAAAGTATCTTGAGTCCAATTATTGATAGGTGCTACAACCATAGTCAAGTGAGACACCTAATCAATACATGTCAAGAGAAGATTGGTTCAAACATATGAGGTTAAAGGAGAACATAATTATTTAAAAGAAGAAGATTGCCAAAGTGTTTATTCCCCATAAAAATCTACAAATATAGAGTAAGGCAGAAATTCTATGACGAGGAGAATATTTTTCAAGGTTCTGACAACTCAAGAACAACCTCAAAGAATGTCACTATTTAGGACTACTTAAAAGGGATGAGGAAAGGTATGTAATATTCTTGTAGACTCATAATCTATTAATAACTTAGTGCCAATTAAAATGGTTGAAAAATTAAAGTTAAGAAGAACACCTCACCTTTTTCTCATACAATGTTTATTGGATCACTCAAGGACAACAAACCTTAGTAGAACAAAAAGCTTGGTTGAGTTTTAAATAGGATAATATAAGGATAGACTTATTTATTATCCCAAACTAATAATGTTTTTAATGTATGTAAAAAGAATCAAATAAATTGATATGTTTTCATTTCAGTAAAGTTCCATATCATTTGATTGATGAAGACAATTTGATTGATGAAAAGGATTTGAAGAAAGTATGATTATGAAAGTGTTGATAAGTGTATGGTGTTCAATGGGCACTTAAGTGAGTTAGATTCAGACTATATAATATTGGTTTTATTGTTTTAAATGATTTAATTAAGTTTAGGAATAATGTATAAGCAAGATAGTTTGGCTAGTGAATGAAGCAACATAGTAGTAATCGAGCTACTACAATTGTCACTAAGAACCTAAAGAATAAATGAAGAAAGTATAGTGTCAACCTAGAAATTTTAATGTTAACCTTGAATAAAAAATAAAAATTTGAGAAAAATATTTAATCTAAGGCTGACATTTGATGAAAATAAAAAATTTTCAAAAAGTTTTGAAGATAAGGGTGAAGTTTGTTATAAGATCAATGACTAGAGAAATTCAAAGAAGATCTGATGAAAGAGATTTAACAATTGGAAATGGAGCACAATGTTCAATATGGAAGTATATTTTTTAGGTGTCTAGACTCAATTTAAATGAAACTTATGAAGATCTAATGATTTTGATTAAGCAACAAAACCTATAAGATTCTAGAGGAGGAGCAATAGTTTTTTATTTACAGGATGAACCCAATGTTTATTGTTGTTGATTATGTTGATGGTTAAATTGTTAAAGAATTAAGGAGAGTTGATATGAATGGAATTGTGAAGTTCAGGAAAAGGAAGTCCTAAGTGATGTTTGAAGTGTGTGAATCAGCTAGCAAATAGACCAGAAGACAAAGATTGAGTGACACAAAGATTTGAATAAGAAAGGTAGTGCTAGACATAATAGCTCATTTCACTATTACTCTCTAATCATTGTAGTAGAAAGATCTCTTTTATGAGAGGACCTAATAGTATTTTTAAATCCTATATGGAAACATTCTATTGAGTATTTTCTAAGTCCTTTAGAGAAAGTCATTCTTTATAAGTCCAAAGAATGAAAAAGGTCTAGATGATTTTTGGTGAAAACCTCTAACAAGATCACATTAACAATGTGTATGTGACCTTTAACAAGGTTGGATCCTAATAGAGCTCAATTTAGAAGAGTGAAAATTTTAGGTTCTTGGTTCCTAGGTGTTTTTTCCCTTTATAGGATTTCCATGTTAAATACTTCTATCAATTTGTGTGGGTGCTTATGATGTTGTAAGTTTATTTTATGTTTACTATTAATTGTTGCAACTTGGCATAAGCTAGAAGATAACTTTGATACTCAGTAATAGTAAGTTGATAGTTTATTACAAAGTTTATATTAGTTTATAGTTTAATGTTAGATCTAGTTACCTAGTTAATGATCCAAAATATTAAAGTGTTTGAATTAATGAAAAGTGTTTTTAAGTCATGTAGGATAACTGGTTATAATTAATTCACCCCTCTCATATATCTAATAATTGGTATTAGAGTTGAGTTCTTAAAGGAAAATTTTGAAGGGACTAAAGCTAAATATCTAGAGGTCTATAAAATAGATGCACCAAATCTGACCAAAGATAACCTCTTCTCATGGAGAAGTAGGATGAGTTTGTATCTATATGAGATTGGATAGAATGCACTCTATTATCTAGACAACTAATATATCCCTCCCAACCTCCTATGATAGTTGATGAGATGAACCAAAAGAAAGAAAACAATAGTCTAATGATTCAAATTACTCATGCACTAAATTATGTTGAGTTGGATGATGTCAAAGACTATTCTACTACTAAAGAGATATGGGACAAGTTGATACTTGTGCATAGTAGAGATCATAATGTATTGAGAGCCAAAGTAGAATGTCTTAGAGGTAAGAATGATGAGACACAAATAAACAAAGGCAAACATATTGTATTAATGTGGAACGTAATTATACTTGGAGGTTATTTTTTCTCCACTTTATTCAAAATGGTTTCCCCCATATTTTACTATCAGGGTTAGGTGGTAGTGCCCCTTGTAGGATCCTGGGGCGTGTTCCCTCCCTATTGTAGTACAAGTCGGGATCTATTGGTTATCAAAATTATTGGTTGGATTCTTATGAACCTTCATGCTCAATGCTAGGAATATAAACACTATCTTGGCCAAAAAAGAAGATATAATTACAACTTATTCAATCTCCACAATTTAGGCTCTACAAAACCTAGGTGGTTGTAACTATATCAATGTTCCTTAAGGAAATCTTAGAGATTAATAATGCAGACTTTATAACTCATACTCTTGAGTTGGAAAGTATATTTTCAAGAAGAAATAAAATTTGAATGTTTTGAATATAAAAATAATGGGGTGAAGTAGGGTATGTATATAAATGGGTAAGAAAAGGAATATCACCTTCCACAAAACTGTACTTTTTGTTAGAAGGAATAAAAGACTAGTCCTTTTCCATTGGGAGAATATATTCAATTACAATATTTATTGTTAATGTAAAATTATTTAGAGATATGCATGCTACCATCAATTACTGGATGGAGAACTTGGAGTCATGAAACCCTAAGTAATTGAATTTAACTTTAGAGGATGAAGACCAATTATCTAAAATGTACACATGCATATGTGTTTCAATTTCTTAAGGATTACCTCAATTTCAATCTATCAACAACAATATGAATCCAATAGGACAATTCACATATAACAATATTAATGATCTATTCCCAATCTTTGGAGTAGAAATAGGGTATTTTTATTGATTCCAAAAATAAGTACAATTGGGTTGTGACTAATTGTAAAACCTATCCTATGTTGCATATGTCATTTATCTATATTTTCCATTTAATGTTCAATTATTTTCTACTAATTCCTATATATTCTAAGGTCCTAGTACCCTTTCTTATAGAAAATGAAAGGGTGCAAAAAGCTTCATACCTTTACAAAAGAATCTAACTAACCTCAATAGAACAACAAGCTTGTATGAGTTTTAAATAGGATAATATAAGGATAGACTTATTTATTATCCCCAACTGATAATGTTTTTAATGTATGTAAAAAGAATCAAATAAATTGATATGTTGTCATTTATGTCTAGCCTTAGTTCGATAGACATTATGCTAATTCAATAGAGTTCCATATCATTTGATTGATGAAGACAATTTGATTGATGAAAAGGATTTAAAGAAAGTATGATGATGCAAGTGTTGATAAGTGTATGGTGTTCAATGGGCACTTAAGTGAGTTAGACTTAGACTATATAATATTGGTTTGATTGTTTTAGATGATTTAATTAAGTGTTGGAATAATGTATAAGCAAGATAGTTTGGTTAGTGAATGAAGACACATAGTAGTAACCAAGCTACTACAATTGTTACTAAGAACCTGAAGAAGAAATGAAGAAAGTATAGTATCAACCTAGAAATTTTAATGTTAGCCTTGAATAAAAAATTAAAATTTGACAAAATATTTAATCTAAAGCTGACATTTGATGAAAATAAAGATTTTTCAAAAAGTTTTGAAGATAAGGATGAAGTTTTTTATAAGATCAACGACTGGAGAAATTCAAAGAAGATCTTATGAAAGAGATTTAACAATTGGAAATGGAGCACAAAGTTCAATATGGAAGTATATTTTTTAGGTGTCTAGACACAATTTACATGAAACTTATGAAGATATAATGATTTTGATTAAGCAACAAAACCTATAAGATTCAAGAGGAGCAACAATAGTTTTCTATTTAAATGATGAACCCAATATTTATTGTTGTTGATTATGTTGATGTTGAAATTGTTGAAGAATTAAGGAAAACTGATATGAATGGAATTTTGAAGATTAGGAAAAGGAAGTGCTAAGTGATGTTTGAAGTGTGTGAATCAGCCAGCAAAAGCACCAAAAGACAAAGATTGAGTGACACAGACATTTGAATAAGAAAGGTACTGCTAGACATAATAGCTCATTTCACTATTACTCTCTAATCATTGTAGTAGAAAGATATATTTTATGAGAGGACCTAATAGTCTTTTCAAATCCTATATGGTAATATTCTATTGAATGTTTTCTATGTCATTTAGAGAAAGCCATTCTTTGTAGGTTCAAAGAATAAAAAATGTCTAGATGATTTTTGGTGAAAACCTCTAACAAGATCACATTAACAATGTGTATGTGACCTTTAATAAGGTTGGATCCTAATAGAGCTCACTTTAGAAGAGTGAAAATTTTAGGTTCTTGGTTCCTAGGTGTTTTTTCCCTTTATAGGATTTCCATGTTAAATACTTCTATCAATTTGTGTGGGTGCTTATGATGTTGTAAGTTTATTTTATGTTTACTATTAATTGTTGTAACTTGGCATAAACTAGAAGATAACTTTGATACTCAGTATAGTAGGTTGATAGATTATTACAAAGTTTATATTAGTTTACATTTTAATGTTAAATCTAGTTACCTAGTTAATGATCTAAAATATTAAAGTGTTTGAATTAATGAAAAGTGTTTTTAAGTCATGTAGGATAACTGGTTATAATTAATTCACCCCTCTCATTTATCTAATAATTGGTATTAGAGTTGAGTTCTTAAAGGAAAATTTTGAAGGAACTTAAGCTAAATATCTAGAGATCTATAAAATAGATGCACCAAATCTGACCAAAGATAACCTGTTCTCATGGAGAAGTAGGGTGAGTTTGTATCTATATGAGATTAGAGACAATGCACTCTATTATCTAGACAACTAGTATATTCCTCCCAATCTGCTATGATAGTTGATGAGATGAACCAAAAGAAAGAAAAAAATAGCCTAATGATTCAAATTACTCATGCACTAAATTATGTTGAGTTTGATGATATCAAAGATTATTCTACTACTAAAGAGATATGGGACAAGTTGATACTTGTGCATAGTAGAGATCAAAATGTAGTGAGAGCCAAAGTAGAATGTCTTAGAGGTAAGAATGATGAGACACAAATAAAGGAAGGCAAACATATTGTATTAATGTGGAGCCTAATTATACTTGGAAGTTATTTTTTCTCCACTTTATTCAGTGCGGTTTCCCCCATATTTTACTATCGGGGTTAGGGGGTAGTGCCCCTTGAGGGATCCTAGGGCTTGTTCACTCCCTCTCATAGTACAATTTGGGGTCTATTGGTTATCAAAATTGTTGGTTGGATTCCTATGAACCTTCATGCTCAATTCTAGGAATGTAAACATTATCTTGTCCAAAAAAGAAGACAGAATTACAACTTATTTAGTCTCCACAATTTAGGCTCTATAAAACCTAGGTGGTTGTACCTATATCAAAGTTCCTTAAGGAAATCTTAGAGATTAATAATGTAGACTTTATAACTCATACTCTTGATTTGGAAAGTATATTTTCAAGCAAAAATCAAATTTGAATGTTTTGAATATATAAATAATGAGGTGAAGTAGGGTATGTATACAAATGGGTAAGAAAAGGAATATCACCTTCCACAAAATTTTACTTTTCCTTAGAAGGAATAAAAGACTAGTCCTTTTCCATTGGGAGAATATATTCAATTACAATATTTATTGTTAATGTAAAATTATTTAGAGACATGCACACTACCATCAATTACTAGATGGAGAACTTAGAGTCGTGAAACCGTAAGCAATAGAATTTAACTTTAGAGGATGAAGACCAATTATCTAAAATGTACACATGCATATGAGTTTCAATTTCTTAAGGATTACCTCAATTTCAATCTATCAACAACAATATGAATCTAGTAGGACAATTCACATATAACAATATTAATGATCTATTCCCAATCTTTGGAGTAGAAATAGGGTATTTTTATTGATTCCAAAAATAAGTACAATTGGGTTGTGACTGATTGTAAAACCTATCCTATGTTGCATATATAATTTATCTATATTTTCCATTTAATGTTCAATTTTTTTCTACTAATTCCTATATATTCTAAGGTCCTAGTACCCTTTATTATAGAAAATGAAAGGGTGCAAAAAGCTTCATACCTTTACAAAAGAAACTAACTAATAACTAATTGCAACGATTCACCAAAATTTACAATAATAAAGCTTAGAGAATTTCTAGGAAAACTATAATTCTTGTATCATGTCAAGAATCTCATCAAAATGTCGGTTGCCTTAAAGATCTTGGAACTCTACAAGAATGGGGTGAACTTTGACCTTGTCCTCCTCAAGCCCCAACTCATCAGTGTCACTAAAAAAGATCACTTAAATAGTTCATTATTCTCAAGTACTTGCATAAATGCTATTGAGAACATCCAACTAATCTTCCTAAGATGGAGTTAAATTTGGTTGCATGACTGGCTTTGGGTTATCCTCTGTATTGTATGCTTGAACTAGTAATCCCATGGCAAAGTAGCTTTGAAAGTTGCACACAAGAAACACAAAAATTGCACTACAAGAATATTGTTGGTGAACTTTATCATAATGTCATTTTAACAACAATCAAGAGATGCATTAAATTTGACCTACTATCCACACGTTCCCATATAAAGGAATTGTCACATCTAATTCAGTGTAAATTTAAGACAAATAAAATAGACTTAGTTATCTCACACTCTTATCTTGTTGTAAAGTTGAAGAAACAATTTTGTATCTCCTCTAAACATTAATTTTTGTATTTAAAACTCTAAAGAACTATTCCTCTTGTGAAGTTGCGAAATCAAGACAATACAACTTCACTACTTGAGAAATTATGAGATCAGGTTGTCAAAATATCATCAGCCACAAACTTGCAAAATTGAAATTGTGATTGAAACAAAATTGTGATATTGGAAAGATGATATTGGATACTTAGTGAAATTGAAAAATTGGAAATATGACATTTGATACTTCAAAAAATCATGAAATCAAACAAGCAAGATTACTTCATTTCTAAAATTGTGAAATTGAGACCTTCATATATCTACCAATCTGATACTTCAAATGTCAAATCTTTGTTATCCTACAAATTCTTCTTATCCACAACAATGAAAAATTACAAAATTTTAACTCTACCTACTCCAAAGCTCCAAAAATGGGAAATGGCTTATTTTGAAGAACAATTTTATGAAGTTCCATTAGTGACTCTTTATGGGGACACATATTGTTGGAATTACAAGTGGGAAAGGTAAACTTCTAAGAGGGGGGTGAATTAGGAGTTTAAACTTGGACCCATAAAACTTTCACCATTCATACATCACATCCATTAACATACTAAAATAACATGTAAAGAAAATGCATCTAAAAAAGGTAAGCAATTACACACACACACACTTGACACCAAATATGATTACCCAAAAACCCTCCAAATGAGAAGGTAAAACTAGGGTGGGGATGACACCCACAAATCTTCACTACTATAGCAATAAATTGTAGCCAATTAAGGTTACAATGGTTTGACCATGAAACATGATCTACCATGTGAAAGGCCTACCCTATTAAAGGCTTACAAAGACTATTAAGTCCCACCTTGTTAGAGGATTTCAACACCCTCTTAGAACTATGTCTAGTTAAAGGACTTTAGAACACTTACTTGGAATGACACCCTATTAAAGGATTTGGTAAAGCCTGTTAGGACTACTCCGCCTAGGAGATTTAACTAAAAACACCTGTCAAAATGTATTAGCATAGATCTTTGGGTTGGCACTTGCTTGCCTGATAACAAATCACCTCTATCCAATCTCTAATTAATCCTTCCATTATCTAATGTATCAATGTTGTATCCTCTATCCTTTGTTCTTCACTTAACTAATTTTGCAATTCACTCTTACTGCTAAGTTAGCTTGAATGCTCTGCAAACTATCTTGTTTGCTCCTTCAATTCAATCATTCACCCCTTCAAAATGCTCTCAACTTTCTTCTCTCTCATAAAAAGGTTAGGGCTTTTTCCTCTTTAAGAAGACTGAGGTGGCTTAGGGTTAGGTATGAATCTATGGCTAAGATTAATCCATTTTACCACTTAAACCTTCCATTTTTTTCATTAGCTACACGTAATTGTATAGGTAATCTTCATGTAGATTCATCCTTATCTCTACAGAATTGAAATCTATCCTTAGGTCGGTTGAAAAATGGTTTACATAGTTTTAGATTAAGGTAAAAATAGGTTTTGAAGGGTACCCAAAACCCTTAATAGAAAAGCAAAAGATAAACCAGTAAGCACAACCAGGCGTACAAGGACCTGAAACCTGCAATTTAAAAGTTACATAATCAAGTTTTATAGGGAATTGAAACCAAAAAATAAGACCATAAAATGAAATCAAGTTTTATAAGGACCTAGAACCTAGTTTTTAAACAAAAGGAAGAAAAACCAAATAAAAAACCTAGACCTGCAACTAGTTATCAGGACCACCACCAGAACAGAGACCAATTACTAGGGACACCACTAGCTACTATCACATCTCTTTGATCATTTTCACCACCTCTTTGCCTACCTCCACAATTCCTTGGATGGTATTAGCAGCAGATCCCCCAGTTACCTCAGTCACCTTCTTTCTTGAGCTTTGTCTAGTTCTTTTACTTGGACCACCAGGAGACATGATTTCTTCATTAGTTCTCTTCCATAAACTTATAGTAGCTACACAAATGCTAGAAGTAACCTGCTCCATCTTATTGCCACTCTCTTTGATCAAAAGATAAAGTTTATGTTCATATTCCTTTAATTTATTTGGTATATTACCAACTTGAACTTCCATCTGAATGATCTTGGCATAGTCAGCTTCTTTGTCCTGTTGCATCTTTCCCACTTTTCTTTTCAAATTCATTAACTCATTATACATCTAGAAGTTAGCTTGAAGAGAGGAATCAGCTTTAAGCTTAGCAATATGCAAGAAAGAAAGCATAGTGTCATTACTAATAGATTCATCCTTCTCCTTCCCCATTTCTTCCCTACTAGTAGACTCATCCTTCTCTTTCCTTGTATCTTCCTCTATATTCACAACATCCTTGCTAGTGAGGTCCTCTTTTTCCTTTGCCATTTCTTCTTTTTCATCCCTCACTCCCTAGGTATGCTCACTCTAATTTATTTCCTCTTCTCCAACATTATCTGACCCTATGTATTTATCATTGCCTTCATCAACTTCATCCTTACCAGTCTCACCCTTTGTACCAAGGTAACCCTCCAAGTTTGAACTAAAATCTCCCACATCTATATTCTCCTCCTCCTCCATATTCTTTTCATCATTATTATCTGAATTCTTAGACTCGATAATCTCCTTCACATTCTTCAGAGGAGTTTCTTTCTTCAAACTCCTCCTTCTCCCACTTACCCCTTCTCCTCCCTTACTCTTCCTAGATTAGGTTTCACTAACAGAGCCCTCATTTTTATTAGAGGGAGGGGAAGACACAATACCTTTGTTCTTATAGTAATTCTCAATTAGTGGGATTAACTATGTAAAATGGTTTACATAGTTGTTTGTGTCATAACAAAAAAATATGTCCAATTTGTGCTACTTGACATATGTAGTTACTAATGCTCAACGTACACTATAATTATACTTTTGACTCAACACCTAAACTGCTTGGCATCTACTATTCACTCAGCACTTGAATTCACTTGGCATCATCTATCTACTCTGCACTTGAGTGACTTAGCACTCATTGCAACTTAGCATGGTCTTATATTTACATATTATACTCAGCATGCATTACTAGTTTGACATGAACTAAGTAAATATCCTAAGTGTCTTGACACTCAATTGTCAAAACCAATCTAAGATAAAAAAATCTCCCCCTTTGATATGATTTTTAAAAACACTTGAATATACATAAACAATCTAATCTTCTTGAGTATAACATATCCATGACTCGGCTTATATATAGAACTTCAAAATTTTCAAAATTTTGCAATAACCTATATACCTCAAAAATGTTATAACTCCCACTGAGTTAATGTGTATGTTCTATATCCAAAATTTGTTCTCCATTTTGAGTAAATTTGTCTCTACTGACTAGTGCTCTTTGACTTCAATGCACTTATACTCTTTATGCTCTGCCTTAGTTGATATCTTCTCTACTTTGTTTCCTACTCTACTATATTTCTATCTCTACATTGTATTTCTCAAAACATGTATATCACTAGGGTCAAAATTGATATCTCTCCCTTTATTCATGCTTCCCCCATTTTTTTGCTTTATTCTCTTTCTTTTTCAAGCTTCCCCTTTTTTCCTTATTCATCTCTAACCCTTTCTTATTAACCCCTTTGTTCTTGCATATTTACTCCTCCTTTTTAATCTATCTCCCCCTTGTTTATTTATCTCCCCCTTTTTGACACTTATGTCAAAGGGCTATACACTTATATATTATTTGTCCAAAAATGATTTAAAGACTTCCATGATTATTTTCAAAGTTGTATCCCAATTGTCACATGCAATATCCAATGACTTAACTTGGATAGTGAGCTTGGTTACAAAGTGTACTAGGCCATCTAATCTAGAAAGATTGGGATCTTTATTTGACAATGTTTCTATATAGCCTAATTCGTTGTGGAGGATTTCCATGTGTGGGATGAGAGAGGCCTGAATTTGTGTCATTTTGGCTCTTATATTAGACTCTCTTTTTTGTTAACATAGCTAATTGACTCTGTGATTGAAGCAATGTATGGAAATGCTTCTCACTCTGAGCTAGGTTCTTAGGTAGTTGTGTACCTAATATGCTCAAATTTCTCTTTAGGCTTAGAATTCTATGTCTATTATCTTGGGTGAAGAGTGTGGGATCACACAGTTTGGTGTACAATGAGAATATATTCTCAAGTACCTTCTTCACATCCTCAACCTTGGTTTCCAATGCAACTTGAGTAAGTGTTATATCACCAGATATATTTTTATTTACTTTCCCTTGAAACTTTCTTTCAAACCATTCCAAAAGTTTAGCATTCATATCTAGGTCTTCATTATTAACCTTCTCCATAATATCTGACAATTGTTCCAATAGTGGCTTGGTTTCTTCAAGAGTAGACAAGTCGAATGCATCTAAAAAGATTTTTTTAATTTCTTGTAGTGCTTTCTTTTTCTTGTACTCCTTCCTAAGCATTTTTTGATGTTTCTTCTTCTGTAATGCTTGTTGTAGAATGCTTATTTGATCTATAGTCATTGTGTCATATTCAAATTTAGGAATCACTATCTCTTCATCTAAAGTGATATCACCATAGTGAATTACCTTTTCAACTTTAGAAGAGCTTGATCCTGGCACTGAGATTTTCAAGGGTATTTCTTCTATGCTTGGCATCTAAAGAAGTTTTGTGGGTGAGGAGCTAAATGTTGGTAAAGTTACCAATGCTTGGATGGCCTCCTGCTCCTTTACCTTTGATGTTTGTTCACCTTCTTTAGACTTATCTTGATCTATGAAAATGACATGTGTTGTACCTTGTGTCTATGCTTTAGGTACATATGTATCTATCTATCCTATTTGCTCTATTGCTATCTCTTTTTCTTCTTCTTTGGCAATCAGCCTCTGCTCAACTATGTCTTCTTTAACACTTGTATCAACCTTGATAAATGTTTCTACTATTTTTGGAATCAAAGGTTGATCACTGGTAACTAAAGAGATGGTAGAAGTTGGTTCTTGTGTATTCACCTTATCCCTTGTAACCTCTGTTACTACCTCTTGAAGTTTTTTTACACTAATCAAAATTGGATTTGTGCATAGTTGTGCTTGTAATGTAGATTGATTTGGAATCTTCTTCAAATCTTCTGCAATCAATGGGTTAATATTTTGAGCCGATGCATCAAAGACATCCTTGACAATTATAGTTTTTGTAGGTATACTAGTGTCATGAGGAGGACTGGCACTCAGCATTTGTGTTTCTTGCACACTCTGTTCCTCGTGTTGTCGTTTAGTTATTGTAGTGCCTATCTTATCAGTCTTCTCCTCTATATTTCTCTCTTCCTTGATATCTTCTTTCTCGTCTTCTTCTTTATCATAAATTTTACCCTCAAAGGGGTTCTTCTCTCCTTGCTTCACAGTTGTTAATCCATAAATTAATTTCCACATTTGAGTGGATTTCTTGACAACATCTTCAATGTCATTTTGCAGAATGTTGAAGGCTCTATACTTTGGTGTGAATCTTCCTCCATATTTCTTATTTGCCTTAGTAATCTGCCCTTTTGTTAGTTCTGGCATTACTTGGGCCAGAGTAGTCTCCCTTATTTTCTTTTCCAAATTTGAACAATAGTGCTATTTTTGCTCAACTAAATCATATAATGGATTGGGTACTAAATTAGCAAATTCTAATGGTGTATTCTTAAATTTGGACATCATTGTGTATAGGGCTTCTTCTACTAACTTTTTCTCCTATTTTCCCAAATTATCAAAATTTATATTCTTAAGGCCAGATAGATTTTCATTATTTTTTATCATTTCACACAAATTTTCAAGATCAGAAAGTGGTGTATGACTTACTAGTTTGAATTGGCTTGTATCTCCTGATTTAGTTCTTTCCTCATCTAAGTCAGGTTGAGCAATATACTCCCTTCTTTGCTTCTTCCACTCTTGGCCTCCTTGTTCTATCTACTTTTTTTTCTTCTTGTCCTTTTGAGTGGTAGCTTAGGTGCTTGCCCTGGTGGCTAGTGTTGTTGGCTTTACTAGGCTAGGTTTTGCAACCTTCTTTGCTTTAGCCACAGCCTGTGCCTTGGCCTTTCTTTTATTTGGCTCAGTATTTGTTGGTGCTTCCTCAACTTCCTCTTCCTCAGCACCCTCTATTTCCTCTTCTTCTTTATCCTCACCCATGCCTTGGGTTAATGCAAGAGGTTTTTAAGTTTTTTCTTATTCTTCCTCTTCATCCTCTTCTTCTTCTTCAACACCTTCAACAAATTTGGCCTTAAGTTTCTTCACTAGCTTATCCTTCTTCTTCAGTGTGTAGGGTATCTTCAATTCCATTTCTACTTTGGACTTCATCACATCATAATTTCCAAAGATTTTGGTTATTTTATCAACTTCCTCAGCTAAAATTACAATAATGGTAGCTGAGGCTTTATCAACATTAATCTCATAACCTAAGGGTCTTAGCCATATTACCCTGGGTGTGGCAACTTGTACATGTGTATAATCAATATATACAAGAAAATATATATCATTGTAATATTGTTCAACCAAGGAAATAAGTATTCTCATCCTTTGCTTCAAAAGACTTCTTAAAGTCCTCAAAATAGCTTTTCATGATAGTTTCAAAATTCTCAACCATCTGCTCAATGTACTCATTTATCTAAGCAGCAACTGACCTATTTGTTTCCATCCTATTTTTCCAAAGAATGGGAATGTGTTATGTACATAGAAAAATATGCAAATTAGAATTGATCCAAATTTTCACTGTACACTTCTAGTCTTTCTGACTACTCCAAGGTTTTCCATTATTTGTTGCAATTGAAGCTTAGTTAGATCATAGGTATGATCTTTCTTCACAATTTTGTATCCCACATCCACTGCAATACAAGGCACACTATTTAATCTATTGAATTGATAAAACTTGTGAGAAATGACCCTTACTACAAAGTTTATTAGTGTATCTATGATGGTTTCTATTGTCATTCCATGTTTGTTCCACTTTGCTCTTATATTCTTCTCTATTGCCTCTTTAGAATCACAAAAGTCTTTGGCTGATCTAGGGTTGGAAAACCGGTCACCCTATGGATTATTCTCTTTGAAATCTAGCCATAAGGATCCATCATGAATTTGGCTCAAGACAATTCTTATCCAATCAATTTTGAATACAGTGAGAAATTATAGGGCATGCATCAAACCCTTCCTTTCAACAATTTTGAATTCTTCTTTTAAGACACCATTTTCACACAATCTATCATAGGCTTCTCGGATCTCCATATCACCTATTCCACCTATCTTGTAGTTATAACATTTTCTAACATCTTGGACCATAATGACTTTTGGGGGAATCATGTATAACACACCTAAGGGGTCTTGTTTATAAGAAACATTTGGAATTTCTTTGAAATCTGGTTGTTTTACCTCATTACTGACTAACTACACATTCAAGACCTCTTTTCCTTTTACATTTCTTGAGCTTGACACCATTATGACAAACTAGGGTTTTTACAAATGCAAATTGTGTAGCTCTACTTGTGAATAAATACCTTAAAAATTCAAGGAACATGAGTGAAATAATCATTGAGATATTTGCAGTCAGTTCAAACAAACTTCTAAATTGACTTCTACACTTTTAGCTCTTTCTTGAGTTTGAAATGATGAGGAATGAGTAAAAAGTGACCATATACCCTTCAAAAACCTTGCAATTAATGCTTAGTACTTGTACAACTATAAACTCAACATCAAAAAAATTTCATATTTACTCGACATCTATAGGTATTACCATTACTCAACATCTACTACAAACTTGGCATCAACTAGATAGTCTGGCAGCTCAGCACTAACTAATATTCCGCTTGGTATCCATTGAAAACTTTTGATGCCCAGAAATAACATGAAAACTTAAAAGTTTGATCTCAAATTTTCAACATCTTGCATCTTTATTCATGCTAATCTAGTCCTTTTAGTGCTAACTTATTTTAGAATTGATGTATGATATAATACTTTAAGTATCAATCCCACATACTTCTTGTTTGCTTAGTTTGATGAATTGTGATTACCTAACCCTTTGGGTGAAATGATCCCTTCTCCATTTGATGTACTACAACCATATTTCTTCTTCCATGTCTTATTCATATCATTCCTGATGTGTTCAACATATGCCTTGCCTTTGCATTTATCAAACTAGCAACTTGGTGCTTTTAACCTAGTTGGACAATGTTTGCTAATATGACCAATCTTCAAATAGCTAAAGCATGTGGTTTGACTCAACCACCTTTTGTAGTTACCACTGAAGTGAGTCCTAATACAATTCTCAAGTATATGTCCATATTCTTGACAGTAGTGGTAGCTATATCTTGTATTGTAATCCCAATTATAAGAGTTTCCATAGCTTCTTACCTTTTTTGGCTTTTTTGATGACCATGTGGACTTGGATCTGCATTCAAAGGCTCTATGTCCATACTTCTAAAATTTGTAGCAATATCCTTCAAATTTTGGTTGATGCATGGTTCTGATTCTGCATTCATGTGCCTAATGATCTTGTTTATTGCACTTATGACAGTGGACCATGTTATTAGGCTTGGCATTTTGATTTGTATTGTTGCTCCTACACACATTAGTAGTATGTCCTTTCTTTCCACAATTATGAAAAGTAGGTTTGGAATTCTTACCTTTATTGTTCCTTTCTTTAGTAACTTTGGATGATTCTCCTTCTTTAGTGCTTGTGTAGCCTAGTCCTAATGTATCTCTATTGGATCTAGGGGATTTTAGTAATTTCTCAAAGTATTTGATGGCTTCATTTGGCTTGTTGAAACTTTTAGCAAATTCTTTTTCTCTTTTCAGGTCATTCTATAGTTGTTCATTCTACAACTTCAATGTGGTTATCTCAATGTCCTTGACATTCAACTCATGGTGAGAATTCATCATTTGGCTCAAGGTATCCAATTGCATGTTTGATATCCTAGATAGCTCTATTGACTTCTCTTCCAATCTATTTGCCAAAATCCTTTTGTCTTCTTCAATCATGGCCTTGTCTTCCATGGCTTTCTTCTTTTGTTCAGTCACCTCACATAGTAGTATAGCTTGTGATTCTTGCTCCAACTTGAGTTTTATAATTTCTTTAGCTTGGATTATATTTTTCTCCATTAGATCTACAATTTCTGCATCAAAATCTTTGGAGTTACCATCTACAAATAGCTTTGTGGTGTCAATCTCTTTGTATTGTGTGTCATTTTCTACAATGGCAATTTCTCTCCTTCTCTTCAAGGAAGTCTTCAAAGCATCTTTGGCTTCATTTAGTTGATGTAGTATAAGATTTATTTCAATCTTCTAGTTCTCAATGGTCTTTCCCAATTTGTAGATTTCCATTTCAAGATCTTTCCTCTTAGCTACAAAGCTTCTCCTTCTAAGAATCTGGTTCTGATACCAATTGTTGGAGACCCATTAAACTTTCACCATTCATACATCACATGCATTAACATATTGAAATAACATGTAAATTAAATGCATCTAAAAAATGTAAGCAATTAGACACACACACTTGATGCTAGATATGATTACCCAGAAACCCTCCAAATGAGGAGGTAAAATTGGGGTGGGGATGACACTCACAAATCTTCACTATTGCAGCAATAAAGTATAGCCAATTAAGGATATAATGGTTTGACCATGAAACATGATATGCCCTATAAAAGGCCTACCTTGTTAAAGGCTTACAAAGATTGTTAAGTCTCACCTTGTTATAGGATTTCAACACCATGTTAGAAGTGTTCCTAGTTAAAAGACTTCAAAACACTCACTTGGAATGTCACCCTGTTAAAGGATTTGGTAAAGCTTGTTAGGACAACTCTTCCTAAGAAAAATAACTGAAATCACCTATCAAAATGTCTTAGCATAGATCTTGCGGTTGGCACTTGCTTGCCTAATAACAGATCACCTCTATCCAATCTTTGATTAATCCTTCCATGATTTGATGTATCAATGCTATATCCTCTATCATCTATTCTTCACTTAACTAATTTTACAATTCACTCTTACTACTAAGTCACCTTGAATGCTCTACAAATTGTCTTGTTTGCTCCTTCAATTCGATCATTCACCCCTTCACAATCCTCTCAACTCGCTTCTCTCTAATAAAAAGTTTAGGGCTTTATCCTCTTTAAGAAGACTAAGGTGTCTTAGGGTTAGGTATGAATATATGGCTAAGATTCATCCATTTTGCCACTTAAAATTTGACTTTTTCTAATTGGCTGCATGTAATTGCATAGGGAATCTACATGTAGATTTGTCCTTATCTCTAAAGAATCAAAATCTATCCTTAGGTTGGCTGAAAAATGGTTTACATAGTTGTTTGTGCCATAACAAATAAATATGTCCAATCTATGTTACTTGGCATATGTAGTTACTAATTCTTAGCATACACAGTAATTCTGCTTCTAACTCAACACCTGAACTGCCCAACATCTACTGTTGACTCGGCACTTGAATCACTTGGCATAGTTTATCTGCTCGGCACTTGAGTGACTCAACACATGAGTGACTTGATACTCATTTCAACCCGGCATGATCTTGTATTTACATATTATACTCGACATTAGGGTAAACTTTAAGAAAGCCACCTCCAAAAAAAGATATAAAATATTTCCAAATCTTTCATTATTTAAAAAAATAAAATTACTTCTATTGGTGAATCTCTCAATCTTTTATTCTAAATATGATTAATAATGGCGATTATTTTTTAATCATAATTTTTTTGTATAAAATATTGACGAATCTCAATAATAATAGGAAGTTAATTAATAACCATGAAATATTACAAATAAAAAATGAACTTTTTTAACCTCATGGAATATTATGAGGATCGTTACATATACTTTAAGTCAATAGTGAAAACTAGATATTGGTGATATATCCCTAAAGTAACTAATAATTATGATAATTATTGGTCAGTTACATATACTTTCTCCAATAATATATTATATTTAGGTGACTCAAATCTAATCATGCAACGATTACTGTGGCAAATAATTGAGTTTGAATTTTTCAATAAAATAAATTATTGAGCGATTTTAAATATTCTAGAACTAAATTTTATAAAACTATAGCGATTTAGGTTGTATCAAATCTTAAATTATTAGCCAAATTACTAGCCAAAAAAATTTAATTAGCCAATTTGTGAATATTAGCCAGTAAAATATACCTTTCTTGGCATGCATTACTAGTTTGGCATGAACTAAATAAATGTCTTACATGTGTTGACACTCAATTATCAAAACCAATCTAAGATCAAAAACATATTTCATTAGAATATGATGAGAATCCATCTATCTCTAGGAGAACCAAGAAGAAACAAGGAAAAAAAAACAAAATCAACCCTATTCTAATAATATACAAGAAATAACATGTCGTATTAAAAGAGAAAAGGTTTAAGAAATTGGCCATGAACAAGAAACTCCTGTGTGTTCCCATCAATATCCTATAAAATGAATGAATGTTCCCCTTCCTTTTCAGATATTATAAAAGGTCCTATTCATAGAGAATCAAAATTTCCATGCTTTCCTTTGTCTTGATCCTTAACATTCCATTTTAGCACCCAATCACCAATATTAAATGTTATATCCTTTAATTTTTTTATCATGAAGATACTTAGCCCTTCTTTTCCTTTCAATGTAAAGTTGCTCTCTGGATCTCATCTAATTCTGGTAATGAGTTAATCATTTCACCCATAAATTGTATGTCTTCTATTTGTTCTTTCTTGGTGAACCTATAAACTACTAATAAATTATTTTCATGAAGCCTAGCTTCTTCCCATACAAAAGTTCAAATGGTGAAAACCTTGTAGTCTTTTTCCTTGTAATCATGTCTTCCCATACTGCAAGATGCAACAAGGAATCCCAAGATTTTTTATTGTTACCCAACATCCTCTTGATGATTTTAAGTATAATTTTATTACTAGATTCAACTTGACCATTTCTTTTGGATGATAAGGAGAAGAATAAGAGACATAAATACCATGCTTGCTGTAAAATTTTGAAAATTCCTCTGATCTAAAACACATGCCATTATCAACAATAATCTTTTAAGGGACTTTGAATCCAGTCATTATGTTGTTCATTAGAAAATATGTAACCATGCTTGTAGAGTGTCTACTTGGTATAACTTCTACCCATTTACTGAAGTAATTTGTGGCCACCAAAATCCATCCATGCCCATTACTTAATTTATTACTGATCTCACCTATAAAATCAATTCCCCACATTTGAAATAGTTCTTGTTCTAGTAAAGTCTTAAGAGAAAAAGCTCTATTATATTTCAACTCTCCTAAAAAAATTTGATACACTTTACACTTCCTAATATAAGCACAACAATCTTTAAATAGATGGGGCCAAAATTATCTTTCTCATAAAATCTTATGAGTAGTTTTCTTTGCAGAAAAATACCCCCCATTGACCCCTTCATGCATCTCTTTCAGAATTATTGATGCTTGACCCATATCTAGATAGAAATGCAAAATTTCATCTCTATTTTTTCAATAAAGATCACCTTGAATAAAGATATAATTTGTTGCCTATAATTTTATGATGTTCATTAAAACCCTTATATTATTTCATATATCTTAAGTAATATACTATGTCTAAATACCAAGGGCTCCTTTTTATACTTGATATTGTTCTTCTTCCACTTGATTAACTTGTTTTTCTTTTAAGTTAGAATCAACCATGAGCTTGGCTAATCCTAGACCTCTCACTAACTTAGTTATCTAAATATTAATATTGAATTCCTAAATTTGATTAATCCCCTAACATCTTCTTCCTGTAGTCTATGTCTATCTAAAGATATATTTAACTACAACATTAGGAACATATGCCATGATATTAGTGCCCACCAAATGTGTTCTGAAAGCCTTAATTGCCTTTACCAAAGTGTATGCTTGCTTGTCATTGATTTCATAATTCAATTTTGAGCTTTGTAAACTCTTGTGAAGAAATAAATTGGTTGTTCATACCCTTCATTCTTTTGAAGCATCATCACAACAATTGTATGATATGATGCAAAAGATAATATTTGAAAAGGTTTCTTGAAATCTGATGCTTTAAGGATTGGAGCCTCTTTTATATCTTTCTTTATATTTGCAAATGCTTGCAAATTTTCATCATCCCAAATCAAAATTTCCCCCTTTTTTAATATTTTTGACATTAGTTCAATAATCTATACAAAATTAGATACAAATATTCTTACAAAATTTAATCTATGCAAAAAGTTATTGAATAACTTTAAAAATTTTAGGGACCATTATATTATTAATGGAAGCCATTCTTTCAGGTTATATTCTTACACCCTCTTTAGATATAATATATCCCAATAAAAAAAATTCTCTAACCTCAATCTAACACTTTTTGGGTTAAGTGGTGTCCCATATTCAAGAGCTTTCTTTAAAAAAATCTCCAAATGAGTACAATGGTCCTCATCTTTCTTTGAATAAGTAGTAAGGTCATCTTGGTACACCACCATGATATAATGAATAAGTCCCTCAAATGCAACATCCACCTTTCTTTTAAAAGTTCCTCCAACATTTGTCAAACCAAACAAAATTCTAGCATAGACATATGTTCCCCATGGGGTTGTAAATGTTGTTATATATTGCCTTCTCTCTTTGACTTTCACTTGGTTGTAACCAGAAAAATCATCCATCATAGACAAAAGTTCATTTCTTGTAACCTTTTTCCATAAAACCTCCATATTTGGAAAAACATAATTATCCTTTAATGATGATATATTTAAATTTCTAAAATCAACACACAATCCTATGTTTCCATCCTTCTTTCTGACAAGCACCAAATTAGAAACTCGTGGAATATCTAATGGGTTTCATTATACCAACATATCTCCTTTTAATCAATTCATCTATCATTGTGGGAGCTAGCATGAGGTTTATTGGTCTTTTCTTTTGTCTGAAAGACTTGGCATCTAGTTTCAAAAGTATTTCATGTTGGAAAAAGTCTTCTCTTTATGTTTTTAAGTCATCATATAACCACACAAATACATGCCTATATTTACTCAATAAAGAAACTAATTCTAATCTTATTTTTTCTGATAAATTCTTTCCAATAAAAACCTCTCTAGTAGAATGTGTATTCTGAAGATTAATTTTCTCAATTTGTTCATGCGCAGAAATAGGGGTATGATTCTTGAGATTTTTATGATCATCAAATATGCATTCCAACGCTACTAATCCTTTTAATATCTTATTAGACTTAAGCTACAAAATTTATTCTCGAACAATAGTCTCCTTCCCATCTTGACTCTCAATGAGACCATTCCAATCAGGATCAATATCTTTATAGCCTCCTTGGCATGTTGAAAATTGCAATAGATCTTTGTCATCTCTAAAGACATACCAATTATGCACATTATTATGGACAGACAGCTCAACTTGAACCAAATCTTGCAATGGAATGTCAATTTGTTTAGTGGATAAATTAGCCATTATATCAACCAAAAAGAATTTGTTCTATCAATCCAATTAATTTAAAATGCATCAAAAATATATAGTAAATCACACACATAATTAATGTACCTATTTAACCTTGATTTTTTTGTCATGAATTTATCTCTAATATGGTATATTATTAATTCTAAGTCACCAAACATTGGAAGTAACTTTATTTTATGAAATTTGGATAAATTTAATCCTAAAATCAAGGCTTCATATTCAAAAATATTGTTTGTGCATTCAAAACTCAATAAAAAGGAATACCTGAATATTTTACCTAATGGTGATGTAAGGACTACCCCAGCTCCATTGCCTTGTTTACTACATACTTTGTCAAAATACATCTGTCATATCTCATTATCCTTTGCCTGCACCAAAGTTGTATTCACATTTTCTATAACTTGGATAGGTTTGTTTACACTTACCTAGAAGATATCAATATCTATCTGGAAAAAATTGATTCTATTATTAGGGTGGAATTTTCAACAAGATATTCAAACCTTGGCTATTTATCAATTCTAATGTTTTGGCCATTTATAGGAAAAGTCCAATTGTATGTTTCCTCCACCTAAGTTTTACCATTTTCTTGAAAGTAACATGCCATAATAGGCAAGAACTTTAACTACAATAATATCTATTCCATAGGAGATATCAAGGCAAGCTAGGAATTTGGAATCGGCATTTTTTTATCACACCCACTACGGGTATTGATCTATTGTCCATACAATAACTCCTTCCATGAGGAATATCTACTTTCAATCCTAACTCCTTCATAACATCAACAAGAATTATATTCATAGTTGCTCCTAAATTAACCATGTAATTTATTACTATTTTATCTTTATTTAATAGAGTTAGGTAAAAAGGGTCTACTAGTGGAGCATTTTCATTGATATTTGTCCCAAGATAAACAATCAGTGTCTCACCAACATTAGCATACCACTCTTTTTTAGTTTTAGAAAAAATATTCAAAACTTCTTTTCCATATTTAGAAATTTTAACTATTTCAAACAATGGTTGTAAAACCTTCAATTATGATAAAGCATTAGAATTGAATGAATTATTACTTACCAATTTCTCATCAACTAAAGAATGAGTTACTTGGGGTTTAATCTATTATTGATCCTGGGGCATCACTTTATCTTTAAATTTATTATGTAAAATGGACATTTCACTCTTCTTTCTTATATATGGGTTTATAGTTATCTTTCTTAATCTATGATTACTCCTCATTAGCTCCACTACTGTAACTATATGGTCCCTTCTTTCCTCTTCAGTTATTTTCCTTATTACATGTTTTTCGTCATTATTAGAAAAAACTTTTTGAATGTATTTTTTTCTTCATTTATTTCATGTGAACATCAGGAATGTATTCTTCTTCAGATCAGTCATCTTCTCCCCAAAATGGTTTAGATGATAATTAATTCATTCTTCTTCTAATATGCTTCTTGAAACCAAAAATCGTTTTGGTAAATGAGGTAGTTTGAAAACTTTGCACTAAGGACCAATTTCAACATAATTATTATTTTTCTTTAGAGGATCAGGAGTTTCATTGTCCTTTACTGGTCTTTCGTCTTTCCAAGATGTATTATAAGGCATGTCTTATAGTCTATATCTATTTATTTTGTAATATTATTTTTCAATCCTATTAGACCTTGTTCCCTCATTCTTATTATACCTATCATGAAGATCCTTGATCATACCCAAACATTTTTCATCTTATCTTTATCCTTGCTTGGCTTAGGATTCTTAGGATCAAATAATTTTGGGATGTCTTTTTACAAAATTTATTGATATCCTTTCAATCATTCTCAATTGTCATTGCAACCTTAAAAATTTCTTGCAATGTGTTTGGTTTATGTGTCCTTCTCTCATAGTGAGTGTTACTTTCAAAAGTAGTTAGGTAAAATTTTATTAGGAATGAGTCAGTAGGTCTAATATCTTGTGGTATTCTATTTAGAACTTTATTAAACCTTTTATTAAACTCAAATATTGATTCATTGGTATTTTCTTGATGTTAGTTAATTCATGTAAGGTAAAAGAAGTATCAGTATGATTCCCAATTTTTTCAAGAAATAAATCAATAAATTCTTGCCAATTTGATATAGAATTATCAGAGAGCCCTT
Organism: Cupressus sempervirens; assembly: GCA_028749045.1. Lineage (NCBI taxonomy): Eukaryota > Viridiplantae > Streptophyta > Pinopsida > Cupressales > Cupressaceae > Cupressus > Cupressus sempervirens. The sequence continues at coordinate 548,038,600 of CM053791.1, read as the reverse complement.
TGTACCATTCAAAAATATCATTGGTTAATGTTAGGATGAACAATTTCATAAAAACATCTTCATTATGTTCTTCAAATTCTTTGACAATTTTCTTTAAATTAATCACATGCATTTCAGCGGATTGATTTTCTTCTCCAAAAAAATAGGTATAGCTATTCTCAAATAATTTGATATATATTTTGGATAACCTACTATCCGCATGAAGTCTAATTGTTTACTATTTTTTTATATCTTTAAAGTACCATTAGAGCTCTTACTCCTTGATTTATGTGGTGACAATTTAGTCTTGTTTGATCATTCACCATATTATTTTGATTATTAGTATGATCTTTTCTCCAATCACCATTAGTCCTATCCCTTTGATTAATTATTTATTAGGGGCATAACATGTCTCTCCATTCTTATTATACAAATGATTCTCATTTATAATATTAAATGAAGAATTTGTATTTTTGTGAGGAGGAGAATATTTAGAGGACTTCCCTTTTTATTTCACTACTTTCTCTCCCATTCATTTTGGATCAATGATTTGATCATTTTTTAGACCTCCTCTTTCTAATAGTTTACTGGGAACCTTCTGTAGAGCTTTTGGTTCTTTTTGTGGAAATTAAAAAAATTTGAGAGCTTCTATGAGGTTTTGTGAGTTTCCATTAATCTCATCTTCATCATCTCCTTACTCATCAGTTTCATCATCCACTTGATGAGTTTTAGGTTGTTCTTGATTAAAGAATGAACCAATATTGTGAAATGGATTTTCCTCCCCTTATTTATTATTGTATTGATCATCAACATAGAACTCTCTTTCTCTATCAGTAAACTTCTTATACCCTATGAATGACATTGTAAGACCCCTCCTCATATGTTCTTATTTAAATATGAATTTATTTGTTAAATCCTTTATAGGATATGTGAATGGATATAATGAAAATGGCATGGGAGAATATTGATGTTATTGGTGGAAATAATGCAAAGGATATTATGATAATTATGGCTATCTTATGTATCAGGATTTGACAATTGTTTTTTATTAGATAAACAGGTTTACAGGGAACCTGAAACTCGAAAGTTAGTACATAAGAAGGCTGATAATAAGCGTGACAACCCAGCCAAAAAAGTAAAATTTCAAAGGTTGATAATAAGCATTAAGCCTAGTCAAAGGAAAGAGTACTGAGAAAAGACCAGGAAAAGGAAACAAACAAAGCCATGGCCAAAAGCCAAAAGACAGCGATAAACAAAAGAACAGGCAAGAGTTATTCCTCGTTCTTTCACTCTAGATCATGTATCACCTGAGCAGCCTCAAAGGCCTATTGATTCTCCTCCTCTTCCATCTATTGCTTCCTTTGATTCACCTAGTCCTGAGCAAGAGTGGAGTTGTCCTTTTCAGGGTCGTCCTCTATTCTCGCCTCGTCCCTGTCATTTCCATCCTCATCATCATGCATTTTTCTGTCTTTGATCCAGCCCATGAGAGAGATGATGTTGTTATTGATGGAACTTAATAAGGAAAACATCTAGTTCACAAGGTTGTGATTGTAGTTTTCCAGACTTTGTATCCTCTGTTTCACTAGAGTGAGCTTATCAGCTACTTCTGTCTTCCTATTGGCATCCATTCCTTTCCTTGTTGCCTCAATGTATTTCACCTGGTCTTTAACATCCTCAAGCTCGTGGAAAATCCATTTGATTGATCTGAAATTATCAATCATGCCATTGTGAGCATTATTTAAAAGGTTCATCCCTATCTCCCTGGCTCTATCCAAAATAGCCACAATCATCGGATCAATTAATTCTTCCAATCGCTACTCTTCTTGATTATCCATGAGGATTTTGGGATTCATGGCCTCCCTAAAGATTCTCATTTTGGCTATTTTGAAATTGAAGTTGATCCACTCTTTCCTCTTGTTATTGGTCTACACTTCCCCTTCTGCATACCCATCTTTCTCCTCTTTCTACTCCTCGGGATGGAGATGGACAGGAGAAAGGGGCAGCACAGATGCCTCCTCATATTGAGAGCTCACATCCTCCAAATTCTCCCTCTTGTGCTTCTTCCTTCCAGTGTCCTCCTTTGTTTCCTCCTGCATCTCCTTCATGACCTCCTTAGACTCTGGATCCTCCTCTTCTTTTCTACTTCCCTCCTCAGCCTTCTCAGCCTACTTCTGCCCTAGATCCCTAGGGTTTTTTCTGCTTGGGGTAATGGGGGGGGGGGGGGGGGGGGGGGATTTTTGACATGATAAGTTGCTACTTTCCTTGAAGAGGAAATCTCTCCTTTCTCAAAACTAAGGCTCTGAATGTCATCTGAGTCATAGGAGTAATTGGAACTTCCAGACTCCACTATCTCTGTCTAGGGGGGGGGCATTGCTAATAGTCTAAGCTTTGAAGTGCTCATGGATAATTAGCAGCATTCCCTCATGCAGAGTCGGGTTAGCTATGCGCTTCTTTTTGAAGCTGACCATCACATTACTCATAGAGGTTAATAGATAAAAAGGGAAAGAAATTCTAGCTTTCTTCCAGAAATGATTTAAAATAACAAAGTGGTGGGTTTGGGCTCTATCAAACCTTGGGTCTAGACTGATATACTCAATAATAGCTTTCAGAACATACCTCCACTGCTTCTTCATGGAGTTGGGGACATAGTAGGTGTCAATTTTTTTTTCAACGCCTTCAATTCCTTCTCACTCTCCACAAAATCCTTAACCACATTGGCTAAGAGCTTCTTATCTCTAAAGAATTTGAAACCCTCAATAGGGATCTCAGTGACAACCATAATCACCTCCTCTGTAATCTAGAAATTGATGCCATTCACCTTAACCCTACCATCTTTCCAAGACCCCACCATACTATTGGTCACCTCCTGATCAAAATCGTGCAGCTTCATGAGATACTTGGTAACCCCACCCTCATCCAACTTTTCCCAAACTTTGGGCCTGCTTCTCCATTTCTCAAAGTTCCCCACCGGCTCCTTTCTACATCTCTCGCCCACCATCTTTGCACACTGCACACTCGCTTTACTCATAACTCTTCACTATGAGACTGGAATGGACCACCGATATTAAGCAAAGAGCAGAGAAAAATAACTCTATTGTTGCCCCTGAAACAAATGCAATAAACAACCCACAAAGTGTGGCAAATAATCAATGAATGATATATGCATTTATGAATTCCCACTCTTCTATTATGAAAAGTACCCATATACCTTAACCCTTCCATATTCATAATTACAACTTGATTTCCTCCGTACTTCCTTGGATTTTATCCAAGTCGATCTGACACTTGATGTCTGTCGGTAAAGAAGTTCCAGGAAGCCAAGTCAATTTTTGGTCTGTGTCGACCCCTATATTTGCCAACCTGTCGACAACCGGGTTTGCTTCTTGAAAAGTATGGATGACATGGAATTTTTTGAATTTGCAAGGGTCTCTCTAGTCTTATTAATAAGATTTTCAATCATCCAAGAAGGAAATGAATTGCCATTGATGCACTTAATAATTTTATTTGAGTCCCCTTCCAACCATAAATTGGTGACCCCAATTTCAAAAGCCAGTTTAACAACATTGCACACAGCATTGGCTTTCGCAAAATGATTTGTTTGGAAACCCAACGGGGGAGTGAAAGCCACAATACTATCTCCATTTTCATTTCTAACCACACCTCTACTACCTGAGGATCCAAGATTGCCCTTGGAGGCTCCATCGAAGTTGGCTTTGTGCTAGCCTTCAGGGGGGAGGAACCACTTGGCTTCCTGTCTTTTTCTCATTTTGTCTTTTACCTTCTCCTTATTCCTGCCTCCTGTCTCAAAAGCTCCCCCCTTCCTCACAAAAAAAAATTTCTTTATGTTACCGAAGATCTTCCTTCCAACAACCAAAGTCAGCTCCTCCCTGTCTCTAAAAATTTGGTTGTTTCTCTCCTTCCATATGCTCCAACAAAAATGGGGCAGGAGCCATAAGCTGATTTCCTTCAAGGTAGACCCTTTGAACATACCATGCCATTGGTAGGAAAAAGTCTAGGAGGTTGGAAGGAAAGCACCAGTTGTGGTCAAGGTCCTAGGTGAGGAAGTCTCAGACTTTCCTAGAGTAAGAGCAATGAACAAACAAGTGATTGCCAGTCTCAGACTCATCTTTGCATAAAACATGTCTACTGGGCATGATATGACCTCTTTTAATGAGATTTTCCTGGGTGAGATTTTTATCCTGAAGTGCCAACCAAAAAAACATGTTGACTTTTGGCATTAGGCCTAGGAGCCAGGCCCTCGACCAAGGGTGGGACTCTTTAGTGCTCCATAAAGCAGAGTACCCAGAGGTGAGCGAATAGAACCCATTGGCATTATCCCTCCAAACCAGTTCATCCATGTTGGTACTGAGGGATAAGGAATTAAGCATGATCATAATTGGTTTAAGGTCCTTTGATATAATAGAGAGGTCCTTCCATCCCTATTCAGTCATGTAGTTGCTGACTTTGTGCCCAAAAAGGTTGATGCAATCATTAGCCCAAACACCATAGCTAGGGTTATTAATGAGGAGGCCCTAAGGAAGCCAGTAGTCCATCTAGAAAAGAATGTTCTCCCCATTTCCCAGCTTCTAGGAGACCTTAGAATTAGCCAAATTCCTAGCTTTTAAGAAGTTGTTCCAAACAACTGAACCTTTGGGGATATCCTGACTGAAAAGAGTGAACTGAAAAGAGTGCCTTTTTATATACTTGTTCACCACAGTGTCTCTCCATTCCCCCGTGCTACTAAAGATGTGCCAGATTTGCTTTGCTAGGAGGGCCTTGTTGATATGAGTAAGTTTCCTAATTCCCAAACCACCATTCTTTTTAGGGAGACAAAATTTGTCCCAAGAAACAAGGGGGTACCTTTTAATCCTTTCAATTCCCATCCATAAAAAATCCCTTTGGATTTTCTCCATCCTCTCGACGTATTTATGGGGTATGGTAAAAAGGCTTAGGGCATATATTGGCAGGTTTTGAAGGATGGGTTTAACTAGTTGACATTCTCCAGTTGGCTGAGAGAGGCTCCTTTCCAGCTAGCTAGCTTCTTACTAAACCTATCCAAGATTCCATTCCAAAAGGATTCAAAGGGGGACGTGCCCAAGGGGAGACCCAAGTATTTAGAAGGAAGCTTTTGTCCCAATTGATGAGCTGCCCCGACCCTCTGGATTTGACAATTGTTACAATAGTATAACTTAATATTTACCTTCTTATGAATCATTTGAAACTCAAAGACAAAGATTATCAACTCTTTAGAAGTTCCCTTAATTTTCTTAATCTTAAATATTAAAATTACATTATGATGTGCTAAGGTTGTAAGGTATCATGTACAAGAGGTTATAATTCTATATTGGGATGAGTTATTTGGTTACTCAAATTTGCGGCTTAAATCTTAAACAATTTGTGAATTCTCTAGGATACATCTACATAACTAGGTGATAGAAATTTATGGACTTATATGACAATGATGATGGATATGAATTAATATTTTATGGTTTAGGTGTCCTAATGGAAATCAAGATCAGCTGATATGTTTATATTTTGATACCCCGTGGTTCGAGACTGACTACATTATTTGATTGTTTAAACATTAATTTGTACTAACAATGTTATGAGGTGTTTCACCTTATGATGATGATGATGATGTTTATTTATGGTACCTTAATGATTAGGTTATATGCATTTAGATAGTTCAATATGCTCTATTGATGACGTCTATGATGCTTAGGTATATGCATGCATTATGATGATTATTTCAGCATTTTAATTCAAACTGATGAATATGTTATGATGATTCAATTATGAGATTAGTGATGTTAATCTATCCACATAAATGGAAAAAATTTATTTAAATGAAGTTATAATGTTCTAACCAATTTGATTATGTAAATTTGGTTTAAATATATGACTGTTATGTTAACAAACTGTTGATATTTGAATTGAGTGTGCAAGATAATTAACCATGGAATTAATCAAAGAATTGGTAATTGACCCTATGTGCAAACTGAAAGACTAAGGTTGAAACCAATAAAGTGATTCAAACCTCATTTTTAAGTTTAATTTGTATCATAATTTGAATGTATATGTATCATTTTGTATTTTGTGACATGTCGAATGTTATGTAAAAGTAAATCTTACGATGTCACTTGACATTTTTTATATGTATATGTGTACTGACATGTCAATTTAGAGTTAGCAAAGTAACTCGTTAACTCAGATTGATTTAGTTAGTAACCTAAAATAGTTTTTCTTAATTATGGTTTAGTGGAAAGGTTGTATCCTTAGGATTTTTTGAAGTTAAAATATTTCAAGCAACTTGTATAGGTCATAAATTGATCCTAGAAACCAAATTTAATGTAATTCAAGTGCCCAAGTGGTATGGGTATGGGTTAGGAACATTTTCCACCCTTCTAGAACATCCTAGCAATATTTATGACCCCTAAAATATCTCAATTTTCCTTTTGTGCGAAAATGGACCATCTCCATGACGCTACCCAAGCTTACACTCTTGTTAAGAAGTTTCCTTTATGATAGGATCAAGTGGGAAGACCATAGGAGGCCAAGACTCAAGATTGGAGTTATTGCTATTTTGGGTAGATAAGTTTAGAGGATTTTTAGAGTCCCTTTGAAGAGTTGAGGGTTGTTTACCCATTCTCTACATTTAGAGAAGTAAAGTTTCAAATTGGAAGGAGAGGATCTAGCTTATCTCAAAATTCATTTCCATAACCTTTGTGAAGGTAGGTTCTTCATTACCATGGTTATTCCTTTTTATTCATTTCTTTTTTGTATAAAATTCTTACATATTGTAGTGTGTGTTTGTATCATGTGAGTGATAGCTATTGTGGGATTTTACTTGCTTTATTTCATGATTTTTCTCTTTTTTTTGTTGGAAAAATTGTGAAGGGTGTGTTGGCATTACTCACCATCAAATAGGGCAGAAGTGGTCATGTACATGAAATGGGCCTAGTTGGACTCTATGTCAATGTAGAATCTCTTCTCATGATGAGAAGAGGGAGAAAGCAGGGTATTATGGGCCTTTACTTGTCATTGTAAAATTGAGTTTGTTTTGGGGAAATAAGGAGAGAAAAAATGGAAGTTTATGTGATTTGGTAGCCTTGGAAGGGGCGTATTATTTGTGTTCTTGATTGACATATCCTACCTAGAAAAATACACCTTCTCCCTAGTCATAGGCTCATTATGAAACCCATTGTACATACCTTGGATGGGAATTATATGTTGAGTTATGTCAGTGTTTAGTTTCTAAGTGTCACCTAGCCTATTACTGGTTCTCCTAGCTTGGTGGGTGGCCTTTTGGAGCCTAGGATGGGAGATGAGCTCTCCATGGTTGTTTGTTGTATTTTGTAGATTGCTTGGATAGTTTATTATGATGGAGCTTCCCAAAAATTGGAGCTTGGTAGTGTTCCTTTAGTGTTGTTGGATACTTCTTCATATGATGATTTTTTAGTGTATCTTTTACCTTTGTATAAAAAAGAAATATGTATCTCTATTAAGACCTATTGGATTAAATTTCATGATGAATATGCTATTTTAATATGAAGGATTACTATTCATTAATATAAACTAGATAATAAGAGAGAGAAGATGACAAATAGATTCCATTTTAAATCTCTTGTAATTACTTGGAAAAATTTTAATATAGAGCTCTAGTTGCTTCACATTTCAACTTCTGGTAACTAAAAGTACTAGGGATCCAACCCTTAGGACCAATAGAGTTTAAGAGTTTTAAAATCATATAGGTTTTCATCATATCGTACCACCTATAGCCTAGAAAAAATTTTAACCAAAAAAACAAAACCATCAGCAAAGGATGGAGAGTGAAAACCAGCACACTACCAAACACAATAAAAAATAAAAGGCCACTGTTGAAATCTGATTGAAAAGATCACATATTAAAGAAAGGATAATTTTTTGCAAAGAGGGATATTGTTGATAAAGAATTTTTTCAATCATTTTTTTTCACCGATGTCAAACCTACTATTTTCTAGAATGACAATTGTTTATAAGATCCAAGTACTATGACTTAATTGATTGATGAAGAGGATTTAATCAATAAGATTTAACAAAAGCACCTAAGGGAAAGGTTGAGTTATGGTTTTGTAATGAATTACAAGGATCGGTTAAGACAATGATAAAATGATGTATTGATAATACACTTGAAGATACAGGGGTTAGCTACACTTAAAAACTCTAGAAGAATAAGTTGTAACAAAGTTGTCTACAAAGCTTGACTAAGTTCATTAGTGAGTGTCGAGAAAGCTAGTTCATGCTAATAAGATTATCAATAAGTGCTAAAAAAATACAAAATCTAGTGTGTGTCGAGTGAAACAGAAGGAGTTGAGCAAGTTTAGGTGTTGAGCAAGTAATAGGTGTCGAGCATCAGTAAAATTTAGTTGATGCCAAGTGAATCCATAGTAGGTGTCGAGTATTAGAAAAACATAGTTGGTGTTGAGTAGCACAATATGTGTTGACCATTAGAAAGTAAATAATGTAAAGTTGCTACATTATTTGAAAAGTCAAAGATTTGCCAGATTTGAGCCGACAAGTTTGTTACTTTGAATTTTGTGAGCCAAATGGAGGATAAGGATGATGAGTTGGTGGCATAGAATTTTAGGTTAACCATTTTTAAACGAATATAGGTGGATTCTACATGATATTTCTAGAAGGAACAAGATTAAGGGTAGATTCATTGAATCTTACCTAATCCATTCAAACCAAAATTAAGAGAAAAAAATTAGAGTAGGAAAAGTATTCCAGACTTCTATTTAAGGAGTTATAGGTCAAGAAGCAAGAGTTGTTGAGTGGTTGGTTGGAGAGAGTATGTGGTGTCAAGAAGAAGGCATTGAAAGGGAGGAATAGAGCACAAAGACTATACTTTGATAGGTGACTATATAGGAGATTTCACTGGCACAATGAGCATGGAGACTCAAGGAGACAAAGCTTGAAAAGAGGACAAGCTATCAGAGCTACAAAGACTAAAAGCCAGGAAAATTTGTGAGCTAAATTGAGATTTGAAATCTACAAGTTATGTTGTGAGTTGTATCAAATCAAAAGCCCTTATTGTTACTCTCTAACAATTGTATTAGTTAGGGTAAAATTCTATTGCTTTAGGTTGGTTTAACAACCATTTTTAAATCCTTTAATAGGGTGACATTCCAAGTGAATGTTCTAAAGTCCTTTAACTAGGACCACTTCTAATAGGGTGGTTGAAATCCTTTAACCAGGTCACATTTAATAGTGTGTTGTAGCCTTTAACAAGGCAAGCCTTTCATAGGGCATCACTTCAAAAGAGTGAGAATTGAGTGGCATGTTACTAGTGGGGTTTTCCCAAATTGAGTTTCTACGTAAATTGTTGTGTTATGAGTTGATCTTTCATGTCTTATTCCTACATGTTGATTTTTCAGTAACTTGTTAAGTAGAAATATGTTTAGCTTGGATGCATGATTAGTTTAAAGGGTTCACTATACTTACTGAAAAAAAAAAATTTAGGACATTTGGACCTTGCATAACTGATTCACCCCCCCTCTCAATTATTCTAAAGAATTTCTAACAATTGGTATCAGAGTCTTCTGTTGATTTGGTTTAAAGGTACTAGAAGCAAAAAAGATCAAGATGTCCAAGAGAGAAGATCCCAATCTCAACAAAGATAACTTCGATGCATGGAAAAGTTTAATGAAGCTACACCTTGTATCAGTAGGTGACCATGCAAAAACCTCAATTAAAGTGGAACATGTTGATCCAACTAGTGTCCCTACTGCAGAAGATATGAAGAAAAAGGAGCACAATTAGGCAATGTTGAAGATTTCCTCTACTCTTAACTATGTTGAATTTGATGACATCAAGGGATGTGACTCTACATTCAAGATATGGAAAGCCTTGACCAATATTTATGGAGGAGATCAGAATGTCCAAAGAGCAAAAAGAGAAAGCCTCAGAGGAAAGTTTGATGACATGAGAATGGAGGAAGGTGAGAACATTGGTCAATATGCCTCTAGAATAAAGGAAGTAGTAAGTGCAATAAGAATTTTGAGTGGTCATTTAGATGATGAAACTATCAATAGAAAACTCTTAAGAACCTTGTTCCCCATCTATGCTATTAGAGTATCAACCATCCAAGAGTTAAGATGTGTACCAAGAAACAAGCTAATTCTTGAAAGTATAGTGGGAAGACTTACTACATTTAAGTTATCCAACTTTGATAACTACAGACCTGAGAACCTTGAATCTACTTCCAAGGCCAAGCTATTGATAAAAGACACTAAGGAGATGAAACCAAAGAAGAAGAAAAAGATGAAATATGCATCCAGTGATAACAACACAGATGAAGAAGATATGTAACAATTGGAAGCATTGTTGGCCAAAAGATTTCATAGAGGTAAAGGAAAATTCAAAGGTAAATTTCCTATAATTTGTTTTAATTACAATGAAGTAGGACATATTGTTGCAAGGTGCACATAGAAAAGGAACAATAAAGAAGGCAAGAAGTACAAGAATAAAAGAGAAGATGATAGCAGAGATTACAAAGGCAATGGCAAAAAGTGCTACATTGTTGAAGAAGAGGATTTTGATGAAAATGATGATGAGGTAGTATATGTAGCCATGAAGGATGAGTCAGATGAAGATGAGGCAATAGCACTAGTAACTTGAGTGAACAAGAATGACAGATGGATCATAGATAGTGGGTGCTCACATCATATGACAGGAGACAAAAGTAAGTTTGTTACCTTTACTCAGTATAATGGAAATAGTGTTAGATTTAGAAATGATGATCCATTTCTAATCAAAGGAAAAGGTTCCATTAAGCTTGTAGAGAAAATTTCATGTGATAATGCATATTATGTTGAAGGATTGAACTATAATCTACTGAGTGTGTCCTAGTTAGGCAATGTAGGATGCAAAGTAGAATTTGGAAACAAAACTACCAAAATCTATGACACTGGTGGAAATCTAATAGGAAAAGCAGATCAAACTAGGAGTAATTTGTTTTACCTAGATATGGAAGATGCAGCATGTCTTGTTGTTAGATTTGATGATGTGTGGCTATGGCATAAAAGGCTATGTCATGTCAACTTTGATAATCTAATTAGCATCAGAAAAATAAAGAAAGTTAGAGGTTTACCTAAACTAAAGAAGCATGACAATACAATGTGCAAATAGTGTCAACTAGGAAAGATGACCAAGTCAAGTTTCAAAAGCAAAACATATACTTTCAAAGAAGTACTAGAGTTAGTCCATATTGATTTATGTAGCCCAATAGAAGTGAAAAGCTACAAAGGAAATATATATATAATGCTATTTTTTGATTGTTGGAGTTGATGAAATCCAACTTCGAAAATGCCCAAGATCACCTGCATGTGAAAACCTATCAAAGAGAAGCCAAGGAAGGAAGAGTGCATAGCAAGGGAAAAACCCTAAATGGACATGAGAGAGAATATGAAAACACAAGAGAAAATGTATTTACAATAAGAATTCCTTGATATTGTTATGATAATACAGAGAGGGAGCCCAAATATAAAGAGCTCCAAGAATCTTTCAGAATGAGCTAGAAGATGCTAGGAGATAAGTGTGACAACTAAGCATACATCCACATAAGGTGGAAAGTCCTCGAACAATGTGAGAGGATAAGTATGACTTAGGAGAGAACAAACTCCCGTCTTGTCAACAACTTATTACAAACTCTTAGACTACAACTAATAAATAAAATGCATTTACCTAAGTAAACTTAAGTAAATAGAATAATTAATTAATTATTAATTATTTACTCTAACATTGATGACTACTCAAAGATGATGACTATCATGTTCTTAAAGCAAAAATCTAATGTATTTCAAATGTTTAAGTGGTATTTTGCTAGGGTTGAGAAAGAAATAGAAAAGAGTCTAAAGTCCCTGAGATTAGACAGAGGAGGAAATTCACATCAAAAGAATTTGAGACATTTTGCAATGGTAAAGGAATCAAGAGACAAACATCAGCACCTAGAACTCCTCTATAGAATGGCATTACAGAAAGGAGGAATAGATTAGTGATAGACTATGCTAGAACATTAATGATGGAGAAGAATGTTGTTCTAAAGTACTGCTGAGAACCTGTTAGTACTGTTGTCTACACCTTGAATCAAGTACAAGTCAAGAACATTACTAATACAACACCTTTTGAATTATGGTATGGTCACTCACCCAATGTAAAACATTTCAAAGTGTTTGGTTGTAAATGTTATATTCTTAAAGACACTAGAAATGGAAAGTTTGATGCAAAGGCATATTGCTTGGATACTCCACTAGAATTAAAGCATATAAGTGTTTAAATACTAACACTAATAAGATTGTGGAGAGTGCAAAGATAAATTTTAATGAGCATGCAGAAGTTCAAGTTGATGAAACCAAGAAACTAGAAGAGTACAGATCCTTTGTATACTTCTACGAAGGAATGACTATTGAAGAAGAAGATACCAATCAAGTTGGGAATCAGCAACAAGTTTTAGTATCAATCGAGTCACAACCAATGAATGTCAAGTTGCATTCAGAAGCTGAGTTGTAGAATGAAGAAAATGCACATTCTAATTCTGAAATCAATACACATGAAAGAGATGATGAAATACCTGAAAGAGATGTGCATAGTGGCTCTAAAATTGAAAGACCTAACATAAAAACAAGGATAGAACCAAGGCTATCCAAGTATGTGAGAAGACATCACCCTGCAGAACAAATCATTGGTGACAAGGAAGCTAGACCAATGACAAGGAACAGACTAAGAAATGAATCATGTCTGCTAAGCAAGAGTGAACCTAAAATAGTGAAAGATGCATTACAGGATGACAATTGGCATAAAGCTATGGAAGAAGAGATTGATTAGATAGAGAAGAACAAAACCTGAACTTTAGTTCCAAGACCAGTTGATAAGAACATGATTGGTACTAAGTGGGTATTTAGAAACAAGCTAGATGAGAATGGTGAGATCACAAGAAATAAGGCCAGACTAGTCTGCAAAGGTTATGCACAAGAAGAAGGACTGGACTATAGGGAAACATTTGCCCCTATTGCAAGGATGGAAGGAGTAAGAACCTTACTTGCATATGCTACTTACAAAGGTTTTAAAGTCTACCAAATGGATGTAAAGTCTACTTTTTTGAATGGTATACTAAAAGAGGAAGTCTATATAGAAAAACAAGAGGGATTTGTTGATGACAAACACAAGGATATGGTTTGAAAATGGCATAAAGAACTCTATGGTTTAAAACAAGCACCTAGACCATGGTATAAGAGACTTCACAAATATCTTGTAAAGATAGGATTTGAGGGAACAGATGATGATAGCAACTTGTATATCAAGGCAAAAAAAGGTAAAGATATTCTAATATCTAAAATCTTTGTTGATGATATAATATTTGGAGGAAAAGATGCACTATGCAAAGATTTCACTGATTAGATGAAACATGTGTTTGAAATGTCAATGTTTGTGAAAATCAAATTCTTTGTTGGATTGCAAGTACATCAACTAAAACAAAGCATATTTGTGACCCAAAATATATGTATCAAGGATATACTCAAGAGATTTGGCTTAGAGGATACAAAACCAATCAGTACACCAATGATAACAGGACATAAGTTATCCAAGAATGATGAGTTAGTTGAAGTAAATTAGACAATGTATAGATCAATGATTGGAAAGTTGCAGTATGTTGTGCATAGTAGACCAAACATTGCATTATCTATTTGAATAGTGGCAAGATTTTTTACAAACCCAAGAGAAATCATCTTATAGAAGTAAAAAGAATAATGAGGTGCCTAAAAGGAATATATGACTTTGGATTATACTACAAGAGGACTAAAAAGTTTGAGTTGAATGCCTACACTGATGAAAATTAGGGAGGTAATATGGATGACAAAAAAAGCACCAGTACAGGAGCACTTTTCTTAGGTAAAAGATCAGTCACTTGGACTAGAAAAAAACAAAGTTGTACCTCACAGTCCACAATTGAAGTTGAGTATGTTGTTGCTGCCATCAACTGCACCAATATTGTATGGATCAAGCACCTATTGAAAGGTATGAAGGAAGAGGTAACTGAACCTATGATATTCTATCTTGATAGCACAAGTGCCATCAACATATCAAAGAATCCTTTGATGCATGCTATAACAAAGCACATTGCAATTAAGTATCACTATGTAAGAGAACTAGTGGAAGACAAACAAGTGAAGATGGAATATGTCAACTCAAAGGAACAAATTTCTAACATCTTTACAAAACCATTACCTAAAGATGCATTTGAATATCTTAGAGGTAAGTTAGGGGTGATACGCCTATCCAAGGTTGTTTGAGTAATAGTAAGACCGCCCTGCATCAAATGAGTTGATTACTGAAATGATATAAATTGATGTAGAGGATACTTACTTTAGGTTTTTCCTGAAGTAATTAAAGTATTGAAGTTCCAAATAAGTCACAAGTAAGGTGACAGAGGGAGAAATTGGAGTTCCTACAAATGCTACACCTGCATGATAAGAATGTTGATATAATATATCTTTGGCATTGTTGTCAAAGAGGGAGAAATAGCATAAATTGATCAGACATGTACAGGGAGAAATAGAAAATCTCTAAGATCAAATGTGTAGAGGAAGAAATAGCAGAAAAATAGTAGAAAGGAAATAAAAGGAAATAGTAGTTAAGAAGGAGAATCAATAGAAAGGGAATCAATCAGGATAACAAATCAGAGAGGGAGAAGAACAAAAAAAAAAGGGAAGAAAAAGACAGTGTATCAGCAAAAGAGATATCCCTTATACTTTAAGAGAGGAAGTTACTTATAGAATTCAAAGGGAGTTATAAGAAATTCAAAGTTTTTGATAGAATGAACAACTTTGGATACAAAATTTTCTTTTTGGCATTTGACTTACTATTATTAACCTAGTTAGCATTTTGATAACTTGGTTGATCAGTTTGGTCTTCCATCAATGCCAAAGAGGGAGATTATTTAAATCTGATTGAAAAGATCACATATTAAAGAAAGGAGAATTGTTTGCAAAGAGGGAGATTGTTGATAAAGAATGTTTTTAGTCATTTTTTTTTCATTGATGTCAACCCTGCTATTTGTTGGAATGACAATTGCTTATAAGATCCAAGTACTATCACTTAGTTGATTGATGAAGAGGATTTAATCAATAAGATGTAACAAAAGCACCTAAGGGAAAGGTTGAGTTTTGGTTTTGTAATGAAGTACAAGGATCAATTAAGAAAATGATAAAATGATGTATTGATAATACACTTGAAGATATAAAGGTTGGCTATACTTAGAAACTCTAGAAGAATAAGTTGTAACAAAGCTATCTATAAAACTTGACTAAGTTCATCAATAGGTGCTGAGCAAGCTAGTTCATGTCGAGCAAATTATCAGTAAGTGTCAAGAAAATACAAAATCTAGTGTGTGTTGAGTGAAATAGAAGGAGTCAAGCAAGTTTAGGTGCCAAGCAAGTAATAGGTGTCGAGCATTATTAAAATTTAGTTGGTGTCGAGTGAATCCACAGTAGGTGTCAAGTATTAGTAAAACATAGTTGATGCCACGTAACACAGTATGAGTCGAGCATCAAAAAGTCAATAGTGTCAAGCTACTGCATTATTTGAAAAGTAAAAGATTCACCAGATCTAAGCTGGCAAGTTTGTTACCTTGAATTTTTTGAACCAGATGGAGGATAAGGATGATGAGCTGGTGGTACATAATTTTAGGTTAACCATTTTTAGGTGAATATAGGTGGATTCTACATGATGTTTCTAGAAGAAATAAGATTAAGGGTAGATTTATTGAATCTTACCTAATCCATTTGAATCAAAATTAAGAGTGGAAAATTAGAGCAGGAAAAGTATTCCAAACTTCTAATTTAGGAGTTACAGGTCAAGAAGCAAGAGTTGTTGAGTGGTTGGTTGGAGAGAGCATGTGGTGTCAAGGAAAAGGCATCGAAAGGGAGGAACAGAGCACAAAGACTCTACTTTGATAGGTGACCATAGAGGAGATTGCACTGACACAATGAGCATGGAGACTCAAGGAGACAAAGCTTGAAAGGAGGACAAGCTATCAGATCTACAGAGACTGAAAGCCAAGAAAATTTGTGAGTTGAATTGAGATATAAAATCTACAAGTTATGTTGTGAATTGTATCAGATCAAAAGCCCTTATTGTTACTCTCTAACAATTGTATCAGTTAGGGTAAAATCCTATGGACTTAGGTTGCTTTAACAGTCATTTATAAATCCTTTAACAAGGTGACATTCCAAGTGAATGTTCTAAAGTCCTTTAACTAGGCCCACTTCTAATAGGGTGGTTGAAATCTTTTAACTAGGTCACATTTAGTAGTGTGTTGTAGCCTTTAACAGGGTGGGCCTTTCATAGGGAATCACTTCAAAAGAGTGAGAATTGAGTAGCATGTTACTAGTGATTTTTTCCCAAACTGGGTTTCCACATAAATCACTGTGTTATGAGTTGATCTTTCATGTCTTATTCCTACAAGTTGATTTTTCAGTAACTTGCTAAGTAGAAATATGTTTAGCTTGGATGCATGATTAGTTTAAAGGGTTCACTATACTTATTGAAAAAGTTTCATTAGTACATTTAGACCTTGAATAACTAATTCACCCCCCCCCCCTCTCAGTTATTCTAAAGCATTTCTAACAGCCACTACATAGAATCTTTTTTCTTTCTATTTTTAGCCAGGAGCATCTTGGCCTAGTCTTCAATGAGAAAGCCATAGAGAAGCTTTGAGTCGTCCTTCCCCAAGCTATCCTCCTCTAATGCACCACCCAGTAGCTACAAAGTAGTAGCAGCCATGTGAGTCACCTTAAGGGTAAACTTTAAGAACAAGGAGAAGCCCTCCTTGATCGTATTGCACCTATCTTTGAGCTCCTAGAGATCCTTGTGGGTAACCTCCCCTTTCTCCTCCACTCCCAACTTTAATTTTTTGGTGTTCACTAGTGTCTTTTTGTCATCCTACACCACAAGACTATTAGTGGGGGCCTTTAGGTTAACCAGACCCACATTTTTAGTCGGGGAGGATACGGTGTTAGGGGATTCAATCATGATTTTGGTGTTCTCCTTGTTGTCAATTGGAGGTTGGGTGATGATGGAAAAGAAATGGGTGGGGTCAAGAGAGGGGTCCTTGATGGGATTGTCCACCTCAAAATCCCATGTTCAATCTAGGGTATCATCCCATTCCTCCACCTCTTTCTCTGTTTCATCTTTCCCCTTCTTTTGGTCATCTCCAAAGTTATTTTCACTCTCCTTAGAGTTAGTGTCATCCTCTTCATCCTCCTAAGAGTGAAAATCCTCTTTCAATTCTTTCCAACCTTCTTCTACCCCCACCATCTTCCTCATCCAAATCACCAATTTCCACCTCCATCTTCTTTTCCATTTTAATTCTCTTATTAGTAGTCTATTCCAGGGCCAACTTATTCTTCCTACCCTTAATAGGGGTTTGATTAGGGGAAGGATGAGGGGTGGGGGCATAACTACCACCCACAAATTCCAAGTGCAGGGGAGCCCCAAAGGGGAGGACATTGTCAAATGCAATCACACAAGGTGGGAAAAAGGCTAAGTGAAGTTGGAAAAGGCAAAACATGAGCCCTTGGTAAAGGATAGTAAAATTGGCCCCTTGCTTCCTTTTTTCTCTAAAATCCATCATAGTCTCTTTAACTACATGCATTAAAAAGAAAGAAATACAAACAAGCTCCCTATTACAAAAATGGTTAAGAAGTGGGAAGTGATAAAAGTAATACACATTGCACCTTCCTTTTGGTGTTAGGTATTTCATGATCATCAGACAAATATCATCCTAGGTTTTCTATAGTTTTCCCCTCCTAAACCCATCGCAGTAAGAGTTTGGGGCCTCATTGCCTCTGAAGAAACTAGTCATACTTTCCTTATCCGCCACCTTCATAACTTTCTACCATTTCTACCTAGTAATGTCCAGTCCTATCACCATGGCAATAGACTTCTCATTCACCTAAAACATAATTCCATTAATGGTCACATGCCTATCCTTCTAGATAGAAACAAATTGTTGTGAACATTTTTCATTGCAGCCCACCATAGCCTACATGTAGGGTACGAACCCTCCCTCCTTCAGCAAAATCCAAGTGGCCTATCTTTTGGAGAAGTCCTCCAATTTAGTGGGCTCCAACCTGCTCAGATCCCCACCCATGTGAATAGCTTCCTTAGTGATATCCCCTTCCTCAATCTTAATAATTCTCATTTGCACCCAAATAATTGTGTAGGTGAAGCTAGAAATGGAGTAATGACTAGTGAAAGAATTATCTTTCTTATGTTTCATAAGACCACAAATTCCATAATGTACTAACCATTTTAAAGTATCATTATAATAAGTGTAAGAAATCCACATGAAATTCCTTAAAGATATAGCCTTAGTTATAATGTGATTTTTTCATAATCCTACCATAACGCTAAAAAATGATGGCACAAATTTTGAAGCCACTATTATTAATTGCATCCCCTTCTCTATGCCCATTCATGAATTAATCCATATAATTAAACCTTGTGAAACATCTTGTCAAACTCAAGATGATATTAATTATCATAATGATAGAAATTCCACCAAAATGCCCCCTTCTCCAAAATTGGAACATCAACTAACCTAATTTAGAGGAGTCTTTTCCCTACTAATTAGGGAATTTATAGAGTTAGGCAATGATTTAGCACTCTTCCATCTTTTTATGTTCTCCAAATCAAACCCCAAACTAGCCAAGGTGTCTACCACCACATTGCCTTCCTTGTAGGTGTGATGTAAATCATAATGATCTAAGGTTGTGAGATACTGCCATATGTCACCCAATATGTGACGTAGGGCCCACCCAAGCTAAGTACCCACTTGAACAGAGTTAATGATTTTCACTTTTAATTCCACAACAACTTTTAGTCCCCAAAGAAAGGCAGTAGCCTCCGCCACATTATTGGTTCCCTAACCCAAATGTCCTAAGTAGGCAACTAACACATCACCCTTTGCATTCCTTAGTACACCTCTAGTTATCACTTGCCCCCCAACCCTCCATGTAGTATCATAAAAATTTAGTTTGACCATGGACCCAGTCAAAGGAAATCGATGGGTATTTTTTCTAGCAACTAATTTTAAATTTTCAAAATTCTAGAAGTTGGGGAGAATATTCCACTTTCTAGAAATAGCCACCTCCTTGCTTGGATGTTTCTATGGCACTTTAAATTTTTCCACCATAACATTCTTTGTGATGAGCTTACTCAAAATTTCTCCCACCACTTCCTCACCCCTTTCCTCCTCCTAAAAAACTATGTTGTTTCTCTCCTTCCAAATACCCTAGCAAACATGTGGGAGGAGGAGATTCTAGAGGACTCTAAAGCATGGGTGGATGAAGGGGCAGCCCTAGTTCTCCAAAAATTGTTTCAAACCTCTATTTATGACCCGAACCATTAGGAATTTATTCTAGATGTAGGACTAGACTTTTAAAGAATAGGGACACTCCAAAAAGAGGTGAACAATAATTTCCTCATCCTCCTTGCAGAGGTAGCATCAATTAGTTTTCTGAATACCTCTCCTTCAGAGGTTATCAATAGTAAAGATCTTACCATGCATGACTATCCACTAGAAGAAGAAAAAAAATTGGTAGTAACTGTATATTCCAGACCTTGCTCCAATTAATCGAGGTCAGAGTATTCTCAAAAATAAGTTGGTAAGTAGAGACAACTGAGAACCAACCATTAGTCCTCCTATCCCAAATCACCTCATCCTAGTGGGCATGTATAGGAAGAGTGTAGTGGCACATCATTTCCTCCAAATATTTAACAAGGGGATCCTCTCTATTAGGGATATCCAAGGTGGATAATTGCTTCCATTTCCTTTGATTATCTATATAATCTTACACCTTTGTTCCCACATTACTTTTTAAGGTTTCTTGTAGCCCATTAAACTTTTTTTAGATGAGTGGTTTCCCCCCATCTAATTGTCCTCCTAGAATCTTATTCTTTTGCCACTCCTAACAAACCATTTCACACCCTTCCTTAGGAGAGGTCTACATTTGAGGATGTTGTTCCAATTGTTCAAACCCTTAGGGAGGTCATTATTAAAGAAGTTATATCTAAAGAGAGTTTTGTATAGCTATTTAACCCTCATGATCCTTCCCCAACCGGTCTTATTTTCAACCATTCTCCACCTGACCTTACTGAGTAGAGCCTTATTATATTAGCAATTCCTCTAATTGCTAGCCCCCTTATCTTTAAGTTTGCACACAGTCTCCCAATTGATGAGGCTCCATTTGTTTCTTTCCTCCGTGCCAAACCAAAGGAAGTTCCTTTGTATTTTTTCAAGTTTATCCATCATATTCTAGTTTATCTTGAAAATTGAGAGGAAGTATATTGGTATTCCTTGGAGAGCTACCACAAGGAATTGAAGTTTACCTGCATTACTTAATAATTTTCATTTCCACCCAACCAATTTTTTTTGCATTCTCTCTAGAATAGAGTTCCAAAAGGTGGTAGATACCTCCTTGGTAGTCAAAGGAAGGCCAAGGTAGGTATCCAAGAGATTGTTTGACTAGAAATCGAGTATATTTTTAACTTTCACCTGCAAAATTTCAAGTGTATTAAAAACCAAATCTTACTTTTAACCAAGTTAATTTGTTGACCTAAGCAATTATCATAATTGGTGAGGAGGGTCCTCCAACTGCTAGCTTCCTAGATCGAGGATTCTTCAAAAAGAAAAGTGTCATCCACAAATTTTTGGATAACCTCAGGTGTTAGAGTAGGAGTTGGCTTTATACCTTTCAAGCTACCTAAACCAGCCAACCTGGTAGCTAACCTTCCTAACACTTCAACCACCATAATGAAAAGTTAAGGGGAAAGAGGATCACCCTATCTTAGCCCTCTTCCAACTTCAAAGTTACCCTAGGGAGTCCCATTAAGTAGCACCTCAAATTGGGTGGTTTCCACCCTAGTTTTTATGATATTCACAATGTTCTTACTGAACCCCACTTGTTCTAGGATATCATAAAGGAAAGACTAATTGACTCTATCATAGCCCTTGGAGATGTCTAGTTTGAGGGCCATACCTGATCCTCTACTTCTGTCTATAGAGTGGATGATTTCATGTGTGGTAATCACAACGTCCAGGATTTGACATCTCAGGACAAACCCCTTCTGAGGGCTCCCAATAACAATGTACAAGAAAGGTTTAATCTTTTTAACTAACACCTTAGAGAAGACCTTATAGATGGTATTAGAAACTAATTGTCCTAAAATCCCTTATGATTATTGGTGTCTAGATTTTAGGCACAAGGACAATAAAGGTTTTATTGATCCTCCTTAGCATCCTTCTAGTTCTAATCATATCCCTAGTGGCCCAAATAAGTTCATTTTTTATCACTTCCCAGAAGTTCTAGAAAAAGGATGGCAAGAAGCCATCTAGGCCCAAAGCCTTATAGGATTTCATAGAGAACATAGTGTTCTTAACCTCCTCTTCTAAGACTTTCTCCTTGATATTATCGTTTTCTTCACCCTCGAGGATAGTTGGGATATTCTTGAGCATACTTCTCCTGACTAAATTATTGCACCACTCATCTTCCCTTTAATAAGCATTTGTGAAGAAATCCACCACGTGTCTTCCCATATCTTCTTGTTCCTTTAGGGTCCTCCCTTCTTCCTCCTCCAAAGACGTAATGGTGTTCCTTTTTTTATAATTCAAAGCAGATCTATGGAAGAAGGAAGTATTCCTATCACCTTTAATCAGCCAGGAAATGTGAGACTTTTGCTTCCAAAAGATCTCCTCCCTACTAATAGTGTCCTTCCACTTCTTCTTGTAGTTCTCCTCCTCAAGAGTGGTAGCCCCAATGACATCTCCCATTGCCATGGCTGATTGCAACCTTTTAAGATCCTCCTCAAGCTCCTTTTTTATTTTAAACACATCCCTATAGGATCTTTTGGCCCAACCCTTAACATTCTTTGTGATATTATCTAGTTTTTGAGTCAGTCAGAACATAGCTGTCCCATCTACTCTGGTGTTCCATCATTCTTCCACTTTGTTCCTAAAATTTAGATGGGAGTGCTACATGATTTCATATCAAAATGGTTTAGGCCCACTTATAATCACATCCTCCCAAATGAACAAAATTAGGGAGTGGTCAGAAATAGTTCTTGAGAAGTTGACCAAGGGTGAGGGGATGATATGGGGCTAGTCCCCAGAAACCCTCAGAGAATTCATTATTCCCCCCAAGCTTTTTTGAAGGGTAAAGTGAGAAGTTGAAGTCCCCCATACACATCAAGCTTTTGCCCTTCAAGTTTTGCACATTTCTTCTAACATTTTCCTAGACTTCCCTTCTACCAACCATAGTATTTGGGACATAAATGTTTACCAAATTCTATATTGTTTGGCCATTACTAAACTCGATAATCATGGAGTTATTTTCTTTATGGATCTCACTACCCTTCATGACACTAGGGTTCCATATAGTATATAGGCCCCCCAAAGCCCATTCCACTTTTGAAAGGAAGAAAGCCACCCCAGGCCATATCTTATCAGCCAACTTAGTAAAGTTTTGATTCGTCATCTTAGTTTTCTGAATGAGGATATAGTCAATCCTTTCCAAAAGGATACATTGTCTAAGAGCATATTATTTCTAGGCATTGTTCAACCCCCTAATATTCCATGAGAGGAATTTCATTTCTTACCTTTCTTGATTGTCTCTAGTGTAATTTTTCTTCAACTGGCCACCTCCCTTGTAGCTTGCTTCATATGAGTCATTCTGCTCTTAGGATGACCCACTGATATAGCAACCCCTACATCTAGTTTCTTGTCACCCTTGGTTTTCCTTTTTGGGAATTCCCACTCACCTATAGCACTTGGTTGGGGAGAGGATGGGGTCGAGAGAGCCATCTTTCCCTTAGCCACCTCAATGCTTCTTGTGCCTTTAGCCTCCACTACCTCAGGAGGCACCAATTTGAGTCTTTTTAGGGTGAAGATCCCCTAGTGGCCCATCATATCAAGATCCCCATTATTAGCCCCCCCACCATGAAGAATTTCAAATTAGATTATGGATAGATTTTCTTAAGTTATTAAAATAAAATTTGATTTTCAAATGATGTGGTCTCTATAGTTGCATTTAAATTTGTCAAATAGATATCATGGATTTATCAAAATATAGTTAAATAATAAAAATAAAAAATAAAAAGACTTAAGCTAGCATACCATTAACATACTCCTAAACACATTAAAAGTGTCTCTAATTCCACTATAAAGTTGGGACAAAT
>CM053791.1:547897847-548012847 GCA_028749045.1 Cupressus sempervirens | reverse complement strand
GTGTGTGTGTGTGTGTGTGTCATTTGAATTTAAATCTATTAGAGTTAGTAAATAATTAATTGGGTCTAATGTTGGAAAGGGTCATGGTTTAGAGTTGAATAGTGTTAGGGAATGAAGTTAAATTATGTTTTAAGTTTTTGTAATATAAAATTATATTATTTTACTAAGGAAAGTATTTTTATAATATTCTATAATAATATTATGTATTTAATAATGATTTTAATTATTGGAGTTGCTAATGTTAAGGGTTATAAGTTAGATTGTCTAGTTGTCTTGATAGTTGTGTAGGAATATGTTAGGAGATAAATTATATCTCGTAAATTTTTTTATGGTAAATATTTAATATTTTAATTAGTTCTAATAGGTTACATTTATAATAGAAACCAAGTATTAAGATATAGATAGGTTAACCTACAAGTGAAAATTTGTACACCTAGGGGATTTAACTAGTAAAATGAATTAAGTGTAAAGGTGTCAAATCAAACCTATCTTATGTTACTAATAAAATATTCCTTGAATATGATACCTTATTAAACATGAAACAAAGGTTAATCAAACAACTTAATCAACCCAAATTGAGCGTTCCTGAAACACTCAAACTTAGGGTTTTGAACCTGTGCAACATATTATGAACACCGACTCTATATGCTCATGCAATGCCAAAAAAACTCAACTATGTACCTAAACCTTGTAACTCAAAACTAACTATAACATGTTATCACCCTTCTAAAATGTACTCAATGATGACTTACATTTTCATGTATTAACTTAGTTGAATTTGCACTCAAAAAAAAATGTCAGTGTGTTTTTACCCTAATTTTTAGGCATGACAAACATTTAAACTTTTTTTTTCCTTTTCTATTCCTCTTCTTAGGAGTGTATTCAAGCTATTTGTTCTAGAATTAACTAATATTATTCACCATATAAATTTTAGGGATAGATGTCTATTACTCCTCTTCTTCTCAACCACTAATAGTTGATCATTCATAAACACATATATTCATAAATTACAAATATAGTTACCACCTCTTCTGAGAGGATCAATCACTGGATCTTCTAGGCTCTTCCCTCCAATAGAGTGTGAAAACTTCTTTTCTAGTTATGAAATTTAAATTTTAGCATAGCTTCACAATCCGAATTGTGTGCAATTATCCATAGTTCAAGTCAAGAAAGGTACAAATGCAACACCTTTTGAATTATGGTATGGGCATTCTCCTAATGTAAAACATTTCAAAATATTTGGATGCAAATGCTATATATAAAGAGTCTAGAAATGGAAAGCTTGATGCAAAGAGTGAGGAAGACACATTTCTTGGTTATTCTACTAGAAGCAAAGCTTATAAATGCTTGAATGTTAACACTAAAAAAGTAGTAGAAAGCACAAATGTAAAATTTGATGAGCTTGCAAAAGTTCAAAGCATTGAAAACACCAAGAAAGCAGAGGAATACAAGACCTTTGTATACTTTTATGAAGGTATACCTAATGATGGTGAAGTTGCAACTCAGAATGACCATCAACAACAAAATCTAGTATCTGTTGAGTCACAAACAGCGAATGATGAACAACAGACACGTGAAAAATTGAAAATTTGCTAGATCAAAGCCCACATGGTAGTTATCTAGAATTTTGTAAACTAGATAGAAGATAAGAATAATGAGCTTGTGGCACAGAACACTATGTAAAATACTTTTGGCGAATGCTAATGGATTTATCATGAAGTTTCTAGATAGAAACAAGATATGGGATAGATACATTGTATCCTACCTAATCCATTGAAACCCTAAAATTGGAAAGGAGATTTGAGAGGGAAATCAAGAATATAACTTCTATTTAAGGAGTTATAGGTCAGAAGATCAAGTGTGCATGCAAGAAAGGGAATTGGTCATAAGTGTGATCATGTGAAGAAGCCAAGAGGATTAAGAATAGAGCATCAAGACTTTGAATTGATCGAGTGACCAGAGAGAGCATTGACATAACGAGTGGAAGAACTCAAGGAGATAGATCTTGAAGGGTGAACAAGCTGTCAACACTGCAAGGAAGGAAAGCCAAGCAAAGAAAGGAATTGAAGAGTGATCTAAAATATACACAGTTAGGGTTGCAATCTATATCAGGTCAAAACCCTTCTAATACTTTCTTACCATTGTATTAGATACTGAAACCCTACATTGCTAGGTTAGCGTAATAGCTAGGTGGATAAGCCTCAGGAAAATAATAGAAGATCCCCAGGAGAAGGATAAAGAGATCCTCAAAAGAAGGATAAAGAGATCCTTAGGAGAAGGATAAGAGATCCTTAGGAGGAGGATAGGAGATCCTTAGAGAGGGATGAAATATTCTTTTGAGAAGGTGACTGAAAATCCCATGCACTTGGGTGAGCCTAATAGCTCTATGTAAATCCTTTAACAGGGTGACATTCCAAGTTGAATGTTCTTCAATCCTTTAACAAGGTCACATTTAACAATGTGTTGTAGCCTTTAATAGGGCAGGCCTTTAATAGGGCAGACCATCAAAAGTGGTTGAAATCAATTGCGCAGTTATTTTGTGAGTATCATCCCCACTCCAGTTTTACCTTCTTATACTTGCAGGGTTTTTGGGTTATCAAATCCTTAGTGTTATGTTGTGATGCATGTTTACTTTTCATGGTTGTTTGATGTTCAATTGCATACATGATAATTTTAGTTATGTGCCATTAAAGATTTGTAGAAAAAGTTTAATTGGACATCATTGGACCTTGGATAACTGATTCACCCCCCCTCTCAGTTATTCTAAATAACTCTAACAATTGGTATCAGAGTAGACTGCTAATTTGTTTCAAGGTACTAGCAGTAGGAAGATCAAGATGTCCAAGAGAGAAGTTTCCAAGCTAAAAAAAGACAACTTTGTTGCATGGAAAAGTCTGATGAAGCTACATCTTATATCAATATGTGACTATGCACAGACCTCAATCACAATTGACCATGTAGACCCTGCAGGACCCCTCACTACAGATGACATGAGCAAGAAGAAAGAGCACAATCAAGCAATGTTGGATATTGCTTCAGCACTAAGCTATGCTGAGTATGATGACATCAAAGGCTGTGATACTTCACATCAGATGTGGAATACATTATCAAGAATCTATGGAGGAGATGATAATGTCAAGAGAGCCAAAAGAGAAATCCTAAGAGGAAAATTTGATGATATGAAAATGGAAGTAGGAGAGAATGTTTCTCAATATGGTGCAAGGATGAAGGAAGTAGTCAGTGCCATAAGAAGCCTAGGAGGATAGTTAGCAGAAGAAATAGTATGCAAAAAATACTTGAGAACTTTGCTTCCCATTTATGCTATAAGAGTATCATCCATCCAAGAGCTAAGGTGTGTACCAAGAAACACAATGACATTTGAAGGAATAATTGGAAGACTCACTGCCTTTGAGCTATCCAACATTGATAACTACAAGCCAAAAAAATTTGAATCTACACTCAAAGCTAAGATGACAATGAAAGATAATGAGAAGGTTCAAACAAAGAAAAAGAATGGAAAAGGAAAGTATGTATCCAATGATAGCAGCACTGATGAAGATGATGTGGACCAATTGGAGGCATTACTAGAAAGAAGATTTCACAGAGGAAGAGGAAAATTCAAAGGTAAGCTACCAATCATTTGTTTCAATTGTAATGAATTTGGTCACATTGCAGCCAGATGCACACAAAATAAAAATTACAAGGATGGTGGTAACTTCAAGAACAAGAAAGAGGAAAACAAGGACTACAAAGGTAAAGGAAAAAGATGTTATATTGTTGAAGAAGATTCTGATGAGAATGATGATGAAGTAGTCTATGTGGCTATGAAGAATGAATTAGATGAAGAAGAAGTAACTGCACTGGTAACCTGCATGAACAAGAATGATAGATAGATCATAGACAATGGATGCTCTCATCACATGATTGGAGATAAAAGTAAGTTCATTTCCTTTACTCAATATGAAGGAAATAGTGTTAGATTTGGTAACAATGCACCATGTCAGATCAAATGGAAAGGTAGTATCAAGCTTACTGAAAAGATATCATGTGATAATTCATACTATGTTGAAGGCTTGAATTATAACTTATTAAGTGTCTCACAGTTAGGCAACATAGGAAGTAAGGTTGAATTTGAAAAAGGAATTGCTAAGATTTATGATTCTTAAGGAAGTCTATTAGGAAAAGGTGATCAGACTAAGTGTAATTTTTTTTTCCTTGACATGGAAGATGCTTCTTGTCTTTTTGTTCAAACTAATGATGTATGGTTATGGCATAAGAGGCTATGTCATGTAAATTTTGACAATCTGATAAGCATCAGCAAAATGAAGAAAGTTAGAGGACTACCAAAGTTGAAGAAACTTGATAACATCATGTGCAGACAATGTCAACTAGGGATGATGACCAAGTCAACTTTCAAAAGCAAGACTTATACTTCTAATGAAGTATTAGAGCTAGTTCATATTGACTTGTGTGGTCCTATAGAAGTACAAAGCTACAAAGGTGATAGATACATAATGCTATTTGTAGATGACTATTCAAGGATGATGACAGTCATGTTCCTGAGACAAAAATTAGATGCATTCCAACTGTTCAAATGGTACTTGGCCAAAGTTGAGAAAGAAATTGGAAAGAGCCTAAAATGTCTCAGATCTGATAGAGGAGGTGAATTCACATCAAGAGAATTTGAAGAGTTCTACAATGAAAGAGGAATTAAAAGGTAGACATTAGCACCTAGGACTCCACCTCATAATGGTATAGCAGAGAGAAGGAATAGATCATTTATTGACTATGCCAGGACCTTAATGATGGA
The DNA here is from genome assembly GCA_028749045.1 of Cupressus sempervirens. Lineage (NCBI taxonomy): Eukaryota > Viridiplantae > Streptophyta > Pinopsida > Cupressales > Cupressaceae > Cupressus > Cupressus sempervirens. Next base: position 548,008,037 of record CM053791.1, on the reverse strand, counting down.
GAAAAATGTTGCACTCAAATACTAGAGAGAAGCTGTAAGTACTACAGTCTACACACTAAACAGAGTTCAAGTCAAGAAAGGTACAAATGCAACACCTTTTGAATTATGGTATGGGCATTCTCCTAATGTAAAACATTTCAAAATATTTGGACGCAAATGCTATATATATAAAGAGTCTAGAAATGGAAAGCTTGATGCAAAGAGTGAGGAAGGAACATTTCTTGGTTATTCTACTAGAAGCAAAGCTTATAAATGCTTGAATGTTAACACTAACAAAGTAGTAGAAGAAAAACTATAAAATTTGATGAGCTTGTAGAAGTTCAAAGCATTGAAAATACCAAGAAAGCAAAGGAATAGAAGACCTTTGTATACTTTTATGAAGGTATACCTAATGATGGTGAAGTTGCAACTCAAAATGACCATCAGCAACAAAATCTAGTATCTGTCGAGTCACAGACAGCGAATGATGAACAATGGACACATTTAGAAGCTAAGCTACAGAATACAAAAAATGTTCATTCAAACTCTGTGAATAGCCAACAAGAAGAAAATGAACAAATACTTGATGAAAATATGCATGAGGATACAGATTCTGAAAGAGACAACATGCAAACAAGGAGAGAACCTATATTAACAAAATATGTGAAAAGACATCATCTTGCAGATCAAATTATTAGAAACAAAGAGGCAGGACCAATGACAAGGAATAGTCTTAGAAATGAAACATGTTTGCTCAGAAAAATGGAACCAAAAATAGTAAGTGAAGCTATAACAGATGATGACTAGTATAATGCCATGAAAGAGGAAATAAAACAAATTGAGAAGTACAAGACATGGACCTTAGTCTCAAGACCAATTGATAAGAATGTAATTGGGACCAAGTGTATGTTTATGATATAAGATTATCTACTATCCAAGAATTTAGATCCATTTCTAGTAATTATCTTACTCTTGCTAGTTTGGTTGGTAAATTGATTGCATTTGACTTAAGTAACTTTGAAAATAGTGTGCCTAATATTGAAAATTCTTTTAAGACATCACTAACCATGAGAAGTTCAAAGAAGGAAAAGAGTAACAAGGATCAGAGTGATTTAGATTCAGATGATAATGAAATGGATGATATTGAAACAATATTGGAAAGGAGGCTATGAAGAGGTAAAGGAAGATTCAAAGGTAAACTTCCTCTGATATATTTTTAATGCAATGTAGTTGGTCATTTTGATGATAGATTTCCTAACAAGAATAGGAGCGACAAGAAAGAAAATAATGAGAACAAATACAAAATGATCAAGGACTATAAGGACAAAGGAAAGAAACCATGTTATTTGGTTGAGGAGGAGCACATAGAGTCATAATCTGATGATGATAATGAAGGTGAAGAAATGGTATATGTTGTTATTAAAGAAGACCCAAAAAAGGAAAGGTACGAGGAATAAAAGGCTCTTATTTCTCATGTTACTAAAAGTGATAAATGGATTATCGATAGTGGATGTTCACATCACATAACTGGTGATATAAGTTTCATAAGCTAGAATAATATGAAGGTGGAATTATTAAACTTGGAAATGATATTCTATGTTCTTTGAAAGGTAGAGGATCATTGATGCTAAATGGTGAAATCATATTTGATGGTGCTTATTAGGTTCAAGGATAAAATACAATTTTTTGAGTGTTCCACAACTAAAAAATACAAGTCACAAGTTGGAATTTCATAACATGGATGTGAAGATCTATGATGATGATGGAAACTTGTTTGGTACTAGAGAGAAAACTAGATGTAACCTATTCTACCTAGATCCTACTATTAGTACATGCCTAACTGCTAAAATTGAGTATGTATGATTGTGGCATAAAAGACTATGTCATGCTAATTTTGATAGTTTGGTCAAAGTAAGCAAAAAGAAGAGAGTGAGAAGCTTGTCAAACCTACATAGACCTAAAAATGATATGTATGAGAAATATCAACTCAATAGATGACTATGTCTAGTTTTTCAAGAAAGACGCATTCATATAATGACATTCTAGAGGTTGTACAAATTGATTTGTGAAGTCCAATGAAAGTTGAAAGCTACTATCGAGATAGATATTTTGTGTTGATGATTGTTCTAGAATGATGGCAGTTATGTTTTTAAAGTTGAACTCTGATATTTTTCATATGTTCAAGTGGTATAAGGAAAGAGTTGAAAAATAAATTGGTAAATAATTGAAATGTTTGAGATATGATAGAGGTGGCAAGTTTATTTCTATTGAATTCACTAGTTTTTGTGTTGAGCATGGAATTAAGAGATAGTTATATGCACCAAGGACACCATGGAAAAATGGTACTGTAGAGAGAAGAAATAGGTCCATTGTTGATTGTGCTAGAACACTATTGATTGGAAAAGGAGTTGAATAAATGTTTTGGAGAGAGGTTGTAAGCACTTTTATTTACACCCTCAACCAAGTTTAATTGAATAAAGGAACAAACAATGCACCATATGAACTCTGGTATGGTCATACACTGAATGTAACTTATTTTAAAATATTTGGAAATAGGTGCTATATTCATAAAGATGAAAGGAAAGGGAAGTTTAATTCAAAAGGTGATGAAGGTATATTCCTAGGTTATTCTATTAGGAGCAAGACTTATAAATATTTGAACAAAGTGACTAACACAATGATTGAAAGTGGGAATGCTAGAATTAATGAGTTTGTAGGTAAGAATGATGAGAAGAGCAATATAGAATCTAAGAATTACAATAAGTTTTTGTATGTATATGATGATACATCTTCTATTGTAACCAAGAACCAAAATAATTCATTAAAATAGTACATTGAGAAACAAGAGGTAGATATTGAGCAACATCTTGTATTACCCAAGCCACAAACATAACAACTTGAGTAGAATGTTGAGCCATAACTGAGTGAAGATAATATTGGAGATCATAGAGTTGAACATATCTTAGAAAAGTATGTGAGAAGGAATCATTCAAAAGATAAAATAATTAAAGATAAGAGTGCTAGAATCATGACAAGAAGTAAGATGAAGGATAATAAATATTTTATTTCTTGATTTGAACCAAGAACTTTGAAAGATATAGTTGATAATGATGATTGGATCAATCTTATGAATGAGGAAATAGATCAAATTGAGAAGAACATTACATGGACACTTGTACCAAGACCCAAAGACAACAATGTAATTAGAACCAAATGGATATTTAGGAACAAATTGAATAAGAAAGGAGAAGTTGTAAGGAGAAAAGCCAAACTTGTTTGTAAAAGTTATGCCTAAGAAGAAGGTATCGATTATGGTGAGACCTTTACACCTATAGATAGATTGGAAGGAGTAAGAACATTTTTGGCTTATACAACTTATTAAAAAAAAAATTTATATCAAATGGATGTTAAGTCTACATTGAACAACCAGAAGAATTGTGGAACCAAACCAAAAGCACCTGGTATGCAAACTAAATAAAGTACTATATGGTTTGAAACAAGTACCAAGATCACGGTATGAAAGATTTCATTCATATTTGATCAAGATTGGATTTTTTAGAACAAGTAAAAATATTAATGTGTACTTGAGAAGTGAAGCTGATAATTAGGTTCTAATAGTTGGAATATTTGTTGATTATATAATATTTGGTGGTAATGATTTACTATGCAAATCATTTTTTGATCGAATGAGCAAAGAATTTAATATGTCTATGTGTCATGAGATTATATTTTATAATAACTTTCAAGCTCGTCAACACAAGGTAGTATATATGTGACCTAATATAATTACATAAAAGAGATATTGAAGATATTTGGTATGGATGAGTCAAGGCTAGTTGGAAAACCTATGTTCACTTGGTGCAAATTATCTAAGGAAGAAAATATTGCTAAAGTAAATGAGACACAATGTAGATCAATGATTGGGAAGTTTCAATATGTTGTACAAAACATACCTGATATTGCACATGCAGTTGGAATAGTTGCAATATTTTCATCTAATCCTAAGAATACACATGAATTTAGTTAAAATGATATTCAAATACATAAAAGGAACAAAAGATGACTATGGTACAAATAAGAAGGTGATTTTGAGCTTAGAAATTATAGTGATGTTGACTGGGTAGGAAATATTGATGACAGAAAGAGTACTAGTGGTGGAGATTTTTTAAGGAGAAATAATGATTACATGGTTGATAAAGAAACAAATTTTTATTTCTCAGTATATTGTTGCAGCTGAGTATGTTCTTGTTGCTATCAATTATTCAGATATTGTATGGATTAAGCAATTGTTGGAAGGTATGCAAGAAGAAGTCACCAAACTTGTTACTATCTATTGTGACAACACAAGTGCTATAAACATATCAAAGAATTATGTGATGCATGCAAAAAAAAATCATACATATATTAGGTATCATTACATGAGGGAGAAATTTCAAGAGAAACAAGTAAGAGTGGAGTACGTGAAATCTAAGGTAAGTTAGATGCCCTTCCCCTATCCAAGATTCACTAGGAGAATATGCATGTTGCATCAATTCATGGATTATTAGAGTATCTTTGTGGAATTGATGAAAGAGTTCACTCTTTAGGGACCATTTCTTGAAGTTGTGAAAGTGATTGTAATGAAGCTGATAAAATTAGTACATGCAAGGTACAAAATATTATTACAAGGTTTAATAGGTTTCTCATTTAACCCTATGGTTACCTTTGGCATTTTTGTCAAACGGGGAGTGATTGGGAGTGAGTTGAAGAATGATAATGAAACAAGAGTAATTGCAAGATTTTTTCCAAAGGAGGAGAGTGAAAAATATTGAAGATAATATCCTAAGAGGGAGTAGTTTCATAATTGAGTGCAATTTTTTTTAATAGAGATGTACACCCAAATAGGGAGAGAACATGGAATAGAACAACTTGATGTTGAACATGTTGCAGAGAACCTAAATGAAGTCATAGAGATGAATATGTTTTGGAATTTGATGTTTCACAATGTAATGTTATATAATTTAGTATCTTATGTATTTATGTGTTTCCATCAATGCCAAAGGGGGAGATTGTTAGCCCCAACTGATAATATTGTTAATGTATGTGAAAGATTCATATTAGTTGTTAGGTTATCATTGATGTCAAGCCTTAGTTTGTTAGACATTATGTTAATTGAGTAGATTATCATATCATTTGTGTAGACTACAAACAACTTTGGAATTTAAAATAAATTTTGAAGGAATTTTATATTATCTATTTTAGTTAGTGCAACTTCTTGAGACAATAAGTTGTGGCCATTTTCTCTAATTATCTATTATGGCCTCATTTTAGAAATGCCAAAAAAAAGTGTATAGTTCCTGACTTATGCAAGCTCCATTCATTGAATGTTTTACCCTATTTGGAGCCTCTAAATTTTTCAAAATTGAGTTCAAACTTTTGGTGCCCTATTGCCAAAATCAAAAAAAAAAAAAAAAAATCTTTAGAACAATACTTGATCTTGTAATGAAACTTTATTCAAAGATTGATATATCTAAAGTGAACCTCTAGGGAAGAAAATAAAAAATTATAAGATCCAACAAAAACACTTACTAAAAATACTAAGCTTTCAAAAATAAAAACTCTACACTGAGATAGCCTTTATTAAAAAGGTAAACCAACTAATATTTTTGAGTGATGCAAGATTTCCCTAAAACTAAGATGCTCCTACATCAGAAACCCAAGGTAATTTCAGAAGTGACCCTATCTCATCTCAGGTGTTTAGAGAAAAATTGAGATGGTTAATCTCCCCCCTTGTCAGCCATGATGAATCTTCAACTGGTCTAAGTCTCCATTTGACCATATATTCTTCATATGTCCTATTATATGTGCTTCTACCAACATGATTGTCCAAAATGTCTTTAATCTCCTTTTTAGATGAAGTAGTTACTAGAATACTCCATTGTGCTTCTATGACCTCATCTTCAAAACCTCCCTCATGATATTCTTGTAGATAAAAAAATGTTAAATGCTAGTGAAATATTTAGTTAACTAGGTAATTGTAATACATAGGCATTTCCTAAATCATGCTTCTTCAATATCCTACATGTTATGAATAACCATAGATAGAAATAAAAATTAAATGAAAATATAAATAATATTAGAAAATAATATATCGCACAAAAGAGAACACAAGACACCAAGATTTAACGTAGTTCACCCAAACCCTGGGCTACATCCACCAAATACAAGTCCAATATTATTATGATTTAGTGATTACAATTTGTAATCCCTTATAGCGCAATACCACAGCAAGAAGAAATTTTTGCATCACACATAATGAAAATCCCTAACTTAAGCCCTTTTTATGCAAGTTTTTTTCTACTTACAAAATTAGGGCTAGAATAATAGGAAAAATAGTAATCGACACCTTTTACAATATAAGGTAATTTTTGGCTTCAAGGGTGCTGCCCTCGAAAAACCCAGTGGGGGCATTTCCCCTTGACTCCACCATGTATTATGATAGGGAGCGCACTTGGGGTGCTAGCCTAGGACCCCATAAGGCACTGCCCCTTAACACTATCTTGGAGGTGTTGCCCCCAAATCCCCATAGAAATAATCTAGAAGGAAACTATGCCAAATAAACCTCTAAGTTTGATTAGGCTCCACATCACAACAATCTCCCACTTGGAGACTGATAAAACTCCACAATAATAACCTCCCACTTGGAGATTGATCATAGCATTGCTAAACCTGTAGCTCTCACTAGAATATATCAAACCACCCTAGACTCTATTATTCTTTTATTCTGTTTAGTCGAGAAGACCAACCAAAGTTGAAGAGGAGTTTAGATTCTCCCTTGTCACTACCTTTGTAAACATATCCATTGGATTTTCATTTGTATGTATCTTCTCCATCTTTAATTTTCCATCACCCAAAACTAATCAAATGAAATGGTACTGCAACTGTATGTATTTTTTCTTTGAATGCAAAGCATATTTCTTTGCAAGATGAATGGCACTCTGGCTATCTATAAAAAAATAATGATCCCTCTGAGGGTGTCCCAATTCTTCCAATAAGAACTTAATCCATATCATCTCCTTGGCTAACCTTGTAGTAGCAACATACTCTACCTCAAGCTTCTATAATCTAGAAACCCAAGTCACTGTTGCCCCACCAACAATAAAGACATAACTTATAGTACTCTGCCTGGTATCAATACCCCCTACAAAATTTGATTCAACATATCCCTGTAGGTTAGTAGTGTATCCCCCAAAGTGTAAACACTTACTGGATGTTCTTCTCAAATATCTAAGACTCCATTTGACTGAATTCTAATGCTCAATTCCTAGATGACTCATATACCTGCTAATGACTCTTATTGCATGTGCAATATCTAGCCTTGTACATACCATAGCATACATAAGCTTCCTATAGCTGAAGCATAGGGTACTTGGGACATCTTATCCTCCTCTTCTTGTTTCTTGAGACTTGTCTCCTTAGTCAACTTCAAACGACTAGGTAAAGGTGTGATGATAGCTTTAGCATTCTCCACAGAGAAATGTTGCAACACCTTCTCAACATAATCAGCTTGAGATAGCATCAATTTCCTATTCTTCCTATCTTTGCAAATCTTCATACCAAGGATTTGTTTTGCTTTCCCCAAATCCTTCATAGAAAAGGCATGTGTTAGCTAGTATTTCAGCCCCTTAATGTTGTCCATGTTAGAACCATCTACAAGCATATCATCAATATATGAACATAAAATAATGTAGATATCATTATCCAGCCTGTTAAAGTAAACATAATGATCTGAATAACACCTATTTTATCCATGCTCATGCATAAACCTCTCAAATTTCAGATATCATTGTTGAGGTGCTTGCTTCAAACCATATAAACTTTTCTTAAATCTACACACTAAGTTCTCCTTACCTTTGACCTCAAATCCCTGTGGCTATTCCATATATATTTCTTCATCCAAATCACCATGAAGGAAGGTTGTTTTAATATTAAGCTACTCTAAATGAAAATCTTCAGTAGCCACAATACTTAAAACAATGTGAATAGAAGCCATTGTAACAACAGGAGAAAATATCTCATCAAAATCAATGCCCTTTTTCTATGAAAATACTTTTACCACTAACCTGGCTTTAAATCATCTTTTACCACCATCCTCTTCTTTTAACCTATAAACCCATTTATTATGTAAAGCCTTTTTACCTGCAAGCAACTTGCATAAATCCCATGTCTTATTTTTCAAGACTCCCACTGAATCTTTAGATCCACTTGCACAATGTCATCATAACATTTAGATTCACTAGCATCAGTAAGTAAAATAGAATACAAGGAAGGATAAATCTTTCTGGAGGTATACTTAACCTTGTTGACTATCTAACATTCACTGGGTTGTGTAGTATTTATTCTTGCAATTGTTGTAAATCATGAGGAATTATTGGAACATCAACTTTTGGATTATCATCTAGCACTACATAATCATTTTCTTTCTTCTCATGTTATTGCAACAGATCTTTGTACAACACTTTCTCATTGAATATGACATCCTTGCTTCTTACAATTTTATGATTTTTGAAATCTCAAAGCCTATAACCAAATTTATCAATACTATATCTAAAAAATAGACTTTTTTTTAACTTAGCTTCCAGCTTGGTTCTATTTTTAGAATCTATATGAGAAAATGCTTCACAACTGAAGGTTTTGAGAAAAGAATAACCCACCTTCTTACCAATCCATGCTTCCTCTAGAATACTACAACCCAAAGGAGTAGAGGGACCTCTATTAATCAAATATACATTAGTATTGACAGCCTCTGTCCACATTAAAAATGGTAGATTTCAATAATCTATTTGTAAAATAGTGTTTTTTGGATTTGATTGTGTGTGTTTTTTTATCATCAATGTTTCAGATCACACTACATGATCCATCATCAAGATGAGAAAGTGCAAGATAGTAAAGATATGCATACTAGACCTATCTCAAGAGCTATAAGGAGAAGGGGAAAACATGCAAAATAGTGTAGAGAATAAAAGAATATAGGTTGAAAAGTGCAACACCTAAAAAATATAAAAATGAGAGATAAAAGAATAGGGGAACAAAGAATTCAAAATTTTTAAAGGAACAACCCCAAAAAATTGAACCAAGGAGACAAAAACATGAAAGGAGAATGAACCCAAATCAAAAACAAGAAAAACACTTAACATTTAATGAAAACTATATAAAAATGAATATATGCAAACTATATACACGTGTATATATAATATTGAATTCTCTATTCCCTTAATCTTTTATCTCTCATTTTTTATATTTTTAAGGTGTTGCACTTTTCAACTTGTGTTCTTTTATTCTTTGCATTCTTTTGCATGTTTTGCCCTTCTCCTTATAGTTCTTGAGATAGGTCCAATCTGCATATCTTTACTATCCTATACTTTCTCATCCTGTTGATGGATCATATAGTGTGATCTGAAACTCTACCCACATGTTTAAAGGTAACCCTGCATGTAACCTCATGCTCCTTGCACACTCCATTATAGTCTTGTTCATACGTTCAGCCACTCCATTTCCTATGGAGTCCTTGGAATAGTTTTTTTTCTATGAATACCATCAGTGGAACAATAATCTTCAAATTCATGATTGCAATACTCACCACCATTATTATATGAAAGACATTTTAATTTCTTCACCACATTATCAGATCTAAGACATTTTAATTTCTTTCCAGTCTCATTTTCAACCAAGCATTTCCATTTTTTTAAAGTTTGAAATACATCATATTTCTATTTAAGGAAATAAACCCATACTTTTCTAGTTGCATCATCAATAAATGTAACATAATAATGAGAGCCATCAAGGGAAGATACCTGAGCTATTCCCCATACATCTATATGCACAAGCTCTAATTTCTCACTTTTATTTTCCTTCTCAATCTTCACAAAACAAACTCTCATTTGTTTTCCATACACACAAATTTCACATAAGTCCATATTGACACATTTTAAACCTAGTAAAACTTTTTTTTTAATGAAGTACTTTCATACCTTTCTTACTCATGTTTCCAAGTCTTTTGTGCCACAGTGATGTATCAAAATCTATAGCAACTATATATTCTCCCTGCTCAACTACAGCAACTGTTCTTGAACATTCATTTTTCTCTAAAACAAAGTAGAAGGAACAATATAACTTGTAGAAAGATATAAGGTGCCTACTTTCACACCTTTTACTACTATAAGGGAACCTTTTGAAACCTTCCAATTTTTATCATTAAAAGTAACTACACAACCCTCATCACCAAGTTGTCTTCTAAAATTAAATTCCTACTCAACCTTGGAACATGTCTTACCTCATATAGTAGCCAATGATTCTCATTTTGCAACTTAATCTTAACTTTTCCCTTTCTAAAAATTTGATAGGTTTCATTATCCCCCAAAATAAACAAGCCAAAATCCCCTAAAAAATAATCAATGAAATAACCTCTATGAGGTGTAGCATGAAATAAAGCACTAGAATCTAAAACCCATGAATCATCAACAATTTCTAAAGATAGAAGCAAAGCATCCTCTTCAAATTTTTTACTTATCACATTTACCTCCTTGTTCCCTTTTGGTTTATCTCCTTCATTGTTCTTTCAAGTCTAGCAATCTTCCTTCTTATGCCCTATTTTACCACAATACTAGTCATCTCTCAATCCTCTAGATTGAGACCTCTTTCCCTTTGACTTTCCTCTTGATTTCTCATAATTTCCAGAATCATTTTCTCTCTTAGTCATTCTATCTCTACTTTGTGCATTCAAAGCACTTCCTGATGTAGATCCACCTAAGGTTTTCCTATGAGTTTCCTCACTGAAAATAACATCGATCACATCATCATATTTTAGAGTATTAGATCCAGAATTGGAATTACTCATAGCCATTACCAAGCCATTCCAACTTTTAGGCAAAGAACACAAAATCAAGAAAGCCCTAATTTCTTCATCAAAATTAATACCCATAGAAGATAACTAACTAGTAAAAATATTAAACTCATTTAAATGATTTGCAACAGATCCACCTTCTACCATTTTCATATTCAATAAACACTTCATGAAAAATACCTTGTTTGAAGCAGAGGGCTTTTCATATAATTTTGCTAGGGTTTCCATCAACTCTTTCATCATCTTTTCTTTTGTAATATTAAATGCCACCAATGGTTCCAAGCATAATTGAATGCTTCCAATTGCCTTTCTGTCTAAAAGATCCTAGGCATTATTTTTCATAGATCGCAGCCATCATTTTTCATAGATCCCTGATTCTTGGTTTTGCCTCCCAATGACTTTTGTAAATCCTCCTAATAGAGATAGTCCTATATTTGCATTTTCTATAACTCAAAGTTCTACCCATTAAACTTGTCAACCCCCAGCTTACCCTCTTCTACCATCACTCCCACTCAATCGTGAGACTTTCCCATAGAGGATAACTGAAAAAACAACCTGGCTCTAATACCACTTGTTAGGAATTTCCATAGATAGAAATAACAATTACATGAAAATATAAACAATATCAAAAAATAATAGATCGCATAGAAGAGAACATAAGACACCAAGATTTAATGTTGTCCACCCAAACCCTGGGCTATGTCCATGAAATACCAAGTCCAATATTATTATGATCTAGTGATTACAAATTACAATTTTTAATCCCTTTCAATTTAATACTGCCAAAAGAAGCAATTTTTGCATCACACATAATGAAAATCCCTAACCCTAAGCCCTTTTTATACAAGTTTTTTTTCACTTACAAAATTAGGCCTAGAATAATAGAAAAAATAGTAGCTGGTGCCTTTTACAATATAAGATCATTTTTGGCTTCTGGAGTGTTGCCCCCAAAAACCCCCACGGGGGTGTTGCCCCTTGACGCCCCCCCCCACCCCTATATACTGTGACTGGGAGCACACCTGGGGCACTACCCCAAGACCCTGCAGGGGTGTTTCCCCTTAACCCCATCGAGGTGCTAGCCCCAAACCCCCATAGAAATAATTTGGAGGGAAACTACTTTGAATAAACCTCTAAGTCTAATTAGGCTCCACATTAAAACACTACATGCTCCAAACTTCTTCATCTTCAACTTATTATATATTCCCACTGGAAAAAGTCTCCTTTCTCAAATGAACTATAACTTTACTTCCAAATTTGAATTTCTTATGCCTCATTTTATCATATGCCTATTGTCACAAAAACTTGCATCCTTGCCTAAAGTCTTACCTAAAGGAAACCTAGTGAAACATGGAAACAATTTCCAAGTTATGGGACTTGAACAATGATATTGAGTCTCTAAAGAAGGTTGGCTTCCTTACTATCAAGGTGCATCTAACTACTTTCTTGAAGGGAAAAGGGAGAAGTAATGCATGAAAGAAAACTACCTAATCTAATCTAAAAGAGGTGATACACCAAAATAGTTTGTTCAACCTTATCTCTACCTAAATATGCACTACTCATCAACATAATCTCAAGATACATTGATTCAACCTTTGCATTACTCAACAATCACATGCAGACTAGGAACCAAATCAAATGCTACAAGCAAGGAACTTCACTCTGTAATATCTAAGAAGCAAAAGAAGATATTATCGTGCTAGATTGAAGAAAAAAAACAAAAACACCAATAGAGGCAAGAAATGTTTTCACTAATATTGATGGGAGAATGAGGTAAAATAGTGAATTACATTTATTCATAAAAAAAGGAAATTATAGTAATAGAGCATAGAATTCTTACTACTATAAAATTAGAGAAAAATGATCGACCCTTGGAAGGGTTACAAATCATGCTTATATAGTTTAAGCATAACTAAGATAGCTTCTACCTAAGGAAAAACTAAACTACTACCATTAAAGTTGCAAAGAATAATCATCTACAAATTTGGAAAAGATCTTATCGTGGTACACATCTAGATGCAGGAAATCATATCTTTCATACCAACTCGAGCCCTAAGAAGATAGAAACAGTGGCCATAACTACATGATTGGGTAGATAGATTGATATGGTAGTGGAAGAATGTGAACTATAGGCATGGAGAACACAAAAGTGGTTGTATGTGATTAAAAAGATCAATTCACCATTAAAGAGCTATATCAGATCATTCTCAATACATTAGGTCAGATAAATCATCAAGTCAATTACATTCAACCTTCACCCTGTACCTTTCCTAAATTTTCATTGGTTGAAGGAACCTCTTATATTTTCTAGCTCAGACAAGCAATCACATTTTCCTTCATCAACTAAGGGTCTTATGATCCTACAATCACCAATGAAGTCAAAACTCTTCATAATATCTTTGGCTTGGAGGCTGGCATTTATGATCCTTCAATCATTCCTTGTCATACCATCAGAGACCCATCAAATTTCCCTTAAGATCTCATGGTCTATTTTTTGTTGTATGGTTGCGGGACTCTTTAACTTTCTTTGTGATGTTATAGGCATGGTTACCTTGACCTTATGATCTTATAATCACAGACTATCATAACATCAGCAGCAGCAACTTTAACCCTCACAATCCTACAATAGTGGTTAGTTAACCCTCATCACAGCTTTGGAGACCTATCATCTTACCCTCATAATCTCACAAACATAGTTTATCATGAGATTGGAAGATCTCTTTGTTTATCTTTGTCAATCGAAAGCCTCAATCCAACCTTTATTTTCTTTATTTGATGAATTATCCCTTCAAAAATGACCCTCTCAATCCTACAACAATGGGAACTCATGAGACTAGGCTCACTTGGAAATGTGTCTGAAGCTTACCTCTCTCGATGACTAAACATTAGGCATCTTGAAAATATAGGAAAGTGACAAACCTTGATCATCACCAAATCGATGATCACTGAGGAACTAGAAACCCTTGCATAGTTTAGTGCACTCAACCAATTAGAAAAAGCCACCCTATCTACCTCTTGAAGCATTCCTCATTTCATGGCCCACATTCTAAATTTGGTCCCATCTTATCCACATGGTAGCTACTCACTTCCCCTCTTTGGCTAAAGCTTGTGCATTTATGGAAAGTGTGCAAGTGACCAACCAATGATCTTCTTTCATCTAACAACTTGGAGGATGTAGGCCCTCTGAGGTGCTCCTATATGAATTAACCTATGATCATGCAAACAAGGAAGTGGTCACAAGATCACAACTAAGACCAGAGTTTACTTTTTAACCCTGGGATTGTGTGAACAATAGTTATGTGCAACCTCACAACTTGAATCTGTACACTAGATTGTGTCACACTCTAAACCCTTCTATCCAAACAATTCCATGAGATTGGAATGCTTGGATGCCGGCTTAGAGCTCCCTATCCACGGAGTGCAAGAGAGTATATTTCAAGAATAAGAAGGCTCTCAGATGAGCCTTAGAGATACTCTTCTTGCTAGTAAACCATGCAATGGGAGGTTCCAAAGACAAGATGCAAGAATGCAAATGTCCCAAGGAGTTCCTCAAGGATGCAACGCAAATGAAAATTAAGCTAGAATGATAATGCAAAATGCAGCTATGCTAAAACATGTATGAGAATGTTACAATACCATTATTAAGCTACGTGAGATTAAGCTACATGTAAAAATGAAAGCTAAGCTAAGCTACTATGGTATGAGAGAATGTAGACAAGAAATAGAAGTTCTCCACAAAGCTCCAAAGAAACCTGTTAGAAAACCTGCAGCATAACAATATTCAAAATGAGGATTGAGGGGGAAAGCTCTCTCCCTTTTAAAGATGTATGGATGGTAGAGATCAAGATGAAGATGGTGGATGATCAACGGTGGAATTTGAAAAGAGGAGTGATCCATGTGCACACACAAATCAACCAATAGAATATAAGTTGACTTGTCATATAAGACAAAAGTCACAAAGCCTTTTCTTTTAATTGCAAAATAGAAAAAGGACTTTATGTGTGCACTTTAAGTGGGTTAGAAGAATGGGTTATTTTATTTAATTAAAAGGGGACATGTTCTTTTAATCAAATAATGAACTTAGGATAGCATAGTCAAACTATAGGTTATAATCAAATAAATTGATTATTAGCAATTTGGTCTAGATAAATGATTAAATTAATTTAGCCAAAATGCTGAGAAGGGGGCTAATAGTCTAGATGACCATTTTTAGGTGATTACATTTGCCCCTCTTTGACTAATGCGTGATCGATCTGGGAACACATTATGTCAAAGAAAATCGAAGCCAAGTAGGCGATGATAGATATAGATGTCTAATTTCGAAGAGTGAAATGCAAAAATAGATAGCAAGTCCTGAATGCACAGCCTGATAGCAGTAGTACTGAACACTAGGAAGAGATGATGTCAGAATTCAAGAAGAATACTCACACTTAGAAAAGCAAATAGAGTGAGAGCAAGTGAGAAGATCAAACAAATGCTCCTAAGCAGTGATAGAGTATTTCTGCCCCCTCGGGATCGAAATTGAAATGAGGTAAGGGGATGCAAAAATTGGCTAGAAATGAGAAAATTAGAATATAGCAATGTCCAAGATGATAGAAAGATGATTAGAACCCAAGAATGACTATATTAAAAAATTGATAAAATGCCCCAGTTTGACTAGAGTTGACCTTGAAGGATATACCATAAAAATAAGGTCGAAATGATTAGAAAGGTGATTTTAGACATGAAATAGTGAATTTAAGTAGATATGAAGTATGGAAATGATGAATACATAGAGAAATGAAGATGCCCCAGTGATGATTCAGAGATTAGACCTCAAAAGGTCAGCTAACTGCTCAGAAGAAAGTAGAATTTTAAAAGACAATTTTGACCATCAAGATGAACTCGAATTTGGATTTCAATCCCGAAAATGAATCTAGGATGTCAAAATTATTTAAGAGGTCAAAACTTTATATAATGTGATGACAAGATGGAAAAAGAGATGAAGTGAAAGATTAAGAAGGTGAAAAGACATGAACAAGAAGAAAGTAAAGAAATATATGAAAGGAGTTAGCCGATACGTCCACAAAAAGATGAAGAGAGAGCTCTCCCCATATGCAAGAATGCAAGACTAAGCTAGAAAATGAACCTAAAATGCAAGCTAATATGCAAAGTGGTTTACCAGCAAGAAGCGCATAACATTTAGACTCTTAATTTCATCATTGAGCATTTATTAGGGACATCATGAGATCATACAACCATCACTAGTATAACTATGAGGATATGAATATGATCGATATTAGATAGGTATGTGGAAATCCAATCTAAGCATCAGAGACATGTAAGTCAAGATAACTACACGATTATATTCCCTAAGTTTAATTTAGCAAGATTACACCTGTATCAAGGCATAAGCGCCAGGATAAACCCTGAGTGCGGTCTTGCAAAAAAATCAAGGATGATACATTTATAAGTCAAAGTGTTGAATAGGACAAGCATGAATGCTTACAACACTATAGACAAACAAAAGTATACCCACAAGGAGAAATCAAGAAAATATGTCCCATGCCCCCAGTCTTCTAGTCAATGACATCCTTGAAAGACTATTAGGGAGGGAATACATGGCAAAGAAATCATCATAGACAGCACACAAAGTAGATAAATGTCAGCATAGCTCAGTCGTTTAAGTGTTAAAGTGTGTGTGTGTAAGTCACTTGGCCATTTCTTCTAGGCTTGATTCTGATAGTGAGAAATATTGCAACATCGGAGATTGTAGGTAAACTATCTAAAAAGTGTTGAAAAACACTTGATGTCAAGGTGGGGGAAGTATTGAAAAACACTATGTTGTGAGTTGTCAAAGAAACCCTAATGCACAAGAATACCTCAATAGGCTAAGAAGCTATGCCCCCAAGATGAGGACAAGAAACAATTCCAAGCTAGGAAATGTGTAGCGAAGTGGATGGTGGATTTTGATAGACATAGGTGCAAGGGTTTCAAGTAGTGCCTGTTTCCAGGTTTTCACCACTTTGACAGATTTTTTTTTTTTTTTTTCAATTTTTTTGTATTTTTAAATTTTTTTGGTGATACATGAAAGTGCCTATTGCTAGGTTTTCACTAAGATGATCATTTTTTTAGGACATTTTCTAATTTTTAAGATTTTTTTCAGGATCATATATGATTTTTTATGGAATTTTTAGAATAATTTAGAGATCACTAGTCCTTAAGCAAGATCACATCATTTTCTCCCAATGTCTAGCAAGGTATAGGACACAATGGAGGAGAAAGTTGGTGGATAGACAAAGATGAATAAGAAAGGAGTATGAAGCAAGTGAAAGTGATCCTCAAGGACACACTCCTCAAGAGTACCCAAGCTAGGGAAAGAGGTGAAATAGTCATATGAAGCATATTTTGGATAAGCAATGGAAGTAATGAGAAAGATAGCATGTAGGATAAGCAATGAAGCCAACAAGTGAGATAGCATGAAGATAAGCGATGGAAGCTAATGAGAAACATAGCATGTAGGATAAGTGGTGAAGCCAACAAGTAAGATAGCATGAAGTGTGTAGTCCAAAAGAGTAGCCATGTCAAGAGACCTATGAGAACTATGTTTCATTTATTATGATCAAGATCAAGGGATCAACTAGATAGTATAGCAATGGGATAGAGCACTAAGAATAAAGCTCAAGATAGAGGCTATGAGTGAATGGGAGAGCACAATAGAAAATCTAGTGGATAAGATAGCCAATATGCAAAGATAGCTCAACATTGTCAAGATCAAAGAGAGAAGAGGGGATAGATGGATGATGGAAGAATTACGCATGATGCCTGTTTGCCAGGTTTTCATCATGGTACTTATCCAAGGTGCCACAAGAAGTAGTTTTCACCATAGGATAAATTTATTTCTCTTTACTTTTGCTACCAAGGTGCCACAAGAAGTGGTTTTCACCAAGGCACATTTTCATTTTTTTTCATTTTTTTTTTTGAATTTTTAGAAAGAGCTCAAGCTATTTGAATGTAGATAGTGCTCTTATAGAAAAGATAAGTCATGATAAGCTAAGACCATAGACTGGTATGCTCAAAGATGTTGATAGGGTGATGAAAGAGAAATGGTAGTAGGAAGAATATATTGAGGATAAGAGTTCATGTATAGAAAGGAGGTGTAGGCTTTAGAGGATTTCATGTGGGTAGCTAAAATATTGGACAAGATCAACATTGACACACACCTTGAAGGGTATTGGAAGAATGGAGGAATCATGGATGAAATAGCTTGAGATTTAGATGTATGAGCTGGTAGAAGAGATTTGGAAAAAAGTTGAGTGGAAGGCTTTGGAATATTTTTAGGAAGATTTTTAGAAGAAGATGGAATGGAAGCCTTTGGAAGCTTGAATGACAACTTTGATTTGTTTTCAATATTCAAGCCTTTCAAAAGAGACTTGGGAATCCATATAGCTTTAGATTTTTCTTTTTCTTTGGATGCTTGAGATTGCATTTCTTCAATGATGGATTTAGGAACCCACATTTTTTTTGATTTAGCTCTCTTAATAGTGAACCTTTGCGGTCTCTTTTGTGCATTCTCTTTCTTAGCATTCATATGTCGATTAGATGGGACATAGTGATCTTTCTTTTTCAATGGATTCTTATGTTTAATCTCACTTCCAAAGGACTTGGGATTTGTGGATGAATAAGGATGATATGACTGGTTTAGATGTATAGATGGGTGAAAAGTCATCAAGGATGAGTGTCTTTGTTGATCTTGAGGTAATATAGAAGAGCTAGGGAATGAGCTATGAGTAAATGTAGGAGATGGAGGAACATAGGGCCCCAATATGGATGGAAGGTTTGAAGGCTTTAGCTTTGATGGATAAGGACCAAGGATAGACTTAGGAGATGCAAATGGATAGTGAAAAGAGATATCAACATCTTTAGAGTGAGCAACATGGTCAAAGCCATCAATAGATTCATGAGTACCTTTGATAGGAACAACATTTCTAATAGAAGCACTTGAAGCTTGAGCACAATTTTGAAGTGGATATGGAGAAGTAGAACATGAGGGGATGCTTTGATCTTGACAAGTAGCTTTGGATAGCATATGAAGAGAACTTTTTTCATAATTTTCAGTAAGCTGAAGGGAGATAATGGAAGTGCTATCTTCATCATACTTAGGAGGTGGACAAGATATAGGATATGGAGGGGAAAAATCTTGAAAGAGATGAAAGGGTGCTTGATCTTGATCTTTCTTGACATTTATAGCTTTTTCTTTTTGAGAGTCCTCTTGGCATGGAGCCACTTCTAAGGACAAGGGAGAATGAAGAGTGAATGGAGTAGTGTTTAGATTAGGCATAGTAGTGCATGAAGGTTGAGGATTTTTAGGATTAGTAGCATGGAAAAGGTTTGCAGCCAAGTGAAGGTTAGCTTGAGTTTCTTTTAGAGGTAGCCCTTGAGGGTATGCATATTGCATATGGAAAGCACTAGGTTTTTTGTTTGATAGAGGCATGTTGGAAAGATTTGAATTGTTGGGAGATGCATGAGTTTTGGAAGAAGTAGAAGATGTAATGGAGCCACTACTAGACATAGGTTCATTAATGTAATCTTGCTCAAGAAAAGTATCCTCATCGCATGAATCATTAGAGGTATCAATAATTCCATTATCAATAAGATCTTGGATTTTATGTTTTAGCTCAATGCAATTTGAAGTACTATGCTCATTATTTTGATGATAAGCACAATAGATATCCAAGAATGGGTTTCCATATGAGCTAGACTTTGGTAACATGATGATCTTATTGCTAAGAAGTTTTTGCAAAGTGTCATCATAAGAATCTTCCAAGGGAGCAAAAGTTCTATTAGAAGTATGTCTAGGATCTTCTTGTTGTTTCTCAAGTGAATAGAATGCATTCATGTCTTCATCATTATCTTGGTCAAAGATAGGTCCATCATGAAATTTTAGCATAGGCTCAAAGGAGGTATCACTTGCTTGTTCTCTAAAGAGGTCTTTAGATCTAGAAGATGAAGACATTTGATGTTTTGAAGTAGAGCATGTAGACCTAGAAGAAGAGGATGACCTCAAAGAAGGTGACTCACATGCATCTAAAGACCTTAAGGAAGATTCATGTAATGATGCAATCTTCTCCTCTAACCTTTTCTCAAGTTTAGACTTCATTTCTATCATGTGCTTAGAGAGATGAAGGTAAGAAAGATCATTTGTCTCTTCTAGTTCTTTGTATTGTGCATATAGATCTTGAAACTATTTAGTAACATGGAGGATATCATGATCATCTAGATTCAGTTGAAGTTTGGTAGCACAAGGTTTAGATCCCATAGTTTTAGATGCAAAGCCAAGCATAAAATAGTCTAGAAGATAACTTGATGTTGAAACTATAGGAGGTAGAGTGTTCACTTGCCAAGATAGTAGAGAGAGATTAAAGTGACTTGTCAAACAATATGTCCAAGAAACTTACGACATGAATGACTCAAGTCAATAGCTAGGCAAGATGCCCAAATAGCCAAATAGATAGAGCAAGCAAGGTGACAAGTGAAAAACTTTCCCAACCCAAGAGTGTAGTCAAGAAATCAAGGTAACCATTTTAGTAAAAGGATAACTAGCAAGCATGCATAGACCATGAAGATAGAAATACCAAGAGAACCAAGACCAAAGAGTCACTTTAAGCATGTTCAAGAACTAGAGACATAGCAAATCAAAGTCAAATGATGAGACTTCCCTTAGCAAGCAACACAAGAAAAATATTAAGACTTGATGCTTTGACTTGGTTGACAAAGTTTGACAATAGTTGATAGCATAGCAAGTTTGATGTTCAAAAGCAATTTCTTTCCAAGCAAGACAGTGATACATGGAGTATTCTTCAAACAATCAAGCAAGGGACAAAGCAACCTTGCACGATACAAGCATATGTGAGGTCTTAAAAGAAATTCCTAGAACTATCGTCATGTGTATGTTCAAAAGATTTTCACTGGTATACCACATTTGAGAACACATCAAGCAATATCTACCTAAAGGACATGGTTCATTACTCAACAACTTGGCCCACGCTTGATGCTCCTTTGCCTCACACCAAGTGGTTGCCCACAAGAGATATTGGCTTTGTCATGGAAATGCCATAAGCATAACCAAGGGAACACAGATGGTGAGTGTAAAATCTTGGGGTGATCCGGGTAGTCCACTAGGATCAATCCTTGCACCAAGAAGTTGAGCGGCTAAAAAAGGTAGTTACTAACTTAGGTTGTTTAGATAGGGCTTCCGTTCATAGTGCTCCTCTTGCTCCTGATATAGGACACCTCACCTTGCGATGAGTAACCGGTCTCGCGACCACAAGAGTACCTTAAGCATTCTTGCCTAGTGATCTCCCTATGGTCGAAATCCCATAAGCGATCACACTAGGCAAAGACAAACACTACATCTACCAAGGTTTTTTGTCCTTGATAGCCTTGATTTTATAGTGGGTTGGAAGAGCCAGGTAATCGGCTTGTCCCCACTTGGGTCGTTCCTCTCAGGTTGTCCGAAAGCAGGCCCTCTAAAGGATTCTAACTACACAAAGTGGATCAAATTTTGGAAGTCAAGATTTTTGGTTCACCACAAGGGTGAAGAGCATACTCTCCTATTCCAATAATTTTCTCCCAAACACACCAAGAAGATTCAGTTACCCCTTGCTTTTGAAACCAAATGGCAAGTCAAGATTTCTGATTCACCACAAGGGTGAAGAGCATACTCTTCTATTACCAAAAGACTCCAATCACAAGTTTTATGTGCCTATGAAAAATGAACAATTATTCAATGCCACACATGAAAACAAAAAAGCAAGAAATTTTGGGTTTTTATGGTTTGGGCAGCCCTGCAAACAATCGTTAGTAGCCCTTGTGCATTTGAAGCTTTGACATGCGTTCTTTTTATGCAATGTTTCAATTTTTTTCACAAGGATGGCAACTTGAAATCAAAAATTGTTAGCAACAAAAGTTAGTGTGAAATAACATAAAAATATGCAATAAAAATTGGTGAGTTGCCTCAAAAATCCAATTTATCTTCCAACCAAGTGCATGCAAAGAAAGTGCAAGTTAATCACAACTGCTCTCATTTTTACTCTTTGATTTTGACCTAGTCAACAAGATTGGAATTTTTTACTATGATTTTGTATCCAAAAATAAAAATGAAAAGAAGAGGACCCTATTAAAAATCAGAGAGCTTTCCAAAAATGCAAGAAATTTAAAAAAATCTCTTCATTTGCGCTCTAGAGATTGATTTTGTCAAAATAGACCAAATTTATCAAATCGAGTTTTTGATCCTTAATACGACCTCAAAATTCAAAACACAAAAAAAAAACCCATATTAGAATTCAAAAAAATTTCTGAAAATGTAAGTTTTTCCAAAAAATGCGCTGATTTGCAATCAGAAACAGCTTTTTATGAAAAATAAAGAAAAACTCATAACTCTCGAAAATCAAATCAAAATACTCTGCAAATTGGACTGAGACATTTTGAGCATATGCATAACCTGAAAAAAAAATTTCAGAACCAAAATCTAAGCGGTTTAAAATATATGATCAAATCTTTAAACCAACTAAGTTTTTGGCCTTCAAACCAATTTACTTATGGGTTGGCCTTAAAACCAAAGTGATAATTCTACAAAAGCATTTGATTAGACCCAATATGCTGCTGTAAAAAACCAAAGATAAGAAATGAAAGCAAATGGAGCTGAAAATTTGATTCAAGCCCCACGGTGGGCGCCAAAAATGTACACTAGATTGTGTCACACTCTAAACCCTTCTATCCAAACAATTCCATGAGATTGGAATGCTTGGATGCCGGCTTAGAGCTCCCTATCCACGGAGTGCAAGAGAGTATATTTCAAGAATAAGAAGGCTCTCAGATGAGCCTTAGAGATACTCTTCTTGCTAGTAAACCATGCAATGGGAGGTTCCAAAGACAAGATGCAAGAATGCAAATGTCCCAAGGAGTTCCTCAAGGATGCAATGCAAATGAAAATTAAGCTAGAATGATAATGCAAAATGCAGCTATGCTAAAACATGTATGAGAATGTTACAATACCATTATTAAGCTACGTGAGATTAAGCTACATGTAAAAATGAAAGCTAAGCTAAGCTGCTATGGTATGAGAGAATGTAGACAAGAAATAGAAGTTCTCCACAAAGCTCCAAAGAAACTTGTTAGAAAACCTGCAGCATAACAATATTCAAAATGAGGATTGAGGGGGAAAGCTCTCTCCCTTTTAAAGATGTATGGACGGTAGAGATCAAGATGAAGATGGTGGATGATCAACGGTGGAATTTGAAAAGAGGAGTGATCCATGTGCACACACAAATCAACCAATAGAATATAAGTTGACTTGTCATATAAGACAAAAGTCACAAAGCCTTTTCTTTTAATTGCAAAATAGAAAAAGGACTTTATGTGTGCACTTTAAGTGGGTTAGAAGAATGGGTTATTTTATTTAATTAAAAGGGGACATGTTCTTTTAATCAAATAATGAACTTAGGATAGCATAGTCAAACTATAGGTTATAATCAAATAAATTGATTATTAGCAATTTGGTCTAGATAAATGATTAAATTAATTTAGCCAAAATGCTGAGAAGGGGGCTAATAGTCTAGATGACCATTTTTAGGTGATTACAGAATCCTTGACCCAACATTAACCCTTGTGAAAGAGTGAACAAAGACTTCACATAGTCATATCCTTAACCATGAGTTAACCTTAATCACTTGCAATGAAGTGAAACACTAGAGATCATTGACATGGTTTGATTATAACCTCACAAATTTCAAATCCATAAGCCCCAAACCACTTGTGAAGATGCACTGACTATATAGATAATTGTTTCGCACCCTCATGACCTATCTGAGGGTTAATCCATGAATACTTATGATTATGCCAACAAGGAAACTTTTGCAAGATTACAACTTGGATTTTAACAAGTATATAACATGAAATATGAAGGTTCCAAGACTTAGGAATATAAAAGATATGTTAAGGTTTTATATGTATTCCTATTAGACTTGCATGGCGTTTGAATTTGAATAGGTCAAATTTGATCATTGGACATGTTTGCCACCCTAAAATTCAAATTTTTGTAGGGGGAAAAAATTCCTAAAAATGCCTTAGCCTTGTATCATGTATTCATTTTAGTAATGTTCTTTCTCACCTTCTCATGCAAATTCTTCAATTGTTCTATAAAATTTATTACTTCAGCACTACTTGTCTACCCTTTGTCCAACTTTTTAATTCAAAATATTTTATGTTATTACTTACATGTACTATATAGAATGGTGATTTACCAATACTTCTATTGAAATATTTATTTTATAAACATTTTGTTTGTGGTAAAATAAAATCCCATCTCTTTGGTTTATCTCCAACCAAACATCACAAAAAATTCCCCAAACTCCTATTCATCACTATTGTATGCCCTTTAGTTTTTCATTGATGTGTTGAGATGAACTTTAAATATGTCTCTAAATTCATCCACAACGTTCTCCAAAAGTAACCCAAGACATTGTTGTCTCGATATATAACTATGATCTTCAATAGACTATGTAGTCTCACTACTTCTCTGAAATACCACATTAATAATGTCATTAGTCTTCTTGCATAAGGAATAAAATGTGTCATTTTTAAAAACATATCAACCACCACAAAAATTGAATCATTCTCTCTCTAAGTCCTTGGAAAAAAAAGAATAAAGTCTATACTAATGTCCTCCTATAACTTCTCTGGTACAAGTAATGTCTTATATAGCCTTGTATTCTACTTAGCACATTTTTCCATGACATTTGTTAGAATGATTTGGAATAACTAGGGGGGGGGGGGTAAATTTAGTTATCTTTAGGTCTAGATGTACCAATTAAACTTTTGAATACTTTAAACAACTTATAACTAATCATTAATCCACTTGATCTCAATAGCAACTTATCAGTAACATAAACTTGTAGCACATTGTCCCAATGCTAACCAAATTGCAAAATGTTTAACATTAGCATTAACATATCTCAAATAACATCCACACAAGTAATACCCTAGGATTTAACATGTAAGCCCAATTTTGGAAAAGCTACCAGTAACATCTCACCAATTTTTACTCTTATGAAGTGAGCTATGTTAGGAGCAAACCATGTTAGAGGTTACATTACACATTGTTGGGAGTGGCCTTGTTAAAGGATTTAATCACCCTGTTAGGAGTGATCTTTTTAGAGTAATTTAAAAAATCCCATTAGAATGTCACCTTGATTAAAGGATTTACAAATGACTATTAAGTCAACCTTGATTAAAGGATTTCAACTAATACAATGGTTAGAAAGTAACAACAGGTTGATCTAATAAGTACAACTCACTTTGTAAATACAAATCACAATTTAGCTCATCTGATAACTCACTAAAATAACTCCATTCATGTATCCATCATTTTCTCTAATGTGCTTGGAAAATCCTTCAAGCAATCACTCTTCACCTCGTCTCTTCACAACCTTCTGCTCTATTTTGTCAATCAATAGAATTAGCAACTGTTGACCCTTTTATGTTAATCCTTATGCCTCCTAAAAAAGATAGCTTTGATCTTTTGTTTCTTAAACATCATCTTTGATCTTAGGTTTATGTCATATTAATTGAATTCTTCCATCATTTTGTTTCCTCCTTTTCCTTCTAGAAATTTCTCAAAACTTCTCTTTGAATCCATGCCTAGAAATTCTCAAACATAGTTTCTCTTATATTAAATGCTCGATGTCATTAATCCTTATCTTCAACACACTTTTCATATTTCAATAATTCAACTATGTTAGTCGAAGATCTCAATTCCTTCACAAAATAATAAATGTTGACACTCAACCAAAACTATGTTCATTGGCCTCAGCCATAACTAGATAGTTAAGTTATTACTATCTTTCTTGGCTTCTACTATCTTTGCTCGGTCCAAATTTTTTGATACTCTATCTTTACTGGTGCTCGGTCAACACTATATTTTCTTGATTTCTATTGTTCACTCGATCGACACTAGCACAACTCAACTTCAACTATAAGCTCTTTAATCTTTTTTTTTGAAGCTCAGTTTAGCCTATTTATTCGGTCCTTCATTGATCATCTCTTCTAGGATTCAACTCAACTATCTTCTTTACTTAGTTTTATGATTAAACAACACATCATCTTGTCAAAGTCCAACTGATGAAGTGTCCATTGTAATTCCACATAACTCAACCTTTCCACTAGGTCTTCTTGTTATCTCTTGTTTTCAGATCCTCTTCATCAATTGTCTTGATATGGAAGTCTACTCAAGTAGTCACTATCTCACTAATAAGGTTTGACCTCAATGGAAACATAACAATTGTAGTTTCCAACAATATCCCTCTTTGGAATTGATGGCAACACCTCTAGTTATGATACAATCTAAAGTCATTTGAGTATCCACTTGATTTTCTTATTCCAAATCCCTTTGTGTTCAACAAAAAATCTTCATTAATATCCTTAGTTTCATTCTAATTCTCATATC
The DNA here is from genome assembly GCA_028749045.1 of Cupressus sempervirens. Classification (NCBI taxonomy): domain Eukaryota; kingdom Viridiplantae; phylum Streptophyta; class Pinopsida; order Cupressales; family Cupressaceae; genus Cupressus; species Cupressus sempervirens. The sequence continues at coordinate 547,981,695 of CM053791.1, read as the reverse complement.
AACGGCCAACAATCTCACTGATCTCATCTTTAAGTTTCATTTTGATTCTTATCTCATGTAGCTCTGATAGGGAACACCTCTAGTAACAATTCCAACATCTCCCTATGCCATATCAAAACATAATCTCCTTCTTTGATATACATCTTCTGAATTGTTTCACAATCACTCTCTCTTTCTCATTACAATCTCTTGATGAAAACACCTCACCCTTATTGATAATAATTGTGTAGGTAACTACTTTATAATCTCTCCATCTTGCAACAATATAACTATACATACTCTCTCTCCTTAACTATTTACATAATCTCTTCATCTTTTCTCATGTAGATGCTAACTTATGAACTTCTCCCTCTTTCATGTATGACTTCTTGCATCTATAATCTTTCTTTTTTTACTTTTTTTCATATGTTAATTGTATAATATCTCCCTCTTTTCTTTTTCTCACTTTCTTATCTCTTATGGTAACTACTAGACATGTAGTGACTATATAATCTTTCCCTCTTTGAAAATAATTCCAAAGATGCTTCAACATCTTTAATATATTATGTCTCATACATTGTCAACATGTAGAAATTTCTTGGTGAGTTCTCTAAGTTAGGTTCTTCTTCTGTCATCTTGCTTATGACCATTCAACATCTTGTGCTTCTCTCTTCACAACTTTAGGTAGGTCCTAAAGTATGACCTTATGCATCAATCTAGAATATATTTTGATTAAAACATTTGATGCAGTGTTCCATCTTAGCTTAAGTAGCCTTAGTTAGGGTAATCACCTCCAATTTATCTCTTTAATACTTATGTGCATCCTTAGTGATATAATAGGATTGCCTCCAACTATTCCTTACCTTCACTAAGGACCTCCTAGGATTCTCCTCTATCCTATTAGGGTTCTCTTTTATCACCCTACTCTTTGAAGATTTCTATTTTATCCCTTGCACCTTCCTATCTAATTACACCAATGTATTGTCTACTTGTACTCACAAATGAGTTGTTTAAACAAGCCTTCCAGTCTCCTATTTTCACCAAACTTGATCTTCCCATCTTCTACTAGGAGTGAGGGATTCATACTAAAGTTTTTGGACCTCACATATACCCTTGGTCTCAAAATCCATGATCTTCCTTATCAATTCCACCAATCTAGATCAAACTGACCTAGAAAAGTCATAATAGAATTAGGCCTCCAAAGTTAGATTTAGGGCTATCATTCCAAAAAAAATTGAACAAGGTGGAAAACCAATCTTAGTTATGGATACCATTTTGGAAATAATAATAAATTTTTTTCATCTTAGACTCCCAACCTATCTATACAACCCCTTTCTATTTTTATGCCTAAAAACAAGGGTTCCTAACCTTTTCAAACAACATTCATTAGGATCTATTGAAAACCTTAGAAAAATTGGTCATGGAAGATTTTACTTAAACATGGGGCATCATCACACATCCCTCCTCCTTTCCTAACTCTCTAATTGAACTAACTAATGTATTCAACCTACTCACAGTCACTTGTTAGGTCTGTGACAACCTAGACATGCACCAAAGGCTTGCCTAGGGAATCAAATCAAAAATAGCTGCCATGTTTTTCCAAGATTCTCCACTTCTATGTAAACTCTACAAGGGCTCCACTTCCATGTCCCAAAAAATTATGATTATTCCACAATGAGGTTTCATGGAGGAGCCATTTTCCCAAAAACTGCCAATGCAAGAACAGTAAACAGTCTATGTACAAATAATTTCCTAACTACACACAAATGAAATCTAAACAAATTGCAACCTAAAATGAAAATTACAATAAAAACATCATAAATTAGAATTAAAAATAGTATTTCAATCCATTAGTCTGTACATGTAACTAAGAAACTCTAGAACTGTTAAAATCTAAATTGTATTTCGTGGATCCACTTGCACAATCTTGTTGATTACAACTTCCAACCATTGGGATGGTTTTATAAGTTCCTCAAAAGGTTTTATATAGTTAGAATAATCATCAACCTCTTTCTTGTTTTATGAAATTTTCATGTCAAAAAGTTGTCAAGCAACTTTTCAAAATTGTTGACAACTTTTACAATTTTTTGCAATTTTGAGCAACTTTGACTTCCTTCACTTGAGAACTTCTAAACCTTTCCATTATTACCTACTAATTATTTCTAGGAATTATTTATCCTTGAGGACATCAATTTTCATGATTTTATCCATTCTAACCTATTTGACAACTTTTGCACAATTGACATCTTCCTCCAACTTTTGCCAACTAACTTAGGTATAGTCTCTAACCTATGCACAAGGATGTAAAACCATAATATAGGACAAGATAATTTAAAACCATACCTTTCTCAAGTTTTCTAGGGTATAAGTCCCATAACCCTAGGTTAGCTCCCTAACACCAAAACACAAGCAACCTAAAGCAAGAAAACTCAAACGAACTAGAGTAAATTGAACCTAGTCAAATCCACCTGGGAACAAACCCAACCATGACCTTATAAGGTCCAAAAACACCTAACTATCTTGGCTAGGGTTAGTAAAATCTAAGAAGAGTAGGAGTTAGCCTAGGTGCTCCTAAGCCAAATCTTTTGTGAGTACATTAATTATCTATTCCTTTGTATTCACATACTTCAATCTAACTTATTTGTCTTGTACCAACTCTCTCAAGTAAAGATAATTCAACTTGATAGTAATGATACTTGATAGTAATTAAACTTTTTAAGTATTAAAAATTTTAATTAGTACATTTGGACCTGAGGATAACCGATTCACCCCCCTAGCTCTCAGTTATTCTAAATCATTCTAACAATTGGTATCAGAGAAACTTATCAATAACATAAATTTGCAATCCACTGTCCCAATAGTAACCAACTTGCAAAATGTAAAACATTAATAGTAATATATCTCAAATAACATCCACATAATTAATTCACCAAGATTTAATGTGGAAATCCAATTTGGGAAAAACCACCAATCACATGTCACCAATTTTTCACTCATCTGAAATGAGCTCTATTAGGAGCCAACCCTATTAAAGTTTACAATACACATTGTTAGGTGTCACCATGTTAAATGATTTAATCACCCTGTTAGGATTGGCATTGTTAGAGGACTCAAGAACATCCCATTAGAGTCTCACTTTGATTAAAGGATTAGATATTACTATTAGGTAAACCTTGATCAAAGGATTTCAACTGATACAACAAATAGAAAGTAATAGCAGGTTGATCTAATAAGTACAACTTACTTTTCAAATATAGATCACAATGTAGCTCATCTAGTAACTCACTAACTAAACTCCATTCATGTCTCTATACTATCTCTTATCTACATGGAAAATCCTTCAAGCAATCACTCTTCACCTCAAATCTTCTCCTTCTTCACAACCTTCTTCTCTAGTTTACTAGTCAACAAAATTAGCAACTACTTAAATAGGTAGCTTTGATCTTTTTCCTCTTAAACATTATCATTGATCTTAGGTTTAGGTTAGATTCATCAAATCCTTCCATCTTTTTGTTTCATCATTTCCTTCTAGAAATTTCTCAAAACTTCTCTTTGAATCCATGCCTAGAAATGCTCAAACACAGTTTCTCTTGCATTAAATGCTCCATCTCATCAATCCTTATCTTCAACATGCTTTACATATTTCAAAAATTCAACTATGTTGGCTAAGAATCTCTATTTATTCACTAAATAATAAATGTTGACACTTGGCCAAAACTGTGTTCATCAGCCTCGATCATCACTAGATAACTCAATCATTACTAACTGTCTTTCTCAGCTTCTATTTTCTTCATTTGGTCTAACTTATCAAATACTCTATCTTTATTGGTGCTCACTCGACACTATATTTTCTCAACTTCTACCCTTCACTCAATCAACACTAGCATAGCTCAATTTCAAATATAAGCATTTTAATCTTCTACTTTGAAGATTAGTTTAGCCTATGTATTTGGTGCTTCATTGATCATCTCTTCTAGACTTCAACTCAACTATCTTCTCCACTTAGCGTTATGATTAAATAACACATCATCTTGTCAAAGTCCAACTGATCAAGTGCTCATTGTAATTTTGCATAACTAAACCTTTCCATTAGTTCTTCTTGTTATCTCTTCTTTTCAAATCCTCTTCATCAATCATCTTGATATGGTACTCTACTCAGGTAGCAATTGTCTCACCAATAAGGTTTGATGTTAATGACAATATAACATTTGTTCCAATTATAGTTTCCAATGGTCATTTTCTACAACCCTATATAAATTTATCAACATCTTGTTATAGGTGTAGCTAAAAATAATGATTACTAACTAAAGTAATGGTTTTAAGTCAACCAACATGTTCAACCAACCCTCCACTATGCTTTTGTTTGATGAGATTATCCCTCATAGAACTCCTTGGAATATAAAATTAGCTACCTTTGAATAAAATATCATCCTAGATTATGAAGTCCAACCACATGATTCTGTCTAAAGTAATAGGTTATGTACAAGCGTTCCAAGCTTCCCCAAAATAAGAATTCTTTGAATAAAAACTCTTGAGTTCCTTGAACCCAACAACCTCGATATGCATCTCTGTCAGAAAAATATGTCTTCTACTAAAAGCATCTACAACCCTATTAGACTTCCCACTCCCATATTTCAAAAATAATGTGTAACTCTACAAAAATGCAACCCATTTCAAATGGCTCTGATTCAAAATTCTTAACAATTCAAATATTACAAAGCTTCATGATCAATATTTAAAATAAAATATTTAGGTAAAAGGTAATGTCTCCCCTTCTTCAATGCCAAAACTATAGCATAAGATTCCTAATCATAAACTATAAAAAAAAATTTGGCATCATTCAACTTCTCACTAAAATAAGTAACATTTCTACCTTCTTGACTGAAAACATGTCCAATGGCATTACCACTAGCATCATAGTCTACTTGAAACACCCTATTAAAATTTGGTAATGCTAAAACATGTCGTTATATAACTTTCTATTTTAATAATTCAAAGTTTCTATCTTCTCCTGCATTCCACTTAAGCTCTTTCTTATCCCCTTTCATTATTTTAGTCAAGGGTCCAAAGAAACTCCTAAAACTTTTGATAAACTTCTTGTAAAATCTAATCAACCCATGAAATATCTTACCTCACTATAATTCCTTGGAGTAGACCACTTGAGGGTAGCCTTTACCTTTTTCTGGTCCATTTTTATACCTTATGAAGCTACAACCCCCAAATACACTAACTCCTTCATACAATTTCACGTCTTCATATTAATCAACAGTTTCTCTTCCCTTAACCTCTCAAATACCCTACTAGTATGCATTATATGCTCCAATTTCTCACTAAAGATTAAAACATCATCTAGATAAATAATAAAAAACTTACCTATAAAATCCTTTGATATCTTATTCATGAGTCATATGAATGTGATCAATGTGTTGTTTATCCCAAATTGTATGACTAACCACTCATACAATCCCTCCTTTTCTCTTTAAGGTTGTCTTCCATTCATCTCCTTCTCTGATCCAGATTTTATTATCTCCACTCTTTATATTTGTCTTTATTTAATATACCTAGACTCAAAAAAATTGTAATATCATCCATCCTTGAGAAGGGAAATCTTATTGATAGCTTGAGAATCTATACACATCATCCATTCTCCCACTAATTTTGTTGTTAGCATTAGTTTTATAGTGCATGCAAACATACTCTATTTAATTAACCCCTTTTTCAAAAACTCTTGCTTTTGTATGTTCGAATCTTCACTTTATGTTTGTATCATTCTATGTGTTTCCTTATTCAGAAAACTTGTATCTAGAATCAAATCCATCTAGTATCTAATCTTTCTCACTAGTGTCAATCCATCAAGTACATTATTAGATGCAACATGTTGAAACTAATCCAACAAATTTGCAGCTTATGTGGGTGCATCTTCTACTTCCTCTTTAAGATCTTTTATAATTTTATAAAAAGACATATGATCATGCCCCATACCAGGAACTCCCTTCCTTCAACTAAACATAATTTGGCATTACTACATACATTTTCCTCCATTTCCTTAAATGGCTTCAACTTGTGTGGAACTCCATCCTTTGTCAAAGAATGAGTATTTGCATACCCATCATATATTACATGATAATAAATCTTATAGGTTCCCCCTTAAAAAAATAACAAACATCCATAGGCATAATGTCACACAATACCTCATCATGATAGTTTCTGCTCTTCAACTTTACCAGACATTGTTCATTAACCAAAGCCTTATGATCCTTTTGCAACCAAGTAATTTAGTAGGGATTTAGATGGTTCTTTCTTTCTAACTCCAACTTATTAATCATTTCCTTTGAAATAATTTTTTTTTTTCTACAACTATCATATGTTATCATTACACTTACTCCTTGTGCAAAATAAATTCTTCATTTTCTCAAGCTCACTCTCATCACTCAACAAGGCTCTTCTGGTAACAAGGAATTCTCCTCTTTTAGCATCTTTAAAATGTGATGACTTGGAATATTCATCTATATGTACAACTCATGCATTACCCTTAGGTCTTCTATTATTTCTCCCTTAATTTTGAGGACACTCATAAGCTTTGTATCCTTCTTCCTTGCAATGAAAAAATGTTCCACAAAAACCTCCTCTGCCTGGCCCTTTCCATCTTTACTCTTCCTCTTTGTGCCCTATTATTTTGACCATAGAAATGGTTAAAATTATTTTCCCTCTAATTATTACTAGTACTTTCCTCATCATTCTTTTTCTAATATTCATTTCAACGTCCATAATACCATCAATTGAATCTTCCACCAAAACATCTTTCACCTTTCTTTCTTTCAAACTTCTTGTTCATATTTTTATCTACCCTTAAGGAATACTAATATGCCTCTTTTTGGTTATTCTATTCAATCTTAACTCCTCAAAAATACTTGGTCTTAACCTATTTAAGTAATGAGAAATTTTCTCTTTTTGGCTTCTACATGGCCTGTTTTGATGAGGACTCGATAGAAATCTTATGTATATTTTTGGATAGATCTTCTTGCTTGCTTCAACCCTTGCATTTTATTTAGTAGATCAAGCTCATAATTAAGAGTTGTGAATTTTCTCTTTAATTTATCCATCATCCAATATCATTTTGTGACTTTCTTCTTTTCTCTTCTATTTTCGTCTAATTGAGCCTCCTACTTGCAAATGTTTGCATGACCCTTCGGTTTGGCCTTCACAAATTTGACTCCCTTAAAATATTTGATATATTTTTATTACAAAATTCTTTCAATCAATTCTTTAATTTTAATATTTCCTAAAAATGTGGGGACTTCAATCTTGTCTCTTTTCTCAATCTTGGAAATGGTCTTTAAAAGCCTATCCTCCTTAGGAGTTTCTTCTAACGCTTCTTGTTCTATATGCCCTTCATCAAAATTTTCCTCACTTTTCTCACATGTCACAATATCCATTCCTCTACTCAACTCTTCTTGCAATTCCTATACTTGTCTTTAAAGGGGTTTAAAACCCTCATATGTCACACCTTCAACACTTTTATGTAGGCATTTTCACACTTATCACTCAAACCCACAATTATAGTCTCAATACAAATTTCCTCATGTTTTGTGATATGTCTACACACTTAGGAACTTCTTCTCTGATACCATTTGATGAATGATCCTCCCCTTATTAACACAGACACATAGCATAAATAGAAAAATAACAACAAATTGCAAGAAAAAGAAATTGGTTTTTTATTATCTCTAAAACAATGGAGTTACATTATTCAAAAATTTAACATGAAAATCCACATGGGGATTTTTTATTAAAAAATTCTACAAGTCGGAGGCACCGTCAAAATTCTCTAGAAGTGTCCTAAACAACCTTACAAGGCTTCATAAAATAGGCAATATTTTAATAACAAAAGAAGTTCTAGAAATTTTAATCCTAGACTTTGAGGTTGAAGAACCCTAAGATATTATTATATGTTTTATTACATTAGATTAGGCCCTAAACAACTTTGAAACTCAAAATAAGTTTTGAAGGAATTTCATTTTTTTCCATTTACAGTAGTGCAACTTCTGAAGAACATAACTTATCACCAATTGCTCTTATTGGCTATTATTGTTAGGATTATTTAGAAGAAAAAAAATTACATCAAAATATGGCTAATATCAAAAAGGAATAACACATACATAAATAGAATAGAAAATAGAAATATTTGACATGGATCACCCAATCTTGAGATGCGTCCACTAAATAAAGAGTCAAATATTATTATCCAATAACTTCAACTTGTTACAATATTTAATCTCTTTTATAGCTCAATACCACTACAAGAAGCTATATGTTCTCATGAAAAAACCTAACCTTAAGCCAATATTGTGTGACTTATGTTAGCTTAAAAAGTTAGCCAAAAAAATACTTGACAAGTCAACCTTGGTAAATGTTTCAAAAGCCAACTCAAAAATACTTGACGAGTTAACCAACTAAATTAAAATTTTGAGTTGTTGCCCCAAAAATTGTGCCTTATAAAAAGTATAGAGTACTACCCTGATCAGTCACCATAAATCAACAATTACAACCTCATTTAAGAAATGTCACGAACTAGTCTAAAATGCATGACTCGCACAAGATCTAGGAGAGCAATGCTTGACCACTTTTTAGAGCCTCTAAAGCCATTAATAATGAGCTTAACATTTTTATACCCTACTTCAAATACCAAAAAAAAAAATATCTTCAAAACTAAACTTGATCTTAAAATGAAAATTTACTAGTAGTCTAATATATCCAAAGTGAATCTCCATTGGATAAAATAAAATATTCTATGCTCCAACAACCAACAAAATGAAAACAATAAGCTTCCAAAAATAAGAAATCTACACTAAGATAGCCCTTATTAAAAAATAAAAATCAGATAATATTTCTTGGTGATGCGAGATTGCCCTAAGAACCAAGATGCTCCTACATCAGTATAGAGAATATTCCTTTCCAAATAATATATGGATTAAATATGTTGAATTTCCTTTATCATTGCAAATGTAATAACACTACCATAATGTTTGGTATGTATTTTCTAAATGCAATGATATATTCCATTTATATGCAGAATAAACTGACAAGAGATATGTCCCATGAAGGGACATGTCTATTCATTAATATAATGATAATCTAATTTTATATATATATAAATAATTTTATTTTTTTTTTTGTTTTTTTCATTTATCATTATATTAATTTCTCTAATATAATAATACTTAGATATATAATTTATTATCATTTATAATAAATATATACAATAGTATTGTCTTATGTGTTTATCTAACTAAAGTTATCAAGCATTAACACTCCCTCTTAATTAGGGAGGGTAAACACAAGATATTACCTTGATGTAAAATTAGGAATGGAAAATTTTAAGAATATGTTTGATCAGAAGATATCCACCATTTTGATATCATCTTGTTATATCAAGAATAATTACCTCTTGAATGTCAAGTCACATAACATTCATCAAGTCCTAAGAGAAATGATATTAAGAGTAATGGACTCATGAATGTCAACTCACATGATATTCACCAAGTACTCTAAAAATGTTCATAAGATATTTGTACATGTATCCTCAATAATACTTACCATAGGAACAACCATGGTCTATTTAAGGAACATAATCCACCATGCAAGTAATCATCTATTGTAATATGATTGGACATCATAATATTTCCATCGCTATAGAAGGTCATGGTTTGTTTAAGGAATTTAATCCATAATGCAAGTAATCATCTATTGTGATCTTCTTAGACACCATAAGATATCCATCATAATAGAAGGTCATGGTCTGTTTAAGGAACTTAATAAACTATGCAAGATGTAATATATCAACCTTGGTATGCAAAATGTAATATATCGTCACCTTTCAATAACTTCTACACAGACAAGTGATAATCGTTTGGAAGTCATCACTTCCTCATGATGTACACAGGGGGTAGGCCCATTAAAATTATGTAGTCACACAGATGGATTTTCAAAATCCCTCTAGATATCAATCTTCAAAGCTCTTTATCTAATATTGCCTCTGATGAAGTGTCAAACTCCCTCTGAATCTAATATCAACCTCCCTTATCCTACAAGAACATACTCTAAGGAAAATATCAAGTCAAATAGCTCTTAGAGTACATATTAAAATGAAAATAAGAGAGAGATTACAATGTAATACCTAAAATTGTACTTAAAAGAGAATACTCATCTCATATAGTCAAAAAAAGATGCCTAGATGATGAAACTCCTTAGGATTTGAGGATAATTTTAGTATAAGAAAGTGTTGGAAATAACAATGGGAGAGTAAGTTCTGAGGGGGAGGGGGGAGGGGTGAATCAGCAGTTACAACTTTTGCCTCTAAAACATATCACCAACATCCATCTCATAACTTAACATGTAAATTAAAATAACATAACATGCATCACATCCATAGCATAAAGTAAATAACACATAACATAGTAAATTTGTTACCCAGAAACCCTCCAATGAGAAGGTAAAATTGGGGTGGAGATGACACCCACAAATCTTTACTACTACAATTGTAAAGAGTGGCCTATTATGGCTACAATGTGTTTGATCATAATCTATGATCTACCCTATGAAATTTATACCCTATTAAAGGCTTACAAAGACTATTAGGTCTCACCTTGTTAGAGAATTTGAACTTACAATAAAGAAAGCACTCAGTTAAGAGATTTTAAAAAAATCTTTTAGGACTACTCGGTTAAGAGTTTTGTTGTGTATCACCCATTAGAATGATTCACCATCATGATCCTTCAGTTAGCACTTTTTTTCTTGATTCCATATCTTCTCCTTACTAATTAAACTTTGATCCTCCTAATTAAATATGTCTTCTATGTCCTCTCACTTCTTTACTCTATTCTTCTCAAGTTGAATCTGCAATGAATAGTTATGTCTTAGCCATCTTAGTCACCATGAATGCTCTCTCCACACTTAGTATATGCTTCTCTTGCATGCATGAAAACTCTTTTGAGTTTTCCTTGTTAAATAAACATTGGTGGGTATGTATTAGGTAAGAATCAATGGTTGTGGTTCATCCATATTGTCGTCGTAAGCTTCCCTTTTTCTGTTTGGTTACATGTACCACATAGGGATTCACAATATACCTCCATATTTATCTCTCATAATCATAAAATATGATTATGTTGGCCCAAAAATGATTTGTATAGTAGTTTGTGCCATTACAAACAACTATGCCAAAAATTGTTCACTTGGCATCCAGAGACTTTGATGCTCGGCCTTCACTATGCTCCTTATGTTGTAACTTGACTTTTGAATAGCTCGGTACTCTCTGTTTACTTGGCACCTGAATCACTCAACATGTATAGTTTTCTCAACACTTGAGTGACTCAACACTAACTATCCATATATCTCGACATGTATTGGCTAACGACTTATGCTCAGCATGCTTTGATCACTCAGCTTACATTGATTGCTTAGTTTGCTCTAATCACTCGACATACACTATGTGCTCAACTTGCACTGTAATTCTTCTAGATTATGACTAAGTGTTTTGTCACTACCCTGTTGAAACCAATCTAAGATTAGCAATCTCCCCCTTTGACATGAGTGAAAAAACACTTTTTCATGGCATATATATCTATACATTGTGCATAAGTCAGTAAATATATTCTTTGTTACTTGACTCAAATATAAAACTTCAAAATTTCAAAATTTTGCAAAATTGTTGTGTCTCCCATACTTGATTACTCCCCACTAGTAAATGCTTCATTTCTATTTCTTCTCTTATACTTATGCTAAGTAGATATATGTCCTAACAAATGTTTTCCCTTCAAAATTTTTATAATCCCCCTTTTTGACACACATGTCATTTGGGTTGGACACTAACTATGTGTTTGTCCAAAAATGGCTTGTGAAGCTCCATGATTATCTTCAAAGTTGCATCCCAATTATTGCATGCTACCTCTAGAGATTGAAACTGGATGTCTAGTTGGGTAGCAAGGTCAACTAATCCATCATGTGTTGAAATATGAGAATCTTTCTTTATCAAAGTTTCCTCATAGGCTAGTTTCTTATGCAACACTTCCATGTGAGGAGTTAGCATTGACTGGATACTAATAAAGTAGATCTGATATTAGCATCTTGTTCTTGCAACTCAACAAGCCTACTCTGAGTAGTAAGTAACATCTGGAAATGTATTTGAATTTGACCAAGAGATATCTTAATAGTACTATCTGTGAGCTACAAATCTCCTTGCAGTTGGTCAATATCCTTGTGAGTGTCTTGTGTGAATAATTCAACATTGCATAACTTAGTGTATAGAGAGAAGATATTCTCTAAGAATGTCTTCACACTTTCCATCTTGGTTGCTAGATCAACCTATCTAAGTGCAATAGCACTAGATATCTTTTTCAATACCTTGATATGAAACTTTCTTTCTAATCGTTCTAATAATTTTACGTTAGAATTCAGGTCTTCATCCTTTATCTTGTCAACAATAGTGATAAGCTTCTCTATGACAGGCGTATTTTCATTTAGTTATGTGAGGTTGAAGGCATAAAAGAATATGTCTTTAATATCATGTAAGACTTTATTTTTCTTATATTCCCTCCTTAATATTTCTTGCCTCTTTTTCCTTTGAAGAGCTTCCTATAGTATACTCATTTCTTCAATAGTGGTCATGTTAAAATCAAACTTTGGGAGCTTAATCACTTCATCGAAACTTACATCATCAAATGATGCAACTTTAGCACTCTTGGGTGTGTTGGTACTTAGCCTCTAAAGAGGTTGACTGCTAAGAGGAATTGTAGAAACAGGCAATGTGACCAGTGTATGTATAGCAATATGTTCCTTAGGCTTAGTAGTCAAATCCAACTCTTCTATTCTATCATTTTCCTTCTGTACTTCACCCTATTGTGGTGGTATAGGTACAGGACTTGTTTCCTAACCTATGTGTACTTCATTTCCATCCTTTTCAATATTTATTATTATTGATAAACCTAAACTTTTTAGGTTTGGCATTGATGTATCTACATGTTGTGCTTCTACCTCTTTTATCTAGAATACAACTATGGGCATTACAAACGGTGTCAGTTGTGTGACCTCTTTTTGTTCTTGGTTTATACTTTGATCTTGTGAAAGATCTTGTGACTCCTTTTCTCTCAACTCTATAGATGGTGGGAGCACATTTAATATTTATTTTGGTTTCTCCCCTATAGATACAAGCTATGCCTTCCAAAACTCATCAACTATCACCAATATAGAGTTTGTGCGTAGTATTGCTGCATTGGTAGAGTCCTATAGGATTTTCTTTAAGTCATCTTTAGTTAAAGGATTCACATTTTGTACTGAATTATCAGAAACATCCTTGATAATAACAATTGAGTCCTATTGACTCTCTTTTTCTATGTGTGGAGGATTGGAACTCAGCAATTGTACATCCTATACATCCTGCTACTCATCTTCAGCTATGGCCTCCTCTGTTATTTTCTCGGTTCCTACCACATTATATTCGTTGAATAGGTTTTCATCCTTTTCTATCTCTCCTTCCACATTCTTCTCAGGGTCCTATTCCTTCCACACCTTTTTCTATGATTTTTGGAGTGGATAACCCATATATTATTTTCCAAGTTTGTGTACTTTTGTTAACCACATCTTCAATATTTGGGGGGAAATTTAATTTTATACTTTTCCGTAGCTTTATCAATATTCATTCTATCTAATTTTGGCATAACTTGGGCTAATGTTGATTCCCTTATTTGTCTCTCAGCTTGCAAGCTATATTGTCATTTCTGCTCAACTCTATTATATAGACTTTTGGGTAAAGAGTTGGAAATTTCAAGAGGAGTTGACTTAAATGTAGCTATCATATCATATATGGCCTCCTCGATATTTTATTCTTATCAACTTTTCCTAACTTAACAAAATATGCATGTGTGAAACCAGATAAATTTGCATTTATAGTAATGTTTTCACACAAAGTGTCAATATCAGAAGAGGGATTGTGGCTTACCACCTTGTATTGACTCAAGTCATCTAACTCAGTCTTCTCCTCATCTAAATCCTTCTTTGGTGTTCTCTTCCTCAATCTTTTGTAAGTCTTCTTAGTAAGCTCACCCAACTCTGGTGTATCAATTATTCTTTTCCTTTAGGCTTAATCACTTATATAGCCTTAATAGTGGCTTCCCTTGTGCTTGACTAGTCATAGGTATAGTTGGCTTTTAATGTGGCTTCTTCACAGGCTTCTTTATCTTCTCCACTATTTTCTCCTTATATTTTATCTTATTGGTCTTTTCCTTAGGTGCTTCCTTAGCTTCTTCTCCCTTGCCACCTTCTACATCTTCACCTTGGTCTTCACCTAGATCTTGTGTTAACTATAATGAGGCTTAGCCTTATTCTTCCTCTTCATCATCTTTTTCTTCTTCCTCTTCTCTAACTTCACCAAATCTCTTTTTCAGCTTCTTGACCAATTTTTTCTTCTTTCTCATCACTATAGTTGTTGTTAAATCAATTTTTATCTAGGATTTAGCTTCCTCATAGTTTCCAAATGAGGTTGCATTGTTGTCAATATCTTCTACTAATAAAGTTGCAGTTGTTGCAGAGGCTTCATCCACATTGATCTCATATGGAAAGTGTTTTAGCCATATGACCCTGGGTATTGTTGCTTGCACATATGTGTGGTCAGCATCCACTAGGAATCAAAAGTCATTGTAATGTTGTTCCACTAAGGATACAGGAATCCTCAATCTTTGCTTCATGGATTTCTTAAAATCCTCAAAATAACTAGTTAATACTAACTCAAAGTTATCTCCAAGTTGCTCAATAAATTCTAAAATATTTTGTGTAATTAACCTATTGGTCTTCCAAGCAACTTGACCAAAGGTGGGGAAGATCTGTTTCACATGAAATAATATGCAAACAATTAAAGAACCAAACTTTATTGATGCACTTTTAGCTTTCTTGATGGCCTCCAATTTTTATGATAGTTGTTGCATTTGTAACTTGGCAAGGTCATAGTAATGGTCTCTCTTTACTATCTTGTAACCCAAATCTATATCCATACATGAAACATTATTCTATCAGCTCGACTAAAATAACTTGTGAACTATTACTCTTATTACAAAGGAAACTAAGGGATCAAAAATAGTATCAATAGACATCCCTTTCTTATTCCATAGTGCACATGTATTATTTTCAATGGTTTCCTTTGCACCACTTCTCATACTCTTAGGTCTATCAAGGGTAGGGTAACTTGATACTCAGTTAATAATCCTCTTTGTGATCTCAATTGGTCCACCTTCCAACTAGATATAATGATCATGCATGTGTCTCATAGAAATTAGAATCCATTCGGTCTTGAACATTTGAGGAAAATCTAGGACACGCGTTAACCCTTTTCATTCACCAATTGTATACTCTTCCCTCAAGAACCCATTATCACATAGTTTGTTGTAGAAATATCTTATTTTCATATCTCATAGTTTGTTGTAGACATCTCTTATTTTCATATCTCATACTTCTCCAATCTTTCTAGTATAATAGCATCTAACATCTTGGATCATGAGAACCTTCGGTGGTATCATAGATAATGCACTAAATGGGTCCCCCTTGTAAGAAATTTTAGGGATAGCTTGAAACAGAGGTTGTCTAGCATCATCACTTATCAATTGAACATTGAAAACCTCTTTCCCCTCTTTCCTAACATTTGCAAAAGAGCTAGCTACCATTTTGATTACCTAGGGTTTGCGAGAAATAAAACAACAAAACTTGGCAATAGATAAATACCTTTCAAATTTGATGAACAGTTTCAAGTGGCAATTGAATTCAATTTGAAAACACTAGAATCTTCTTTTACAATTCTCCTTCATGCTATTTGTGTGCTCTATAAACTCTAGTAAGTGAAAATGAGTCAAAAATTGACTATATAGCCCTTCATATTTGATAATAAATTCTTAGTGCTACATAGTTGTAAGCTTAACTATCATAGGACTTTCAACATGCTCGGATAACATAATGAGCTCAATACTTACTACCATGTCTCTGTAACTCAGTTATAACTACTATTCCTCTCCATGCTCAGAAACAATAGTGAAATCTTCTATGTTCAGCACCAACATAGAAAACAAAAAAACTATAGATTTCCTCTAGGTTCTAATCATTGCATTGCATCTTAATTCACACATATATGATCATTTTAGATATTATAATCTTGGAACAAATGCATAATATAAGTTTTCAAATATTAGTCCCACACATACCTTATATTTCCTAGTTGGGGGGTGATGTGATCACTTGATCCATTGGATGAAGTGACCTCATCTAAGCTTGATGTGTTGCATTCTTCCTTCTTCTTCCATGTCTTGTTCATCTGCACCTTTACCTTCTCAACATTGACATTTTCTTTTCCTTTACTAGTTCTATTACTTGGTGTTGGTGACCTAGTTGGACAATTTCTACTGACATGACCAGTCTTGAGACAACTAAATCATGTAGTCTCACTCAACCATCTATTATAGTTACCTCTTAAATGTGTTCTAATTAAATTCCAAGGAAAATTTCCATATTCTTGATAATAGTGACAATTGTACCTTCTATTGTAATCCCTATCATGATATTTTCCATTTTGTTGTACCTTTGTCTGCTTGTTTGATGTCCACTTGGTCTTGGATCTATACTCATATTCTTTATGTCCATACTTCTTACAATTGTAGTAGTATCCTTACAATCTCTAAGTGCTCATGGTCTTGGTCTTGTATTCATTTTCTTGATGTCCTTGTTTGTTGCAGTTTTAGCAATATCCTCTGTAATCCTACTTGGGGTTCTTGTTGACAATTTTGCTTCTACAAACATTTGTTGTATGACCCAATTTTCCACAATTATGACAAGTGGGTTTTTTTTTCTTACCTTTTTTATTCATGTGCTATCCACTTTTAGATGATTTTCCTTTCTTAGTATTGGTGTATCCCAATCCAGCAGTATAATTGTTAGGTCTTGGAGATTTCATCAATTTCTCAAAGTGTTTTGATGGCCTCAGTTGGTTTGTTGAGTCTTTCAATGAATTCCTTATTTTATCTCAATTCACTTTTTAGTTAAATCATTATGTAACTTTAGAGTTATGATCTCAATGTCCTTTCATTCAATTCATGGTTCGCAAGCATCAATTGATTCATTGTATCCAATTGCATGTTAGCAAGCTTTTGTACATCTAATGTCTTCTCTTCAAAAAAATTATTTAGTATTCTTTTGTCATCTTCAATCATGACTTTGTCTTCCTTAGCTTTCTATTTCCGATCAGTCACTCCACATAGAAATACTGATTGGACTTCTTGTTCTATTTTAAGATTTTTTACCTCTTCAATTAAGGCATTGTTCTTTTCCATTAGATTTGCAACTATTGCATCAAATCCACTTGAGTTTCCATCCTCAAACGATCCAAGAGTGTCTTCTTCTTGGTAGTGTGTGTCATTTTTCTAAATAGCCAGTTCCTTTCTTCTTTGCAATGAATGTTGCAATTCATCTCTTGCCTCCTTGAGTTGATGTAGGGTAAGTTGTATTTCAATCTTCCAGTTCTCAATAGTCTTTCCCAACTTGTAGACTTCTATCTTCAAGATCTTACCTCCAAAGTTGTAAAACTTTCCTTTCTATAAAACTAGGCTCTAATACCAATTTTTGGAAATAACAATGGAAAAATAAGTTCTAAGAGGGGGGGTGAATTAACACTTAAATTTTTTGTCTCTTAAACATATCACCAACATCCATCTCATAACTTAACATGTAAATTGAAATAACATAACATGCATCAATCCATAGTATAAAGTAAATAACACATAACATAGTAAATTGGTTACCCAGAAACCCTCCAATAAGAAGGTAAAATTGGGGAGGGGATGTCACCCAAAAATCTTTACTACTACAGTCATAAGGTGTGGCCTATTATGACAATAATGTGTTTGATCATAATCTATGATCTACCCTATGAAAGGTCTTCCATGTTAAAGGATTACAAAGACTATTAGGTCTCATCTTGTTAGAGGATTTGAACTTACAAAAAAGAAAGCACTCAATTAAGAGATTTACAAAAGTTTGTTAGGACTACTCGATTAAGAGATTTTCTCTATATCACTTGTTAGAATGATTCAGCACCATGATCCTTTAGTTCATGCCTTTCTACTTGATGTCAGATCTTCTTTGTACTAATTAAACCTTGATCCTCCTAATCAAATATGTCTTATTTTTCCTTTCACATCTATACTTTGTTCTGCTCAAGCTGATTCTACAGTGCATAGTTCTATCTTAGCCATCTCAACCACCATGAATGCTCTCTCCACACTTATCATTTATTTCTCTCACATGCATGCAAACTCATTATGGTTTTCCTTATTAAATAAACATTTGTGGGGATAGAATAGGTAAGAATCATTGGTTTTGATTGATCCATATTTATGCCTTAAGTTTCCTCTTTCTGATTGGTTACATGTACTACATAGGGATTCGCAACATACCTACATACTTATCTCTCATAATTGTAAAATATGATTATGTCGACCCAAAAATAATTTACATAGTAGTTTGTGTCATTGCAAAAAACTATGACAAAAAAATTTCACTCGACATCTAAAGACTCGGATGCTCGACCTTCACTATGCTTCTAATATTATAACTTGGCTTCTAAATAGCTCAACACTCTCTATTTACTCAACATCTGAATCACTTGAAATGTATAGTCTAATGTGCAGTTGAGTGACTCGGCACTAACTATCCATATAGCTTAGTTTGTATTGAATGACAACTTATGCTTTTCATGCTTTGATCACTTGGCTCGCATTGATTTCTTAGCTTGCTCTGATCACTCGGCATACACCATGTACTTGGCTTGCACTATAATTCTGCTAGTTTATGACTAAGTGTTTGTCACTACCTTGTCAAAACCAATCTAAGATTAAAATAAATTTCCTCCTCATCAGGACTCTACTTCACATATTTTTATATCCAACTATCTTTCACTAACACATTTTCATTTTCTCACTTCCTTTTGATTCACTTATATTTTCATATTTGTATTCTGACTTATTCATATTATAGTGATGAATTCTCAAAAATAATGTCTCTTTATAAATAAAGTATATTTATAATAAAAATTATTTATTTAACTTATCCATTTTGAGAAATCCATAATATTATATACATGTGCATATATATATATATATATATATATATATATATATATATATATATATATATATATATATATATATATATATATATATATATATATATATATATATATATATATATATATATATATATATATATATATAACTTTTTACCACTAGGAATTCTCAATTACAAAATCTCATATAATGTTTCATATAACCTAAATAATATTATGATGTCATATTAAACATAGGAAGGAACACAAAATGAATATTACCAATAAAACTTACTTTATTATTACCTTTATTGCAGTTGTTTCCAAAGCTTGTACCTCCCTAAGGTCTTTTTCCACAAAAATACACCAACATTCACTTGCATCAGGTTGCATATTCAGTCTATGTTATTCACCAATAATTATTTTCCTTTTTTATTATTTGTTGATTCCATTATTAAGAACCAAAGGCTAACTATTCATATTTGTAGATATCATAATTCAAATGGTTATTAACTACCAAATGAAAAACAAACATTATTTTGACTCTATCTACTACTCTACATGTGGAGGGATGAAGCTTGTGATGTGAATATTAATGAATTTGAGAATATATCACTGGTGTGAATTTTCAAATTAGGCTCGTTGTCAATCTTCACAAATTGATGATTGCCCAAAGAATTGATCACTAGGCTAAAGTTGGACTCCTCCTATCAGAATGACTTAGAATAAATGAGAGGGGGTGAATCAGTTATCCTCAGGTCTAAATGTACTAATTGAATTTTTAAACTCTTCAAATAATTTAGATCTAAACATCCAATAGCTTAGTCTCTATGGCAGATAATCAGTAACATAAACATGTAGTTCATTGTCCTAATAGTAACAAACTTGTAGAATATAAAACATTAACACTAAAATATCTCAAATGACATCCACACGAGTATGAAACTAAGATTTAACATAGAAACCCAATTTGGGAAAAACCACCAATAACATGACACCAATTTTTCACTCTTCTAATGTGAGCTTTGTTAGGACCCAACCATGTTAAAGCTTACAAAACATATTTTTAAATGTGACCTTGTTAAAGGATTTGATCACCCTATTAGGATTGGCCTTATTATAGGGATTAATAAAATTCCATTACAATGTCACCTTGATTAAAGGATTTGCATATGAATGTTAGTTCAACTTTGATTAAAGGGTTTCAATACTAATACAATGGTTATAAAGCAATAGTAGATTGATCTGACAAATAAAAATCACTTTGTAAATACATATTACAATTTGGTTCATATGTCGATCCACTAACTAGCCTCTATTTTCATCTCAGTATATGATCTTCTTGGCAACCCTTCAATAAATCACTCTTCACCTCTTCACAACTCTTCTCGACCTCTTGCTCAAGTTCACCAATCAATAGCATCAAAAACTACTCCAATCTTATTAGGTTAGCCCTTGTACCTCCTTAAATAGGTAATTTTGATATTTTTCTACTTAAACATCACCATTACTAGTAACTTTTCTATTTGACACATATATTGTCACTCAGTCAATATTGATGCTCAATCGACACTATATTTACTCAGCTTGTACTGGCACTTAGTGAACACTAGCATCACTCAACATAAACTTCAAGTTCATTAATCTTCTATTATTTTTCTTGGTCAAGCCTATGCATTTGGTCATTCTTTGATCACTGCTTCTAGGCTCTAGTACAACTATCTTCTCCACTTAGGCTATGATTAAATAATCATATTATCTTGTCAAAGTCTAAGGAATCAAGTACTCATTGTAGTTCCTCATAACTGGTGCAGGGGAACCTAGGTAGGGCTCATAGAAAACCTAGGGTTCCTAAGTTTTTTTGTCTTGTAGTGGTACTAGTCATACCACTAGAGTAATAAAGGGACTAGCTTGGCCATAAGTTGAGGTGTGTTAGAATAGGAAGCTTTATTAGATCTTAGTTTCCCTTAGTTGCAAGTATTCCCTTATTAGGTAAAATAGGGTATTTTTATTGTTTTGGTGATAATTTGACCAAGAAAGGGACTTGAGGTCCTTTTTCAATATTTAATGCCTTATCTAGGCTTTTGGTAAAGTTTGGTGGGCTTAGGATCAATTTAGAATGTCAAATTCAAAAATTGTAATAGTTGCTAAAAAGTTGTCAATGTTGCCATTGACAACATTGACAAAATTTTGTTGCTTATGAGAAAATTTTTGCTTTGGGTTTTATAACTATCTAAAACCATTTCTTTTAGACCCTAGTCAAATATTTAAGATCATACTCTACTTGTTGATGGGGTTGGCTTAAGAGAAAAGGTGTGTGTACGAACAGATTGTCAAAAATAACGGTCATAGTTCTTGTTTTCTAAAAATTTTGGCATCATAATGGACTGAAATTAGGACTTTAGAATTTACATTTTTTAGATTAATTCATCTTAAGGTTCTATTTAGTGTTAGATTTTAATTTTGTGGGTTTCTAGTTAGTTGTTAAAATTATTTTAATTTCTACCAGTTTGTTGTGTTGAACCAAGCAATTGGTAAATATGGAGTCATAGATCCTCTTCCAATCATGGAATCTGCATGGGATTTTGGGACTAGGTAGATGACTATATGTACATAGTTTATAGTGAAGGAGGGGTCATGGAAAGCAAGGAATGTATTTTTAAGGTGATGCCCAAGGCAAGCCAGAGTTGCATGGTTAGGGATCACAGTGAGTTGTAGAGGTGTAAGGAGGGATTGAAGGCATTAATAGCTTCAATAAAATCTTAGATAATGGTGGTAGCATTATTTTTGAAGTCTCAACTACAATGGGATTCAATGTTGAAAGTTACTTGGAGGGGAAAAGACAAATCTTTTCAGGCAAGCTTTATATGTCCTAAAACCCTAATTTTTAGGCACAGTTGTAAGTCATAATGTACGAACTAATTGGAAGCCCAAGACCTCAAGAATCCTTTAAATATCTAAAAATGGTATTTGGATCAAAGCTTATTTTTTCCCCTTGTTAAGGACTTTTTCAAGTTATCCAAGATTTTCATCAAAGGGAGGCCTAATTGCTTGTAGCCCCACTTGGAAGCATTTTGGTGTGATTCTTGGAACTTGATTAGGGTTTCAATGAAAAATATGGTGTTAAGTCTTGTAAATGAACCTAATACCTTCCTATATGATAACATCTTTTTATTATATGGTAGTTATACATGTTGGGGTATATTTTGGAGTTGGTGCAGAGGAAGCAATGAGGGCTAATGCAAGCCTAGGAAGTAGTGTGAGGAGATGTTGTTCTAACTAATTGGTGTTCACTAGTTGAAGGGAATAGAACCTCATAGATAGGATCCTAATGATATTGGGGGTAGAAAGAAACCCTACTAGGTCAAGAGAAAGACCTAAGGTGACCCCAAGACAAGTTGGTAGGAGCAAGACTAGTGCTACATCAATAACTCAACCTTTCCTCTAGGTCCTTTTGTGATGTCCTTTAAAATCCTCTTCATTAGTCATCTTGATATGGAAATCTACTTAGATATAAATTATCTTACCAATAAGGTTTGACATCAATGACAACATAAAAATTATTCCAATTGTAGTTTCCAACAATCTCCCACTTTGGCATTGATTGAAACACCTCTAGTTACCATGTAATCCAAAACATGTAATTTCTTCGAGCATCTCCCTCTATGTTTAGTATTAGATATCCATTAATATCATTAGTTTCATTCTGATTCTCATCTTAGTGTCCAACAATCTCTCTTTTTAGTTTCATTATTATTCTCATCCATGCAACTCTAATATGCAACATAAAGACTCCCTCTATCATATCATATCATAAAATCAATCAAATTCCTTTGTATTGCTAGCAACATCATATTCTCTTTATTTACAACATCTCTTCTTGAGTATCTCCATATTCATATGGAAATTTTATATTATCTCTCCCTCTATCATGAATGAATTCTCTTAATCTTTCTCATTATCATAATCTCCCTTACTTACATTCTTCATCTTTCATGGTAATTGACATTCTCTCCCTCTTTGAAAACAATGCCAAAGACACTTCATCTATCCCATACATATTTGATATGTAAATATTTTCATGTCAATAAATTGAAATCTTATTCACCGCCTATCATCTTGGCTTACGACTGATACAACATCCTATTCTTCTTTCTTTGCTACTTTAGGTAACTCCTAAAGTATGACTTTCTACATCAGCTTGTAAGATATTGAGATCAACACATTTGATGCAAAGATCTCTCGTAGCTTAAATAGCCTTGTCTATTGGAATCACCCCTAATTTACCTCTTAGGTACTCATGAAAATCCTTAGGTAAAGCCTTAGTTAAAATATTAGCTATTTTCTCCTTAGTGTTCACATACTCTAATTTCACTTCTTTGTCTTGAACCAACTCTCTCAAGTAATGATACTTGATAGCAATATTATACTTTTTCTTTGTGTGTGATATAGGGTTCTTTGATATATTTATAGAGTTTGTATTCTCACAATAGATCACAACAGGATCAGTGATCTATTCCTTCATACCTTTCAATAATTTCTTGATCCACACAATGTTTGAACAATTTATTGCTGCTACTATATATTCAACTTTAACTATTGATTGTAAAATATAATTCTATTGTTTATTTTTCAATAATACTAGTGTCTTTCCTAGAAAGAAAGCTTCAATACTTATACTATTTATGTCATCAACATCGCCTGCCCAATCAGCATCAATGTACACCTTCAGTTTAAACTTATCATTCTTCTTGTAATATGGGCCATAGTCTTATGTTCCTTTCAGATATCTCATTATCCTTTTCACTACCATCATATAATTTTCCTTAGGGTTTGTATAAAATCTTGCAACTATCCCAACTACTAGAGCAATATTAGGTCTCATGTGAACAATATATTGGAATTTCTCAATCCTTGATCTATGCAATGTCTAATTCACATCAGTTGAATCATCATTCTTAAATAGCTTATGTCATATATCTATAAGTGTGCTGAATGGTCCTAATTCTTCCATCCCAAAAAAATTTAGTATCTCCTTGATGTATTTTGATCGACTAATGTAGATACCTTGCTTCATTTAATATACTTGTAAACCAACAAAGAATATGATCTCACTAAACATAGACATTTCAAATTCCTTCTTCATTTCTTCTGCAAATGATTTCCATAATCCATATTGGCCTCCAAATATGATATCATCCACAAATATTTTAGTTAACAATATCCCTTTATCACCATCAACCTTCAAGTACAGATTACTATTATGTATTAGTTCTTGAAAATCCAATCTTGATAAAATAATTGTGTAGCCTTTCATACCATTCTCTAGGAGCTTGTTTCAATCCATATAGTGCTTTGTGTAGTTTACATACCATATTCTTCTTGTTGGGATCCACAAATCCTTATAGTTGTTCAATGTAAACCTCTTCAAGTATTCCATTCATAAATGTAGATTTGGCATCCATTTGGTACACTTTAAATCCTCTGTAAGCATAATATGCAAGTAATGTTCTAACTCCTTCTAATAACCCACTTTGTTTCAATTACATTCTTATCCTTAGGTCTAGGTACCAATGTCTAGGTTTTTTTCTTCTCTATTTGTTTAATTTCCTCATTTATTTCTTGAATCCACTCTTTATTATCCAAAGCATCTTTTATAGATTTAGGCTTAATCTCATAAAGTAAACATGTATCACTTCTAATTTCTTTCATTTTCATAACTTTAGAGTCTTTTTTTTCAATGATTTTTTCAAGTGCATGGTGTCTTCTCACATACTTTTCTAGTGTAGGTTCTTTTCTTCTTTCTTCTTGCACAGGTTCATCTTGAAAAATGATTTCAAGTTCAATTTGTATCTTTGGTTTTGATATTGGTTTAGGTTCTTCTTGCTTGGCATTATCTACCTTATGTTTGGCATCTTCTTCATGTATCTCAATATCACTTCTCTAATGCTTGACACGTTCAGCGTATTGCTCAGCGGCCTATTGTTGAGACTCGGCATTCGCTACTTGTTGCTCAGTAGATTTTTTCTCTTATTTAGGTAAGGTGAGGGGAACACCTTCATTAACATATATGAATGTGTTGTAATCTTCAAGCTCTATCTTTGATTCAACTTTATTCTTTTTTGAATATTCATTAACTTTCACATTTTCATTTTCCATAGCTTTGTTAGTGTTAGAGTTAAAATAGTTATAAGCTTTTCTCTTAGTGAAATATCCTAAGAATATAGTTTTTCATTTCTATTAGTTTTCATTTTATAACATTTGCTTCCAAAGACTTTAAAATACTTCACATTAGGTGCATACCCATACCATAGCTCAAAAAGTGTAACATTTGTATCTTTCTTGGTTTATACTAAGTTCAAAGTATAGACTATTGTACTTGGAACTTCTCTCTAGTATTTATGTGACACATTCTTCTCCATCATTAGTGTTCTAGCACAATCCATGATTGATCTCTTCCTCTTTCCAACTATTCCATTTTGGGGAGGGGACTTAGGTGCTAACATTTGCCTTTTGATTCCTCTATCATTTTAGAATGTGTTGAACTCATTAGAGATATACTCTCCTCCTCTATCAAATCTCAAGCACTTCATACTCTTATCTATTTCTTTTTCAACTATGGCAAAATACCACTTAAACAACTAAAAAGCATCATATTTTTCTTTAAGAAACATTACATTCATCATTCTAAAGTAGTCATCAACAAATAGAATGAAATATTTGTCTCCACAAGAGATTTTTACTCCAATAGGTCCATAAAGGTCAGTATGAACTAATTTCAAAATATCATTATAGATGTATAGGTTTTTCACTTGAAAGTAAACTTTTTCATTTTTTCCAATTGACATTGTTTACACATAGCATTATCAAGTTTCTTCAATCTTGGTAATCCTCTTACTCTTTTCATCTTACTAAATCTTACCAAATTATCAAAATTCACATGACATAACCTCTTATGCCATATCCATATACCTTCATTTTGTGCAAACAAACATGTCTCATCAAATAAATCTAGATAGAACAAGTTACCTCTTATTTGATCTCCACTTCCAATTAGTTCACTAGTAGCATCAAATATCTTGGCCTTCTTGTAATGAAATTCAACTCTATATCCTAAGTTGTTCAAATGTGAAACACTCAATAAGTTATAGTTAAGTCCTTCAATCCAATAAACATTGTCACACTTGATCTTATCAGTCAATTGTATTGATTCTTTTCCTTCCACAAGACATGGTGCATCATTACCAAACTTAACACAACTACCTTTGTATGGTTCAATAGTTTCAAACTTATTTTTATCACTAGTCATGTGATGTGAGTAGCCACTATCAATTATACACCTATCACCTTTACTCACATATGAAATTTTACAGTTTTCTCATCTTCATCAGAATCTTCTTCATAGCAACATAGATAACTTCTTCATCATTATTATTAGACTCATTATCAGTTTATCCTTCAACAATGTAACAAGATTTATCACTTGTGTCTTTTTAGTCCTTGTTTTTCCTATTTTCTTGGTTAGCTCTTCTACCTTTGTACTTTATTTCCCTTTTCTCATACTTGTCTTCTCTATCAAGACATCTTACAACTATGTGACCAACTTTGCTACATGAAAACATATTATAACAAGTCTACCTTTGTATTTTCCTTTGTCTCTTGGAATTATCCTAGCCATCAATGCTTCAAGCTCATCAAGTTCATCACCAGAAGCATCGTTGTCACTATTCACACACTTTCCTTTTCCTTTCTTATTAATAACCAATTATGATTTAAAATTAGATTCAATAAAAGTAGGAGTAGAATTATCAAAGTTTGAGAATTCAAATTTAGTAAGTCTACAAACTACACCTTCCAAAGTTAGATTGTTACCAGGGGTACATCTCAGTTCTTGCATTGCAAAAACTCTAATAGCATAAATAGGAAGTATAGTTCTTAGTACCTTTCTAATCATAGTCTCATCATCAATATTTCCATCTGATCTTCTTATAGCATTCACCACTTCTTTGATTCTTTCATAGTATTGCATAATATTTTCACCTTCTACCATTCTCATTTCATTGGATTTTCCTCTCAAACTTTCTAATTTTTCCCTCAAAACATGTTTTCCTCCTCCATATATAGTCTATAGTGTGTCCCACATTTTCTTTGAAGTAGTGCATTTTTTTTATGTCATCAAACTTGGCATAGATTAGGGCTAATGCAATCTCCAACATAGTCTAATTGTGTTCTTTTTTCTCTTTCATTTGTTGAGTTGCTAGAGGATTTGATATTGTCACATATGCATGTTCCACATAGTGTATTTCACCATCTCCAATTCCTACTAGATGCAATATAATCAAATTATACCATGTAGGGAAGTTCTCTTTGTTTGACTTTGGGACTTCCTTTTTCTGCGTCTTGATCTTTAGCTCCAAGTACCTTCAAACTTTTCTCTACAAGCACCAATTCTCTTATAAAAATTATTAGAATGATTCATAATAACTAAGAGGGGGATGAATCATTTATCCTCAGGTCCAAATGTACCAATTAAACTTTTAAACACTTCAAATACTTCAGATCTAAACATTCAATATCTCAGTCTCTATAGAAGATAATCAGTAACATAAACCTGTAGTCCATTGTCCTAATAGTAACAAACTTACAAAATGTAAAACATTAATAGTAAAACATCTCAAATCACATCCACACAAGTATGACACTAGGATTTAACATGGAAATTCAATTTGGGAAAAAACCACCAGTAACATGTCACAAATTTTCACTCTTCTAAAGTGAGGTTTGTTAAGAGCCAACCCTGTTAAAGATTACAAAACACACTATTAAATGTGACCTTGTTAAAGGATTTAATCACCCTATTAGGAGTGGCCTTGTTAGAAGGCTTAAGAACATTCCATTAGAATGTCATCTTGATTAAAGGATTTACATATGACTATTAGGTCAACCTTAATTAAAGGATTTCAATACTGATACAACGGTTAGAAAGTAAAGGTAGGTTGATCTAACAAATACAACTCACTTTGCAAATATAGATTACAACTCACTTTCTCTCTCAACATGTGATATTTTATGGCAATGTGTTTAGTCTAAGAATGCAAAACAGGATTCCTAGACATGTTAATAGTACTTTTTTTATCATAGTAAATGATAACAGGTTCTGTGAATGTAATTCCAATATCCTTCATCATCTGCTTCATCCATATGACTTGATTATATTAGTTTGTTGCTGCAACATATTCTACCTCTGCAGTACTTTGTGAGGTACAATTTTTCTTCTTGCTAAGCCAAGAAACTAGTCTTCCTCCAAGGAAAAATGCTTCTTCACTTGTGCTTTTTCTATCATCCCTATCTCCAGCCCAATCAGCATCTATATAAGTGCAAAGAGTAAAGTCATTTCTTCTATCATACATAATGTTGTAATCTAATGTTCCTTTCAGATATTTGAATATCCTTTTTACTATTGCATAGGGATATTCTTTAGGATTAGCTTGAAATCTAGCCACAATTATGACTGCATTATCTATATCTGGTCTGCTATGAGTCAGATACTGCAATCCTCCAAACATAGATATGTACTTCTTTTGTTCAACAGTAGGTGTTTCATCCTTTCTTGATAACTTGTAAATGGTTACCATAGGAGTTCCAATAGCTTTACAATTTTCTAGACCAAATCTTTTAAGTACTTGGTCTGAGAGATAAAGATACCTTCCTTGTTCTAAAAGAATTTGCAATCCTAAGAAGAATTTCATTTCTCCTATCATGCTCATCTCAAACTCATTCTTCATGTCTTCTAAGAATTTGTTACTGGCTTCATCATTTCCACCAAAAATGATGTCATCAACAAATACAATGATTATTAGCAAGTCATCTCCTATTTTATTCAAGTACAAGTTACTATCTGCTATTCCTTTAGCAAATCCAAGCTTTGCTAAGTATTTGTCCAACCTTGCATACCAAGTTCTTGGTGCTTTCTTTAATCCATACAATGCTTTCTTTAGTTTGAAAACCATATCCTTATCTTCTATTAAAGGAAAACCCTCTAGTTTTTCAATGTAAACTTCTTCTTCAAGTTCTCCACTCAGGAATGTCGATTTAACATCCATCTAATATACCTTTAAATTCTTGTTTGCTACATATGCCAGAAACATTCTAACTACTTCCATCCTTGATACAGGTGCATATGTTTCCTCATAATCAATTCCTTCTTGCTGAGAGTAGCCTTTGCATACAAGTCTTGTTTTATTCCTTATTACTTCTCCTTCTTCATTCATTTTATTTCTAAATACCCATTTTGAGCCAATCACATTTTTTTCCTTAGGTCTAGGAACTAATTCCCATGTGTCATTTTTAATTATCTACTGAAGTTCTTCCCCCATTTCTCTTATCCAATTATCATCTTTGATTGCTTCATCTATTCTTCTTGGTTCTACTTGAGATATCAGACATAGTTCTTCAATAATTCTACTCCTTGTCATTACTCCCTTTTCTTTACTTCCTATTATCTGGTCAGTAGGATGATGTCTTATCATGTTCCTATTTGTAGTAGGATTTTCTACTTCAACTCTTATTTCAGGCATCGTGCTCTATTCTTCTCTTACATCTTCAATTTGCACATTATTCTGCAAGTCATTGTTAGTCTTGAAAAATAATTCATTACTTTTTTTAGTCATTCCAGAGTAATCATGTCCATCAGAGTTATAATCCATTATCTTTTCCTTCGTGCCAAATTTCTCATCAATTTTAACATTTGTACACTCTACTATAGTTTTTGTTCTATAGTTGAAACATCTATAAGCTTTAATTTTTTAATGAATAGCCAAGAAACATACCTTCATCACTCCTTGGATCAAACTTACCAA
Organism: Cupressus sempervirens; assembly: GCA_028749045.1. NCBI lineage: Eukaryota > Viridiplantae > Streptophyta > Pinopsida > Cupressales > Cupressaceae > Cupressus > Cupressus sempervirens. Next base: position 547,951,728 of record CM053791.1, on the reverse strand, counting down.
TATCATCATCTTTTTTGATGTAAAATTTTCTTCCAAATATCCTAAAGTACTTGACTGATGGTGAGTGACCAAACCATTATTCATAAGGTGTTTTGTTCATACCTTTCCTAATCTATACACTGTTCAATATGTATATTGTTTTATTGACTGCTTCTCTCCAGAACGTCTTTGGTACATCATTCTCAAACAACATAGCCCTTGTTGCTTCAGAAATTGATTTGTTTCTTCTTTTAGCAATCTCATTCTGCTTAGGTGTATGGGGTGAAGATAGTTGTCTCCTTATACCATGCTCTTTACAACAGATATTGAATTCTCTAGAGGTGAACTTTCCCCCTCTATCTAACCTTAAGCTCTTGATTTTGACTCAAAATTCATTCCCAATTTTATTCTTAAATATCTTGAATTTCTCAAATGCTTTTGATACCAATTGTTAGAAATAGTAGACCACCAATATAACTAAGAGGGGGGGTGAATCAGTTATATATTAATCTTGAGCAATTCTTAAATATTCAACCAAGTAAATAACAATCATAAAGAAATGTGCATATACAATAACACCAGACATGTTGACTAGGTAAACCCTTGATCAAAGGGAAAACCCCGATGGGAACGATGCCCAAAAAATAATGTACTAATCTGAATATTCCTTGTTAGAGGATAGATCCTGTTAGGAGTCTGTTACAACACTTAGTACAAAGAGTCCCTATTAGGAGACTTTAAATCCCTGTTAGGAGATTCCAACCCTATTAGGAGTTGTAGAAGGTAGCTGAACCTACTGTCCAAATAGCTTCAAGATCAGATCAATGAACCCACTATCAAATTGATCTCAGTACTAGTCCTTTCAGAATAATAGATGTGAAATAATCTTTAGCTTCTTCCTCTGTCTAGTACGTTAGACCTGTTCACCTTTAGATCATGCAATTAGATCTAGAACTCTGAACCCATCAATAACCTTTGAGATCACACATTAGCAGATTACTCTACTCCTCTACTTTGCAATTTTCAAGTCTTCTCTGCTTCTTTATTTTCAATTGATGATGTTCTAAGACTTGAAAAACATTTTTCCTTTATACCACACTCAATATTAATTCCTTGAGTTGAATCAATACTTTATTATAAGTTAATTAAATGAAATACACTTTTAATTAATGTTGTCAACTCACAGTTATACACAATCTTCCACACATGTGACTTTCATACCTACACACTCATTGATGTCATCAGTGGTCAGTGTACTACCTCTGGTTAACTGCACAACCCTTCATTCCAAATACAATGTGTTACATAGATCATGTAATAGAAATTGTTTTTCCAATGCTCTATTTCACTGTAGTTCTCAATAAATCATTAATAACTTTTGTAAGCTTTCAATTTAGGTTCTACGCACTTTCCCACATGTCACATACATGATGTAGTATATGTTGGTAACTGCGCATGAGCAGATATGTAATATATTGTCCTTAGTACAAGTATCACATTCTGCTACTCTGCTAATTTTTACTAACTTATTACTATGTTGTCATCAATGACAAACACAGTTATACATCATATCAATTTTCTACAATACTTCCCCCATAGCATCAACATACATGCTAACAATCTCCCGCTTTGGCATTGATGGCAACATAGATGAAAAACATCTAGTTCCAAGAATACCAACAAGTTTCTTCATCACCCAAGTTTCTTCATGAAAAAATTTTATTGCAACACTTCTCCTCCATAGTAAAAACTTTCTCTAATGTTTTTCATGTCACTCTCTCCCCAATTGACATCAATCTCAAAGATTATACAAAAATTGGACATACAACAACCTATTAGCATGTCCACAATTTGGTATATTGATTTACAACTTTTGCATATAGTTCTATAAACAACACAAGTTTCTAAAGACACTATTGTACACCAATTACCTATTTCCAAGAGTCCTTGACTAACTCTATTCATCACAGATACTCCCCATTTGAGGAAGCATCAACATATAGTCCAGTCTAACAATGGTGTTGTATACCATGGACTAATACACCTTTTGCATCTTCTATTTTGAGCTAGGTAGGGGCACAACCCCAAGCATACCTCTTAGGTACTCAAATGTATCCTTTGGAAAGGCCTTTGTGAAAATGTCTGCTATTTTTTCCTTAGTATTAATGTACTCAAGTTTGATTTCTTTCTCAATAACTTTCTCTCTCAACACGTGATATTTTATGGAAATGTGTTTAGTCTTAGCATGCAAAACAAGATTCTTAAACATGTTAATAGTACTTGTGTTATCACAGTAAATGATAACAAGGTCTGTGAATGTAATTCTAGTATCCTTCATCATCTGCTTCATCCATATGACTTGATTACAATTGTTTGTTATTGCAACATATTCTACCTCTGTAGTACTTTGTGAGGTATAATTTTGCTTCTTGTTGAGCCAAGAAACTAGTCTTCCTCCAAGGAAAAATGCTCCTCCACTTGTGTTTTTTCTATCATCCCTATCTCCAGCCCAATCAACATTTGTATAAGTGCAAAGAGTAAAGTCATTGCTTCTGTCATACTAAATGTTGTAATCTGATGTTCTTTTCAGATATTTAAATATCCTTTTTACTGTTGCATAGTGATATTCTTCAAGATTAGATTGAAATCTGGCCACAATTTTGATTGCATTGGCTATATCTGGTCTGCTATGAGTCAAATACTGCAATCCTCCAATCATAGATCTATATTTCTTTTTTCAATAGTAGGTGTCTCATCCTTGCTTGATAACTTTTGACTGGTTACCATAGGAGTTCCAATAGGTTTACAATTTTCTAGACCAAATCTTTTAAGAAAATCTTTTAAGTACTTGGTCTCAGAGATAAAGATACCTTCTTTGTTCTGAACAATCTGCAATCCTAAGAAGAATTTAATTTCTCCTATCATACTCATCTCTGTTAGAATTCTTTAGAATAACTGAGAGGGGGGGGTGAATCAGTTATCCAAGGTTCAAATGCCCTATTAATACTTTTTCACTACTTTTAATGAATCCATACACTTTTCATCCATCATATTAACAAGTTACAGTAAATCAACATGCAAATATAAAACATGATCAACACATGACACAATGATTTACGTGGAAACCCAATTTGGAAAAAACCACCAGTAACATGCTACTTGATTCTCACTCTTCTGAAGTGATGCCCTGTTAAAAGCACGCCCTGTTAAAGGCTTACAACACACTATTAAATGTGACCTTATTAGAGGATTTCACCAAATTATTAGGAATGGGCCCGGTTAAAGGACTTTAGAACATTCACTTGGAATGTCACCCTGTTAAAGGATTTATCTCATGGGTATTAAACCAACCTAAGTCCATAGGATTTAAACTTTACTGTTACAATTTCTAGAAAGTAATGATAATTTTCTTTTGATCTGATATAACTTACAACATACTTTGCAGATTTCAGATCACACTTTCAGTTCAATCTTAATGCTTGGCTTCAATCACTTCAGCTTTGACTGCTTGACTCTTCTCAAGCTTCGTCTCCTTGAGTCTTCTAACTCATTGTACCAATGCATCCATATCAAGGGTCTTCTTACAGAAATAGAATCACTATGCTCTCTTATCTCCTTAGCACCTCCTTCAGCATTTCATGCTTTCATGCTTGATCGCCTCTCTCTCTTTTTTTCATTAACTTATGACTCCTTAAATAGAAATTTGATTTGCCTTTGCCGCTCATTTCTCCCTCTCCAATTTTAGGGTTTTGAATTGATTAGGCAGGATACAATGTATCTACCTCATATCTTGTTTTATCTTCAAACTTCGTCAGTTGTATCCTTAAAACATTTTACATGGTGTTCTATGCCACTAGCTCATCATTCTTATCTTCCATTTTAATTCACAAACTTCTAGATAACAACCTTGTTGGCTTAGATCTAGTGAATCTTTGATTTTCAAAATAATGTAGCAACTCAACATTATTGATTTACTGGTGCTCTGCATCTCTGTGTTACTCGGCACTATTGGTTTTACTGGTGCTCGGCATCTCTGTTTTACTTGGCACTATTGGTTTTACTAGTGCTCGGCATCTCTGTGTTACTCGGCACCTATCAGTTTTACTAGTGCTCGACATCTCTGTGTTACTCGGCACCTATCTCTGCTCGGTACTCGATATCACTCAACACTTGAACTTGCTCGGCACTTGAATTTTACTCGACACTTACTAGGAATTTTCTCGGCACATACTAGCTTGCTCGGCTCCTTCTCTCTAATGAACTTAGTTGAGCTTTATAAATGTCTTAGCTAAAACTTTACATCTTTGATATGTTTTAGTGTGCCCATTCTCTCTATCTTATAGTATGTCATCAAATACACTTTTTCATCAATGGCTTAGTTGATCCTTGTACTTCATTACAACATCATAACTTCAACCTTTCTTTAGGTGTTCTAATTACATCTTATTGATTGCCTCCTCCTTGACAATCAACTAATTCATAGTATTTGGATCACTAAAGCAATTGTCATTCCTGCAAGTAGCAAGTTTGACATCAATGAAAAAACAATGATTGAGGACATTCTTTACCAGTTCCATATATCATTCCAATAGCTTTTCTTATGATCATTTCAATCATTTCCAACAATCTCCCTCTTTGGCATTGATGGCAAACCAAACTGATCAATTGATCAACTTAGTTACCACCAAGATTGTATACGTTGTTGATGGGGACACAACCCAAGCATAAAATGGACACAACAGAAAAAGGGAAATTGTATTAACTGTGAAAATAAGCTAGTACATTTAGTACAAAGAAAATAGACTTCATAACATGCCCTATGGGCCTACAATAACATAAATCTAGAGATAATTTCTCCTTTCAGTACCTCCTCTCAAACTCCACTCTGAACTGCCTTTTACAATGCCAGAAATGTCCTTAAATAGACCCCAGAGGGTTAAGGACTAGGAATACATTCTAGAAAGTGCTAGTAGGCATCTACCGACCAAGTAAAAGGCTCTAGAAGCCATGTTAGAAGTTGGTGCAAATCTAGAAGAATCCAAAAATGGTAACCGAACTTTTGGGAGGCATAACTTTTGAACTATAGCTCCGATTGACGAACTGTTTACATTTCTGAAAAGCTCTTGAAGAGCTCTATAGCCCTATGGACCAGCTTCGCTTGTCCCCCATTTTTTGGCCCTTTTTGAGGTCATTTAATGCCCCTAACCTAACTTTGAAGAATTCTTAAGAGGTCTCCCAAATCCAAAAAACTGTGATAACTTTTAAACCGTGGGGCCTTTTGACCTGATTCTTTTTTCTAGAATGCTCTAAATTACAATTACATTCATCTGGCCAATTTACACCTCCTAGTTCACCAAAATGATGGCTCAATTACATACTCCTATTTTTTTAGTATTTATACGTATCCCAAGGTGTTCAAATACTCTATCCTAGAACACTGATAGTGGAACTGTGAGAGTTGGAACCTTTATTTGACCCAAATGGATATCCAGAAATGAAAACACATGAAACAAAAACTAAGTCTAAGTACATTTTTTTGGGTGACACAAGATTGCCCTTATACCTCTGGATGCTCCTGCATCAGACACCCAGGGTAGATTGAAAAGTGACCCTGTCACTTTATGAATGGTAGAGGAAATCCCAAATGGGAAACCTCAGCTGCTAAAATCTAGGTTGAGTCCTCTATTAGTCGTCCTTTCCACTTGACCAAATACTCTTCATACTGCCCATTTCTGGTGCTCCTACCCACACGATGATCTAGAATGTCTTCTATCTACTCCTTCTTAGAAGAAGGAATTGGACATGGCTCTAACATCAGTTCCTCATCTGCACCATCATCATGATACTCTGTTAAGTCTGCAATGTTGAAAATAGGAGAAATGTGAACACCATCTGGTATCTCCATCTCATATGCATTTCTTAAGTCATGTTTCTTTATAATTTTGCAGGGGCCAAATTTCTTCATTTTCAGCTTGTTGTAAGTATCGGCTGGAAATCTTTCTTTTCGTAAGTGTACCATGACTAGATCCCCTACTTGAAATTCCTTATGTCTTCTCCTTTGATCAGACCTAGCTTTATACTCTTGATTAACCTTGGTAATGTGTGCTTGAACCTCCTCATGTAGACGCTTGATATGTTTAGCAAATTCTTTAGCTTTAGCACTTGTCTTTTCCCCTTGCTCTATCTTCCTCAATTTTGGCGCAGTCCTTGGGCTACTTCCATATACAATGTGGAATGGTGATCTACCATTACTCCTATTTATAGATTTATTGTAAGAAAACTCGGCTTGTGGTAGAATCAAATCTCACCCCTTAGGCTTATCCCCAACTAAACATCTCAGCAAATTGCCCAGACTTCTGTTTGGCCATCAGTTTGTGGGTGATGTGTGGAACTGAATTTCAAGTCTGTTCTCAAATTTTTCCACAATGTTCTCTAGAAATACCCCACAAATTTAGTATCTCTATCAGAAACTATACTCCTTGGAAGACCATGTAGTTGTACCACCTCTCTAAAAAACAAGTCTGCAATATGGATAGCATCATGAGTTTTGTGGCATGGAATGAAATGTGCCATTTTGGAGAACCTATGAACCACCACAAATACTGAGTCATTACCCCTTGGTGTCCTCGGCAATCCAAGAACAAAATCCATACTTATGTCCTCCCATGTATTTGATGGAATGGGAAATGGCTGATATAGTCCAGTATTGTGGCTAAATCCCTTGGCAACTGAACAAACCTGGCAACTCTGTACAAAGTTCTTCACATCTTGTGAAATCTGAGGCCAAAAATAATGTTCTCTAAGAATGGCAATGGTCTTATCTTGACCAAAATATCTTGCCATCCCTCCACTGTGTCTCTCTTTAATCAAATTTTCCCTCATGGAACTCCTTGGAATGCACAATTGGCTGCCCTTGAATAACATACCATCCTAAATCAGATAGTCTAACCACCTATTTCTATCTATAGCAACAGGCTCTTTACAAGCTTTCCACGCTTCAGCAAAATCAGGATCTTCAGGGCACAAATTCTTGAGTTCATCAAACCCAACTAATTCAACCTACATTACTGTAAGCAACAATTGTCTCCTACTTAGTGCATCTGCAACCCTGTTAGATTTTCCACTTCTATGTTTCAACACAAATGTATAGCTCTGCAAGAACTCTACCCACTTCATATGCCTCTGATTCAATTTACCTTGGCTATTTAGGTATTGTAATGCCTGGTTATCAGTATACAAAACAAATTCCTTTGGCAATAAATAATGCCTCCATTTCTTTAAGGCCTGAACTATTGCATAGAACTCTTGATCATAAACATAATACTTTTTCTTTGTATAATTCAATTTTTCACTAAAATATGCAATAGGCTTACCTTCTTGGCTCAATACAACCCCAATAGCACTGCCACTAGCATCACAATCCACCTGGAACACCTTTCTAAAATCTAGAAGTGCCAATACAGGTTATTCTGTCACCTTCTTCTTCAGCAATTCAAAACTTCTCGCAACTGTTGTAGTCCATTTGAAATATTTTCTATCCCCTCTTATTGTGTCAGTTAGGGGTGCACATATGCCACTAAAATTCTTAATAAACTTCCTGTAAAAACTAACCAGACCATGAAATGATCTTACCTCAGTAGCAAACCTTGGAGTAGGCCATTCCAAGATGGCTTTTACCTTCTTTGGATCCATTTTGAGACCTTCAGGTGATATAACAAACCCCAAATAGACTAACTCCCTTTTTGCAAAGATACACTTCTTCAAATTAATTAACAGTTTCTCTTCCCTTAACCTTTCAAGGAAACTACGAATATGCAATAAATTTTCTTCCAAAGTCTTGCTGAAAATTAAAATATCATCCAAATAGACAATAACAAATTTTCCCAAGAACTTCTTAAGTACCTCATTCATAAGCCGCATGAAGGTGCTTGGGCCATTTTTCAATCCAAAGGGCATGACTAACCACTCATAAAGACCCTTCTTGGTCTTGAAGGCTATTTTCCACTCATCTCCTTCTCAAATTTGTATCTATTGATAACCACTCTTGAGATCTATCTTTGTGAAGTATTGAGCTCCACTAAAGCAGTCCATAAGATCATCCATTCTTGGCAAAGGAAATTGATAGTTAATGGTTATCCTATTTATAGCTCGAGAGTCTGTACACATCCTCCACTCTACATTCTTCTTTGGTGCCAATACTATAGGTACTGCACATGGACTCAGGCTCTCTCGGATCAAGCCCTTCCTCAATAGCTCCTGAACCTATCTATTTACCTCCTCTGTTTCAGTAGGAGTCATCCTGTGAGAAGCCTTGTTAGGTAAATTGGCTCCTAGAATTAGATCTATCTGATGACTAATTTGCCTTACTGGTGACAATCCTTTTGGAACATTATCAGAGATAATATCTCCAAACTCACCTAGTAAATCTGAGACTTCAAGTGGTATTTCACTACTACCTTCTTTTTCTTTCCTAGGAATCAAAGCATAGCACATACGCTGATGTTTCATTCTATCTAAAAACTTTCTTCCATCAACAAGACAAATCCTAGCACTACTACATACATTTTCACCTTCCTTTTTCATGGGCTTCAGTTTGTGGTGAACTCCATCCTTTGTTAGAGTATGTGTTTGCATTACCATCATGTATTGCATGTCTATCAAATTGCCATGGTCTACCCAACAATAGATGGCAAACATCCATTGGAATAACATCACAGAGAACTTCATCATGGTAACTCCCAATTTTGAATTTCACGAGACATTGTTCACTTACTAGGACCTTATGATCATCTTTCACCCAAGCAATCTGATAGGTCTAGGGATGTTTCTCCCTCTTGAGCTTCAGCTTAGAGACCATCTCCTCTAACACCAAGTTATCAGTGCTACCACCATCAATGATCACATCACAACATTTTTCCTTACATTTGCACCTGGTACAAAACAAACTTCTCCTTTGTCCTGGTTCAATCTCACCACTTAATAGGACCATTTCATTTACCAAGGTCTCTCCTCTTTCTGCATCCTCTAAATGTGATGATTGTGCATCCTCATCCACATGAGCAACCCTAGCTTGACCCTCAGCTCTCTTATCTGTCCTTCCTTGTCATTGAGGGCATTCAAAGGCATGATGAACTTCTTCATTGCAATGGAAATAGGTACCACAGAAGCCTCCTCTTCCTTGTCCATGTCCTCTACCTCTTCCTCTCTAATTTTCAAAGTCTTGATCATGGGAGCGGTTGAAACCCTCATTCCTCTGGTTCCTGCTAGTACCCACATCTTCATTTTTCTTTTGGATTTCATTTTGACCTCCAGATGACCTACCGCTTCCCCTTCCTCCTTGACCACACCCTCTTTGTCTTCCTTCAAACCTCTTATTCAACTTCTCTTCAACTCATAGGGAAAATTGGTATGCCTCTTCAACACTAGTCATTCTTACCAGACTTAATTCCTCCTGGATGCTAGGTCGCAACCCACTGATATAACGAGAAACCTTCTCCTTATTTTCTTTTGCATGCCCTGCTCTAATCAAAAGTCAATAAAACTCCTTTTTATATTCTTGGACTGATCTTCTTGCTTGCTTTAGCTCATGCATCTTCTTAAACAAATCAAGCTCGTAGTCCATAGGAATGAACTGCTTCTTCAATTTATCCACCATGCGATCCCACCTTGTGATCTTCTCCTTTCCTCTTCTATTTCTTTCCAATTGGACATCTTGCCACTAGATTTTGGCATGGCCTTTCAGTTTGGCCTTTGCAAACTTAACCCTATCTGGGTCCCTAATATCCTCATACTCAAAGTATTCTTCCAGTTCATTGATCCAATCAATCAACTCATCTAGTTTCAGATTTCTTGAAAATACACCCACATCAATTGTAGGTCTTTTCCCAAATTTAGTAATGGCCCTAAAAAGCCTTTCCTCTGCCTAATTTAGAACTTCCCCATCAAATTCCCCTTCTAGTCCAATTTCTTTTTCTTCATTGTCATCCTCACTGTCGTCACCTGCAGCAACATTTGTTCCTCTATGGAGCTCCTCCTGCAATGCTTGTACCTGCCTTTGGAGGGATCTAACCTCCTCAAGATTAATAGCTCCAGCCCTTCCACCACGCTCTCTTCATGGAGGCATCTTCTTAACTCAAACCCACAACCACACAGTCCTGGTGCAAACTGCCTCATAGTCGGAACTCTGTCTACACACTCAAGAAAACTAGCTCTAATACCACTTGATGGGGACACAACCCAAGCACAAAATGGACACAATAGGAAAAGAGAAATTGTATTAACAATGAAAATAAGCTAGTACATTCAGTATAGAGAAAATAGACTTCATAACATGCCCTATGGGCTTACAATAACATAAATCTGGAGATAATTTCTCCTTTCAATACCTCCTCTCAAACTCCACTCCGAACTGCCTTTCACAATGCCATAAATGTCCTTAAATAGACCCCAGAGGGTTAAGGACTAGGAATACATTTTAGAAAGTGCTAGTAGGCATCCACCGACCAAGTAGAAGGCTCCAAAAGCCGCGTTAGAAGTTGGTGCAAATCTAGAAGAATCCAAAAATGGTAACCGAACTTTTGGGAGGCATAACTTTTGAACCGTAGCTCCGATTGACGAACCGTTTACATTTTCAAAAAGCTCTCGAAGCGCTCTATAGACCTATGGACCAGCTTCTCTTGTCTCCCATTTTTTAGCCTTTTTTGAGGTCATTTAATGCCCCTAACCTGACTTTGAAGCATTTTTAGGAGGTCTCCAAAACCCAAAAAACTATGATAACTTTTAAACCGTGGGGCCTTTTGACCTGATTCTTTTTTCTGGAATGCTCTAAATTACAATTACATTTATTTGGCCAATTTGCACCTCCTAGTTCACCAAAATGATGGTTCAATTACATACTCCTATTTTTTTGGCATTTACACATATCCCAAGGTGTTCAAATACTCTATCCTAGAACACTGATAGTGGAACTGTAAGAGTTGGAACCGTTAATTGACCCAAATGGGTATCCAAAAATGAAAACACATGAAACAGAAACTAAATCTAAGTACATTCTTTTGGGTGACACAGGATTGCCCTTATACCTCTGGATGCTCCTACATCAGTTGTCTGCTATATTTCTTTGTTGATGCATCTTTTACTACTGATCTCATATATCTCCCTCTTTTATATATATCTCCCTCTTGCTTATATATTGATTAGGTTTCTGCACATTTCTCCCTCTTTGACATAAATGCCAAAGATGTAGCATCTTTATCATGCTGAATATGATCTTTGGCTTCTTGTTGTTTTCTCCCTCTGTCACCATGCTTGTGACTGATTTGGAGTTTCTGCTCCTGCTGTCATCCTCTACATCACTCTTTTGATATTTCAATGATTTGTTTCTGTTGATGCAGGGCAGCATCCTTGTTGGTTTAAACTGCTTGAGTTAGGGGTATTACCCCCAACTTGCCTCTAAGATATTCATAAGCATCCTTGGGCAATGGTTTGGTGAAGATATCTGTAGTTTGTTCCTTTGTATGAATGTATTCCAACTTCACTTATTTGTCTTCTACCAATTCTCTGACATAATGATACTTGATTGTGATATGCTTATTTTTTGCATGCATCACTGGATTTTTGGATATGTTTATAGCACTTGTATTATCACAATATAATATCACAGGTTTTGTTACCTCTTCTTTCATTTCTTTCAATAGATGTGTGAGCCATACAATGTTTGTGCAATTGACTGTAGCTGCTACATATTCTGACTCTGCAGTGGACTGGGATGTACATGTTTGTTTCTTGCTAGTCCAGATAACTAGCCTTTTGCTTAGAAATAATGCACCTCCACTTGTGCTTTTTCTATCATCAATGTTGCCTCCCCAGTCTGCATCTATATATGCATTGAGCTCAAAGTTTTCATTCTTTTTGTAGTATAGACCAAAGTTATCAATTCCTTTAAGATATCTCATTATTCTTTTTACTGCTATGAGATGATTTTCTTTGGGATTAGCAAAGAATCTAACTACTATTCCAACTGCTAATGCTATATCTGGTCTACTATGTACAACATATTGTAGTTTTCCAATCATAGATCTGTACATTGTTTGATTGACTTCAGCAGATTCATCATTTTTGGATAGCTTATTTCTTGTTTCCATTGGTGTGCTGACTAGTTTGGATTCCTCCAATCCAAACGTTTTAAGAATCTCTTTGATTTACTTTGATTGTGTCACAAATATACCATGTTTGAGTTGATGTACTTGCAATCCAACAAAGAATTTGATTTCTCCAAACATAGACATCTCAAATTCATTTTTCATGTTGTCAGCAAAGCCTTTGCAAAGCACTTCCTTTCCACCAAACACTATGTCATCCACAAAGATTTTAGATACAATAATGTCTTTATCTTCTTATGTTTTGATGTACATGTTGTTGTTATCATCAGTTCTTTCAAATCCAATTTGCATTAGATACTTGTGAAGTTTCTCATACCATGCTCTAGGTGCTTGTTTCAAACCATAGAGTGCTTTATGTAGCTTACACACCATATCCTTGTTGTTTTCATCAAAAAATCCTTCTGGTTGTTCAATGTAGACTTCTTCGTCTAGTATACCATTTAAGAAAGCGGATTTTACATCCATCTGATAGACTTTAAAATCTTTGTAGGCAGCATATGCAAGTAAAGTTCTTACTCCTTCCATTCTAGCAATAGGGGCAAATGTTTCTCCATAGTCTATTCCTTCTTCTTGAGCATAACCCTTGCATACTAGTCTAGCTTTGTTTATGGTAATCTCACCATTCTCATCTAGCTTGTTTCTAAATACCCACTTAGTGCCAATCACATTCTTGTCAACTGGTCTGGGAACCAGACTCTAGGTTTTGTTCTTCTTTATTTGATCAATCTCTTCTTCCATAGCTTTGTACCAGTCATCATCTTGTAATGCACCATATACTATCTTAGGTTCAGATTTGCTGATTAGACATGATTCATGTCTTAGTCTGTTCCTTGTCATTGGTCTTGCATCTTTGTCACCAATTATCTGTTCAGCAGGGTGATGTCTTTTTACATATTTGGATAATATTGGCTCTGTCCTTATTTCCATGTTTGATCTTTCAGATTCAGGATCACTATGCACTTCGTTGTCAGGTTGTTCTTCATCATGTGTACTATCTTCAAAATTAGATTGTGCATTTTCCTCATTCTGCAACTCAGCTTCTAAATGCAACTCCACATTCACTGGTTGTGACTCAGCTGAAACTGATACTTGTTGTTGATTTTCAATTTGATTGACATCATCCTCATCAACAGTCATTCCTTCATAAAAATACACAAAGGTTCTGTACTCTTCCATTTTCTTTGGTACTTCAGCTTGGACTTCTATGTGCTCATCAAAATTTACATTTGCACTTTCCACAATTTTGTTAGTGTTAATATTCAAACACTTATATGCCTTACTTCTAGTGGAGTAACTAAGAAATATACCTTCATCACTTTTTGCATCAAATTTTCCATTTCTAGCATCTTTAAGGATAAAACATTTGCAACCAAAAACTTTGAAATGTTTTACATTGGGTGAGTGACCATACCATAATTCAAAAGGTGTTGTATTTGTACCTTTCTTGACTTGTACTCAGTTCAGTGTATGAACAGCTACACTTACAGCTTCTCTTCAATATTTTAGAGCAACAATCTTTTCCATCATTAGTGTTCTGGCATAGTCAATCACATATCTATTTCTTCTTTCAACAATTCCATTCTATGGGGGAGTTCTAGGAGCTGACATTTGTCTTTTGATTCTTTTATCATTACAGAATATCTTGAATTCATTTGATGTGAATTCACTACCTCTGTTTGATCTTAGGCATTTCAAGCTTTTTCCTATTTCATTTTCAACTCTAGCCACATACCACTTAAATATTTGAAAAGCATCAAATTTTTGTTTTAAAAACATAATAGTCATCATCCTGGAATAGTCATCAACAAATAAAATTATTTATTTATCTCCTCTATAGCTTTGTACTTCCATTGGACCACATAAATTAGTATGAACTAATTCAAGTACTTCTTTAGATGTATAGTTTTTGCTCTTGAAACTTGACTTAGTCATCTTTCCTAGCTGGCATTTTTTGCACATGATATTATCAGGCTTCTTCAATTTTGGTAAACCTCTGACTTTCTTCATTTTACTGATTTTGACCAGATTGTCAAAGTTGACATGACATAATCTTCTATACCATAACCATTCATCATCAAATTTTGCAATAAAATAAGAAACATGATCCATATCAAGGTAAAATAGATTACTCTTTGTTTGATCTCCTTTTCCTATCAGTTTACCATCAGTATCATAGATTTTTGTAGTTTTATTTTCAAATTCTACTTTGCATCCTATATTGCCTAACTGTGAGACACTTAGTAAATTGTAGTTTACTCTTTCAACATAGTATGCATTATCACATGAAATTTGTTCTGTGAGCTTAATGGAACCTTTTCCTTTGATTTGACATGGAGCATCATTACCAAATCTAACACTATTTCCATCATATTGAGAAAGTTAACAAACTTACTTTTATCTCCTGTCATGTGATGTGAGCATCCACTGTCTATGATCCACCTGTCATTCTTGTTTATACATGTTGCCAGTGTTGTGGGTTCTTCTTCATCAGATTGATCCTTCATGGCTATATAAACAACTTTATCATCATTTTCATCATAATTTTCTTCAACAATGTAACACTTCTTACCTTTTTCTTTGTAATCTCTTTTGTCATCATCTCTTCTAAATTTGTTTTTGTTGCCTTCCTTGTAATCCTTTTTCTGTGGACACCTGGATGCAATATGACCTACTTCATTGCAATTGAAACAAATGATAGGCATCTTATCTTTGAATTTTTCTTTACCTCTGTGAAATCTTCTAGCAAGCAATGCTTCCAATTGTTCCACATCTTCCTCATCAGTGCTGTTGTCACTGGATACATACTTCATTTTTCTTTCTTTCTTTGATTTCACCTGTTCAGCATCTTTCAGTGATAACTTGGCCTTAAAGGAAGATTCAACATTCTCTGGTCTGTAGTTGTCAAAATTAGATAACTCAAATGCAGTGAGTCCACATATTATACCTTCAAAACTTAGATTGTTTCCTGGTATACATCTTAGCTCTTGTATTGCTGATACTCTAATAGCATAGATAGGAAGCAAGGTTCTTAAGAACTTACTATTAATAGTATCTTCATCCAATTGACCACTCAAGCATCTTATTGCACTTACCACTTCCTTTATTCTTGCACCATACTAAGCAGCATTCTCATTTTCTTCCATTTTCATGTCATCAAACTTTCCTCTGAGACTTTCTCTTTTTTCTCTTTGTACATTTCGATCTCCTCCATAGATGTTTAATAGGGCTTTCCACATTTTGAATGCAGTATCACATCCTTTGATGTCATCAAATTCAGCATAGCTGAGTGCAGAGGCAATTTCCAGCATTGTCGATTGTGTTCTTGCTTGTTTTTCATATCTTCTGTAGTAGGAGCACCTATTGGATCTACATGTTCAGTGACAATTGAATTTTGGGCATAATCTCCTATGGATCCAAGATGTAGCTTCATCAAGCTTTGCCATGCAACAAAGTTGTCTTTATTGAGCTTGGGAACTTCTCTCTTAGGCATTTTGATCTTTTCTGCTTATAGTTCCTTTAAACTAAGTCAGCAGTAAGGCTTTGATACCAATTGTTAGAATTCTTTAGAATAACTAAGAAGCAGGGGGGGTGAATCAGTTATCCAAGGTCCAAATGCCCTATTAATACTATTTCACTACTTTTAATGAATCCATACACTTTTCATCCATCATATTAACAAGTTACAATAAATCAACATGCAAAGATAAAACATGCAAGATCAACACATGACACCATGATTTACGTGGAAACCCAATTTGGAAAAAACCACTAGTAACATGCTACTTGATTCTCACTCTTCTGAAGTGATGCCCTGTTAAAGGCTTACAACACACTATTAAATGTGACCTTGTTAGAGGATTTCACCAAACTATTAGGAATGGGCCTGGTTAAAGGACTTTAGAACATTCACTTGGAATGTCACCCTGTTAAAGGATTTATCTCATGCGTATTAAACCAACCTAAGTCCATAGGATTTAAACTTTACTGTTACAATTGCTAGAAAGTGACGATAATGGTCTTTTGATCTGATATAACTTACAACATACTTTGCAGATTTCATATCACACTTTCAGTTCAATCATAATGCTTGGCTTCAATCACTTCAACTCTGACTGCTTGACTTCTTCTCAAGCTTCGTCTCCTTGAGTCTTCTAACTCATTGTACCAATGCATCCATATCAGGGGTCTTCTTACTGAAACAGAGTCACTATGCTCTCTTATCTCCTTAGCACCTCCTTCAGCATTTCATGCTTTCATGCTTGACCGCCTCTCTCTCTTTTTTTCATTAACTTATGACTCCTTAAATAGAAATTTGATTTTCCTTTGCCGCTCATTTCTCCCTCTCCAATTTTAGGGTTTTGAATGGATTAGGTAGGATACAATGTATCTACCTCATATCTTGTTTTATCTTCAAACTTCGTTAGTTGTATCCTTAAAACATTTTACATGGTGTTCTGTGCCACCAGCTCATCATTCTTATCTTCCATTTTAATTCACAAACTTCTAGATAACAACCTTGTCGGCTTAGATCTAGCGAATCTTTGATTTTCAAAATAATGTAGCAACTTGGCATTATTGATTTACTGGTGCTCGGCATCTTTGTGTTACTTGGCACTATTGATTTTACTGGTGCTTGGCATCTCTGTGTTACTCGGCACTATTGGTTTTACTAGTGCTTGGCATCTCTATGTTACTCGGCACCTATCTCTGCTCGGCACTCGATATCACTCGGCACTTGAAGTTTACTCGACACTTACTAGGAATTTTCTCGGCACATACTAGCTTGCTCAGCTCCTTCTCTCTAATGAACTTAGTTGAGCTTTACAAATGTCTTAGCTAAAACCTTACATCTTTGATATGTTTCAGTGTGCCCATTCTCTGTATCTTATAGTATGTCATCAAATACACTTTTTCATCAATGGCTTAGTTGATCCTTGTACTTCATTACAACATCATAACTTCAACCTTTCTCTAGGTGTTCTAGTTACATCTTATTGATTGCCTCCTCCTTGACAATCAACTAATTGATAGTATTTGGATCACTAAAGCAATTGTCATTCCTACAAGTAGCAAGTTTGACATCAATGACAAAACAATGATTGAGGACATTCTTTACCAATTCCATATATCATTCCAACAGCTTTTCTTATGATCATTTCAATCATTTCCAACAATCTCAAACTCATTCTTCATGTCTTCTCAGAATTGCTTATTGGCTTCATTATTTCCACCAAAAATGATGTCATCAACAAATACAATGATTATTAGCAAATCATCTCTTATTTTCTTCAAGTACACATTACTATCTATTGTTCCTTTAGCAAATCCAAGCTTTTCTAAGTATTTTTCCAACCTTGCATACTAGGTTCTTGGTGCTTGCTTTAATCCATACAATTCTTTCTTTAGTCTATAAACCATATCCTTCTCTTATGTTAAAGGAAAACCCTCTGGTTGTTCAATGTAAACTTCTTCTTCAAGTTCTCCATTTAAGAATGTTGATTTAACATCCATCTGATATACCTTAAAATTCTTATTTTTTGCATATGCCAGGAACATTATAACTACTTCCATCCTTGCTACAGGTGCTTATGTTTCCTCATAATCAATTCCTTCTTGCTGAGAGTAGCCTTTACATACAAGTCTTGCTTTATTCCTTATTACTTCTCCTTGTTCATTCATTTTATTTCTGAACACCCATTTTGTGCCAATCACATTTTTTTCCTTAGGTCTAAAAACTAATTCTCATGTGTCATTTTTAATTATCTGCTAAATTTCTTCCTTCATTGATCTTATCCAATGATCATCTTTGATTGCTTCATCTACACTTCTTGGTTCTACTTGAGATATCAGACATGGTTCTTCATTAATTTAGCTCCTTGTCATTACTCCCTTTTCTTTACTTCCTAATATCTGGTCAGTGGGATGATGTCTTACCATGTTCCTATTTGGAGTAGGAGTTGTTGCTTCAACTCTTATTTTAGGCATTATGCTATGTTCTTCTCTTACATCTTTAATTTGCACATTATATTGCAAGTCATTGTTAGTCTTGAGAAATAATTCATTACTTCTGTTAGAGATTCCAAAGTAATCATCTCCATCAGAGTTATAATCCATTATCTTTTCCTTGGTGCCAAATTTCTCATCAATTTTAACATTTGCACACTCTACTATAGTTTTTGTTCTATAGTTGAAACATCTGTAAGGTCTACTTTTCAATGAATAGCTAGGAAACATACCTTCATCACTCCTTGGATCAAACTTTTTGATATCATCATCTCTTTTGATGTAACATTTGCTTCCAAATATCGTAAAGTACTTGACTGATGGTGAGTGATCAAACCATAATTCATAATGTGTTTTGTTCATACCTTTCCTAATATGTACTATGTTCAGTGTGTATATTGTTGTATTGACTGCTTCTCTCCAAAAGGTCTTTGGTACATCATTCTCAAACAACATAGCCCTTATTGCTTCAGTAATTGATTTGTTTCTTCTTTCAGCAATCCCATTCTACTCAGGTGTATGGGGTGAAGATAGTTGTCTCCTTATACCATGCTCTTCACAATAGATATTGAATTCTCTAGAGGTGAACTCTCCTCCTCTATCTAATCTTAAGCTCTTGATTTTGACTCCAAATTCATTCTCAACTTTGTTCTTAAATATCTTGAATTTTTCAAATGCTTCTGATACAAATTGTTAGAAATAGTAGACCGCCAATCTAACTGAGAGGGGGGGTGAATCAGTTATATATTAATCTTGAGCAATTCTTAAATATTCAACCAAGCAAACAACGATCATAAAGAAATATGCATACATATTAACACTAGATATGTTCACTAGGGAAACCCTTGATCAAAGGGAAAACCCTGGTGGGAATGATGCCCACAAAATAATGTACTAATTTGATTTCTTATTAGAGGATGGACCCTGTTAGGAGTCTATTACAACACTTAGTACAAAGAGTCCCTGTTAGGAGGCTTTAAATCCCTGTTAGGAGTTGTAGAAGGCAGCTAAACTCACTATCCAAATAGCTTCAGGATCATATCAATGAACCCACTGTCCAATTGATATCAATACTATTCCTTTTAGAATAATAGATGTGAAATAATATTTAGCTTATTCCTTTGTCTAGTACGTTAGACTTCTTCACCTTCAGATCATGTAGTTAGATCTAGAACTCTGAACCCATCAATAACCTTTGAGATCACGTATTAACATATTACTCTACTCCTCTACTTCACAATTTGCAAGTCTTCTCTACTTCTTTATTTTCAATTAATGATGTTCTAAACTCAAAAACTTCTTTCTTTATACCACACTCAATATTAATTCCATGAGTCGGCTCCATACTTTATTATAAGTTAATTAAATGAAATACACATTTAATTAATGTTGTCAACTCACAGTTATACACAACCTTCCACACGTGAAAATTTTGTACCTACGCACTCATTGACATCATCAATGGTTAGTGTACTACCTTTGGTTAACTGTGCAACCCTTCATTCCAAATACAATGTGCTATATTGATCATATAATAGAAATTGATTTTCCAATGCTTTGTTTACTTGTGATTCTCTATAACTCATTAATAACTTTCGTATGCTATCGATTCAGGTTTTGCACACTTGCCCACATATCACATACATGTTGTAGTATATGCTAGTAACTACACATGAGCAGATACGCAATGTATTGTCCTTAATACAAGAATCACAGTCTGCTACTCTGCAATTTTTTACTAACTTATTACTATGTTGTCATTAATGACAAACACAGTTATACATCATATCAATGTTCTGCAATACTCTCCCATAGCATCAGCATACATGCTAACATATAGTTCCTAATAACTCAACCTTTTCTCTAGGTCTTTTTGTTATGTCCTTCTCTTAAATCCTCTTCATCAATCATCTGGATATGACACTCTACTTATATAGCAATTACCTTACCAATAAGGTTTGACAGCAATGATAACATAACAATTATTCTAATTATAGTTTCCAACATCTCATTGGGATCATGGGGCCATGTGAAAATGAATATCGGCTCTTATGTGCATGTGAGTATGCTAGTGTTTCTAGGGTATGTTGTTGATCAGACATATATTGTGGTGAATATCATCCACTACAATGGATTGTGTTGGATAAATGTCCATTCCGGGAGTGAAGACTTGGATAGGATAAATTGTAGATTAAAAATTATTGGCGATGTCATGGCTATAGAGAGGCATGATGTCACTTCATAATAATGTCTATGAGGTTCCAAATACTTCCCTAAAGTGATAATGTTTTAAGTGGGCGAATTAGGTTTGTAGCAGAGAGTAAACACTAATTTTGAATTTTGACTGCTTGTAATTGATCAAAGTTGAGGGCTAAGTCAAATGCAGGTGTAACATGTAATACAACCATTGGGACTGACAAAAACTTTTACCTTCAGTTGTAGTGCAGAATATTTGGTATCACTCGAATAAAGATAATCGCTAATTATAGAACCTAGTCTCGATACCATGTTGAATTTCTTTTATCACTGCAAATGTAATACCATTGTCATAATGTTTGGTATGTATTATCTAAAATCAATGATATCTTCCATTTATATGGAGGAGAAACAAAGAAAAAACATGTCCCATGAAGGGACATTACTTTTCATTAATATAATGATGATATATATTTACACATATATATGTAGATATATGTATATATATACATATATATAAGAGAGAGAGACTACACTATTTTTCTACAAGAACATACTCTAAGGAAAAGATCAAGGCAAATAGCTCTTTGAGTATGTATTGAAATAAAAATAAGAGAGAGACTACAAATTAATACTGAAAATTGTACTCAAAAGAGTATATGTATCTCATGTAGTCAAAGAATGATGCTAGACTGATGAAACACTTAGGATTTGAGATTGGTTTTAGCATAAAGATAATTGTTAATTATAGAACCTGGCTTTGATACCATGTTGAATTTCCTTTATTGCTGCAAATCTAATATCATTGTCATAACATTTGGTATGTATTATCTAAAATCAATGATATCTTCCATTTATATGGAGAATAAAAAAAGACAAAACATGTCCCATGAAGGGACATGGCTGTTCATTAATATAACGATAATGTGTGTGTGTGTGTGTGTGTGTGTGTGTGTGTGTGTGTGTGTGTGTGTGTGTGTGTGTGTGTGTGTGTGTGTGTGTGTGTGTGTGTGAATATATATACATATATATACATATACCTATACATATATGTAGATATATATGTACATATATGTACTTTTACCTTCAGTTGTAGTGCAAAATATTTGGTATCACCTCACATAAAAATAATCACTAATTACAAAACTTGGCCTTGATACCATGTTGAATTTCCTTTATCATGCAAATGTAATACCATTGTCATAATTCTTGGTATGTATTATATAAAATCAATGATATCTTCTATTTATATGAGGAATAAACAAAGAAAAAACATGTCCCTTCATGGAACATGGCTTTTCATTAATAAAATGATTATACACACACACACACACACACACACATATGTAGATATGTGTACGTACATATATGTGTGCATGTGTATGTACATATCTAGATATATGTACGTACATACATACATATATATATGCATACATACATATACATATATATATACATATATATATATATATGTATATGTATGTATGTACACACACACACACACACACACACACACACACACACACACACACATATATATATATATATATATATATGTACATGTATATATATACGTACATACATATATGTACATATATCTAGATATGTAGATATATGTACATATACATACATATATATATATATATATATATATATATATATATATATATATATATGTATGTATGTATGTATGTATGTATGTATGTATGTATGTATGTATAGACATATGTACATATATATAACTAAGAGAGAGACTATGTTCTTTTTCTACAAGAATGTACTCCGAGAAAAAGATCAAGGCAAATAGATCTTAGAGTCTGTATTGAAATAAAAATAAGAGAGAGACTAAAGTGTAATACTTAAAGTTGTACTCAAAAGAGTATACATATTTCATGTAGTCAAAGAATGATGTCAAAATGATGAAACTTTTGGATACAATTGATTAATTGTGTAAAATCTTTGATGTTACACAAATTTCATATCATTATCAATCAATGTATGTTGAGCTCACTTGGGTAGTGAAGATAGTTTTCTGTGTCTACCGATCGTTCTTGTGCTTGCCTAGTTCAAAAGGCAGTGTCTACCGAATTCACTCAAGTGTCAAAGGAAAGCCTATAGAAGATGAGTGTTAACTGAGCTCACTCAGTTAATGAAGGAAATGTTGGATGGAACCAATGTTAAACCGAGCTCACTAGATTACCAAAGGATCTTCGCAAATATGCATTGTTAACCGAGTTCACTTGGTTAATACAGGAAAATCATTTATGAGTTAGTGGCTACCAAGCAGAGTCAATTAACAAACAATTTTCTTGTTTTGGCATATTGAGTTTAATTAATTTATCTATTGGTTCTAGCCGACTGAGGTGATGAATATTAATTATTCTAAGTTACATATGAGCCAAATTGACAATAAGAATGATATAAGTATAAGGTCAAGTTAAGAATCTATAAGTGTGTAAGAATGTGAATGCATGGAAGATTTTTTGAAGATCTAATGATGCAATAAGGAAGTGAATCAAAAGGATAAGTAGAATATCCTTGTGAAATTGAAAAGATATATTCGATCAAGAAGGATTAAGTACAAGCCAAAATAGAGATCTGTAATCAGCAAGTCAAGTGCATTAGAAATTAGGTCATCTCATTGTTACTCTCTAACCATTGTAGCAGTGATCCAAATCTCTTAATAGAGTTGACTTAACAGCTATTTGTAAAACCTCTAACAAGGTGGCAGTTCTATTGAATTGTCTAAAGACCTCTAACAAGACCACTCCTAATAGGGTGATTAAATACTTTAACAGGATCACACCTAATAGTGTGTTTTGTAACCTTTAACAAGGTTGGCTCCTAATAGGGCTCACTTCAGAAGAGTGAAAATAGTGACTAGTCGATTTTGGTGGTTTTCCCAAATTGGGTTTCCATGTTAAATCTTGGTGTCAAATGTGTTTATGTTATTGTCTTTTATGTGTTTGCATCTAAGTTAAAGTAATGGTAATCACAAATAACATCTAAGATTTTCATGTTAAGTACTTACCGAGCATATTTAGTATTTACTAAGTTACAGCATTTTATTTGTGTTTGTTGAGCATCAGTAGTATTCAATTTTTAGAGTTTATTTTGTATTGACATCTAAAGGGATCTGAGATTTTTTTGTAGTAACTGATTCACCCCTCCCCTCTCAATTACTCCTCTTATATTTCCAACAGAAACCCCTTAGGATTTGAGACTAGTTTTAGCATAAGAAAGTTCCTCCTCGTCAGTATTCTACTTCACATACTTTTATATTCTACTATCTTTTTTTGAAATGTTCTCATTTTCTCACTTCCTTTTGATTCACTTATATTTTCATATATTTGTTCTAAATTTTTCATAATATAGTGATGAATTTTCAAAAATCATGACTCTTTATAGATAGATTTTATATACAATAAATATTATTTTATATAACTTATATATTTTTTTAAAATTATAACATTCTATACATGTGTACATGTATGTCTATGTGTGATTCATTATGTATTTCTTCTTATGTTTAATATGACACCATATACAATACATTATATGATAAATTGTAATTGAGAGTTTATGGTGGTGACAAATTATGTATAACCATAAAATTTCAATTACAATATCTCATATAATGTACTATATATTGTATCATATTTGTAAGAATTTGGCTTAGGCCAGAATTCACCCAAGAACTAAAAAACTCAACACAAGCACACAGTAGACCAAAATAGACAGAGTATGATCAAAATGATGATATTCATTCAATAATTTCATGAGAGTACACTAGGAGTGCCTGAATATAAAGGCCTCAGGAGAGCTTCTAGAATGCATAGAAGTTAGCATCATGATATGTCATACAACCAGGCACATGTCCACCAGATATGGGTTATCCTCCATTAAGCACAGGATTAAGTGCGATGATGTGAGGATAAGCCTACAATGGTGTAGCATGCAAATCAGTGGTGTAGACAACATGTGCTAAATGAGGAGTGCGGATAACTATGTTTTCATCATGACAACTCAGTGAATGATGCATACTCCTGTGTTGTAGACACCATGTGCATAATTAGAGTTGTGTAACTCAATGAGAGTACACAAACTCCTAAGTGTCTCACCTAAAATAATAATTAAATAATGCAAAATAATTAAATAATGCATTAACCTAAGTAAAACTTAAGTGTAATAAGTAAATACTTATTTACACCAACAATATTAAACATAAGAAGGAACACAAAATAAATATTACCAATAAAACTTATTGTATTATTACCTTTATCAAGTCTATCCTCAAAGCCAGTACCTTCCTAAGATCTTTGTCCATGTTGTAAATACACTAGCATACTTGTTATTGATAATGGTCTTCACTTGCACGGGGTTGCATATTTAGTCTATGTTATTCACCAATAATTATTTTCCTTTGTTATTAGTTGTTGATTCCACTGTTAAGAACCAAAGGTTGATCGATCTTATTGGAAAATGTCATATTTCAAATGGTTATTGATTGCCAAATGAAAAAAACATTATTTTGCCACTATCTACTACTCTACGTGTGGAGAGATGAAGCCTTCGATGTGAATGCTAATGGATCAGAAAATGTGTTGCTAGTGTGAATGTTCATTGTTAATCTTCACAAATTTGTGATTGCTCAAGGAATGAATCACTAGGCTAAAGTTGGGTTCCTCCTTGGCATAGCAGAGCCATGTGAAATAGAATTTAGAGAGATTCCCAATTATGGTAATAATGGTGCACAAGGAGAGCAATTTGAAAAAAATATATGGGATATTCATGAATAGGTTAAAGAAACTTTTAAAAAGATTGAACATAAGTACAAAGAACATTTAGAAAAAAGGAGGAGAGATGTACACTTTCAGACAAGGTAGTTGGTATGGAAATACCTCAAAAAAAAGAGGATACTTAAAGGCAGACACTAGAATTGTAATGAGGAAACTTGGTCTTTGCAGTATTGTCCAGAAGTTTGATCTTAATGAATATGAAATTGAATTAAGAGTATCACCAATTTTTAATGTTGACAATTTGATACCCTACAAAGGGTATGCTTTATTTTAGGTCTTGGAGCATATGTACACACAAAATAGGAAGAGGATGATAAGTGATTCAAGGAGCTATGACCTAACATAGCTTTGAAGATTGAATGTATTCTAGATACCAAGATTGTCAAGAAGACTAGGAAGAACACCTACAAAGAATACTTGGTCTCCCTAAAGAATATGTGTTATGGGTGGATGAATTAGACATCAAAATACATGGCACTAGCTTAGAGGGGATCATCTCAAGTGGGCTTGAGATCCAATCACTTGAGGAGTATGGTGCAAGAGCACCTTAAGGCTAGAATGAAGCAACTTGAAGGGTCATGGTATGCCATGAGTAAAATGTTGGAATATGTAATTTCCCCTCAAATAAAATTGTAAAAAGCACACTAGAGGATTCTAGAAATTTTTGGATTACCGGATAGTGTTAGGTAAAGTTCTAGAAGTTATTTTTGTTTAGATAGTTCTAGAAAAGTTTATTTGTCCTAGCTAATTTAGATATTTCTAGAAATAATCAAAGACCTCTACAAATAGATACATCTTGTAATGTTACTGATATGGACAAAATGGTTAATGAAATATATTAGTGTCGCAACACATTGAGTATTTTTTCATTTTAGTTTAGTTTGTCCATCTGCCTTTCATCAGGTGTATTAGAGTTGTCCTAGGCTTCTACAAGTGGTAGCAAAGCTAGGGTAAGAAAATCTTGTCACCATTTGTGACATACAAATCAGAGCCAAGTTAATGGGAGTATCTTATCATTTTTTTTTTGACATAAGCAGCTAATCAAGGGATAGTTGAAGAAGGAAGGAATTTGTTTGTCGCCATTTGTGATAGCAAAGAGAGTTTTTATTTTACAGAGCAAGGAGGTATTTTTTATTTTGCAAAGCAAGGTTATTTGGAGAACCATGTCACCATTTATGACAGATGAAGCAATCAAGGTTATTAGTGAATCATGTCACTGATATTTGTGATAGATGAGGCAAGATTATTAGTGGATCCTGTGAAAAGAGGAAATTGTTGGTAGTCAATTTCTAACTAAATGTTTGTATAAATTAAAGGCTCCAGCCTTGGAAGACACTATTAATGTATTAACAGATATGAAGATTACTGAAAAGTGGCATTTTGGTATTAGGCAAATGAAAGGATTTGGATTTGTATGCAGCAATATTTGAGGTTGAGATTAGGGGGGAGTGTTGGAATTTGTAATTTCACCTCAAATGAAATTGTAAAAAGCATACTAGAGGATACTAGAAATTCTTGGGTTATCGAATAGTGTTAGGTAAAGTTCTAGGAGTTATTTATGTTTAGATAGTTTTAGAAAAGTTTGTTCGTCCTATGTCGGCTAATTTAGATATTTCTAGAAATAATCAAAGACCTCTATAAATAGAGGCATCTTGTAGTGTTATTGATATGGACAAAATGGTTAATGATATTTATTAATGTCGTAGCACATTGAGTATTTTCCATTTTAGTTTAGTTTGTTCATCTACCTTTCATCAAGTGTATTAGAATTGTCTTGGGTTTCTACATAAAATTGATTTAATTAGGTGTCATTAGGTGTCATAAGGTCCTATGGACCATTTTTTGTATAATTGTAACAATTTGGACCCATTTTGTAAGGTCATTGGCATGTTAGGCATGTATAAGCCAACACAGTCAACCTTGGTCGAAGGGTAAGTAGATGTTTAAGGAATTCTTTTTTGTCCTTACAAGTATTTCTTGTCACAAATGACCAATAATTGAATATTTTTATATGTTAAGGTGATAAATACAAAATTTGTCACAAAAATGCAAATATTTTCAAAAAGTTGCTTAACAATATTGCGCAACTTTTGCAATAATCAAGCAGCTTATTCCCAATGATCATGTAGGTTTGATATCTAGTAGAGGAAGTTTGAAGAAATATATTTGAGAATTTTTGGACTGAATCAATAATTTAGGTGAAGTTTTGAAGAATTGGAATTCATTCTTTTTCCTACAAAATTCTTTGAAAACTTATCTTGCACAAGGTTGCACAAATTGGTAGATAGACAAATGTTGAATTTTCAATTAGAGTAGTGCATTACCTTTATTTTTCATTTGGTTTGGTGGGAATTCATTAAATCTGGTGATATATGTTATTGTTTTGGCTTAAACTATTTGAAACTATTGCATACATAGGTTTTGAGACAAATATGTCTTTGTCTTGATTTTCCACCATTGGAATTTCACACCCTCTGGTGGAAAAAAGGGGGGAAGATATAATGTAAGATTCAAAAAAAATTAGACAAGAAGAAAGGTGCAATGGTCAAAACAATAAAGTGATGGTGTAATGATCCTCATAATACCCATGAGGTAAAAAATATTCAAGTTTGATTTGTGATACTTATGGGTAGGTGAGTCGGTTTGTGCCTTGAGGTTTACTTCCTTGAGGTCACAGCTTTGACTCCCCTTTATAGTGGAGAAGGGCTATAGGGCTAGTTTCCCTTATGGGACTTGTGTGCCATGTACCTACTCTACTAGCCCAGGGTATAGGTCTAGACTTTTCCTCCAAAATTTATCATTTAGACATGTCAAGAGTAGAAGTGAGAGAGGGCACAGGTGTAGGTTAGTGCATAGGTGCAAGTTCTAGATTTGTAGGATCTGGAGTGAGAGTGGACATAGGCACAAGTCAGTGCATAGGTGCAGTTCTAGGCACAAGTTTTGGATCTGTAAGAATGGGAGCGAGAGTGGGTACAGGCATAGGTCATTGCGCAGGTATAGTAGCAGGTATAAGAGTTCAAATTGGAGCTGATGTATGAACATTTGCAAAGCATCAACTCATATTTGACCACATATTTGTCCTGGCCCATCATTCACGAAGTATTTTAGGGCCTCCACCTAACATTTGGTCAAAAAATCAATTGGGTTTTCAACCTGTGCATAAATACCCACCATTGCACAAAGACCTTGTTCAAATTTTCTTGTCAACACCCTTTTTTTCAGTGGCTGGAGAATTTTTGGAATGACTTTGGGTTTTAGAGTTACCCATTTGTGGAAAAAAATCTCCACAACACTAGTAGGAAGTTAATCTTTTGTGGTAAAGTTGTGGTACAACCTGCAAATCCCTTTTTTGTAAACCCATGATTTCATGATCATCGCAAGTCTACTACATTGACTGGGAACCTACCAAATGTAGACATTATGAGACCCTAGAATGGCTCACCCACCTTCAACTTTGGAGAATCCTCCAAGAAAGCTTTCATTTGTCCCATGCAAACCTAGCATTTCAAAAAAGAATTTTGGTGGGATTCTAACATTTTCAAAAAACTACCTCTTAATTGGGAAAGGAATTTTAGAGGCCCAAATCACTTTAACAAGAGCAAGAAATGTGGTCTTCTAACCATCTTTGTTAGGTCAACTAAAAGCAACCTATCTTTGATATTTGCATGGGGACTCCGCCTGGGTCTCAAGTACATGGTGCAGAGAAAGAGATAGATCTCCCACCCATTGTGGAAAACTGCATTAATATAGGATCTAATCCAAAGAAAGTCACTATTGCCCCTAATTCTAAAGAAAATCCTTAAAATCTCTCTAGGGCCCCCATCAAAACATCAAAGATTTATCAAATTTGGCAAAAGAAAATGGCCTCAGTTTCAGCTTTCAAGGCCTTAGATTAGCTGAATGTTACACTTCCAAACCATTTGTTGCAACATTCTATTGGTCTTCTCCATCAATCTTCTCTCATCAGTAAGTTTTCTTTCCCATCATTGGCATTTTCTAGTATCAAAGATTGGGCATTCCATTTGTGGTTAGGGTTAAAGGACATATTTTTATTAGATTAGGATTCTAAATTCTTTATTGCCATTTTTAAATCTAAAGAGGACAAAGACTCTATTCATAGGCAAAAAGGATGATTATGTCAGGGTTCAGGGCTTTTCACCATGATTTGGATTCCTAATTTTCAGCCACAGCCATCACTTATTCGTTTTCTCCCTCACTAGATTTCATTTCCCCTCTTACCACTTGAATACAGAGACCCTAACATTATTGAAATTTTGGCTAATTAGTTTGGTATTTTTCTTAAACATGATCTTATCCCTTTTGACTGTCCACATTTGGTGATCAGAGTTTTCTCACTTCTTGATATGCGTAAACCTCTCCCTAGTCAAATTTCTATCAATTCCCAATGGGGCTCATGGTTGCATCCCATTAGAGTTTAGGACGAAACCACAGTTTAGAAATTTCAACATAGGCTTGGGCATCTTACTACCCAATGCCAAGCCAATTTCCAAGATTCCCTCAAGGTTTTTCCAGATCACAATTCTGATCTAACTTTATGCACTCAAAATTTCAATCCTCATACTCAACCTACTTGTAATGACCTAGTGCATTCTGAAAAAGTGGCTCAAAGCCCTCAAGTGGTGCTCTCCAATTTGTCCCCAATTAAAATATTCTCACATTTTCTTAAACTGGTAACGTTTTGTATTCAAATATTTTCACTTGGAGCACATTTGAGTTTTCCATCACCTCTTGAGTCTTCTTCACCTTTGTTACTAGTTTTGATCACATCAGGTTCAAATGTTAAGTCTTCAATCCACCTTCTCAAGAAAGTTAACCTTCTGCCTTCTATTCCAAAGGACTTGTTTATCAATACTTTACCTATTGAGTGGAAGCTCCAACAAACTAGGGATTATATTACTACAAAGATTGCTTCTAATATCATGTTTGGACTAGCAAGGGAAGAAGGTGTGCTTTGGGAGGACCAAAAATCCTTGACACTTGATGATTTGCTTTACAAATTCCAATTTTGGAACAATCAAGTTTCTCCAAACCCCTTGTATATGTGTAGGACATCAAAATTTGGGAATGTTAGTACAGATATCTAGGAAAACTCTTCAAATATGATTGATAGCCATAGGGTATGCCATGATATCCAAGATTTTCTAGATTCTTTCTCTATTGAAGACTCACTAGGTGTAGAGACCTGTATATATCAACAAGTGCAAAAAATGACTGAAAACTTAGATACTTTTTAGTTGGTCATTTCTTCTGCTGAGAATGAGCATTCATCTCTGCACTCTTCCACAGACTCTGAGAATAATACCTCTACAGGGTTTTTTGACCACCATCAAATCTTATCAATTGCACAATCTCCTTCCTAATGCATGAATGTCACCAAGACACCAAAATCTAGAGGTAGGTTAAAAGGCTCTAAAACTAAGATAGAAATTACAGTTGGCATTTAGACTACCTTGGATAGCAGATTTGGTGTCACCAAAAGATTGACAAGGAGAAAAAAGGTTCTCCTTGTCCACAATGAAGATCATTTTATGGAATGTCAAAGGCATTAATGCCTCTAAAAAAAGGCATAGGATCAAACAAACTATTGATTCTACAAAGGCAGATATTATCATGCTTTAGGAAACTAAACTCTCCCAAGAAAATTTTGATAAGACTATTGCAAAATGGGAAAAGTGGTCCTCTTTTCACTTCTAGGGGATAGGAGCCTTAGGAGGTCTTGTTGTCCTTTGGAATCCTCATACTATTCAGGGTCAACTCCTTTAGCAACATAACAACTCACAGATGCTATTGATGTCAAAGTTTGATATTTTTTTTCTTTTGGTTAATGTATATGGCCCCAATTCAACACAAGATAAATCTAGAGTTTGGGAAAATCTTACTCATGATTTAGTCACCAGACTCCCAAAATGTCATCCTTGGTGGTGAATTTAATGCAATTTTTTGTCAATCAGAGAAAACAAGCAGTATTAGCCCACCTCTAGGAACTATTCAAGACTTTTCTCAGTTTGTGGATAGCAAAAATCTCATGGATATTCAACCTACTGAAGGGTCTTTCACTTGGACGAATAAGCGGGCTGGTTTTGCACAAATTGTTGTTCAATTGGATAGATTCCTTTTATCAAATGAGTGGAAAATTCAAAATTTGAATATATTCTCTAAGATCCTATCCCTTCCTAGATTGAATCACTTCACAGTTTCACTTACTATCTCCCAACATGATCATTATGAAATTTTTCAATTTCATTCTTCTTCCAAATTTGAAAGAATGTGGCTCTGGCACCCTCATTTTTTGAATCTTCTAAAAAAATGGTGGGTAAATGCACCTTTTGTAACTGGATCTAAGATACACCAATTTTCTATGAAATTGAAGCATATTAAAAGCCTTATCAAAGTCTAGAATCAACAAGTTTTCAAAAATGTCTTTTCACAAAAAGAAGAGGTCAAATTATAATTAGATGAAGTTTTAAATAGCATCATTCCAACTGGCATGAATGAAGAGACCCATGTAAAATAGAAGACTCTTCAACAAGATTGGGAAGAACTGTGTTGCACAGAAGAATTTTATTAGAGACAAAAATTAAGAGAATTGTAGCTTCAAGAAGGCTTCAGCTACATAGAAGAGAGTTGTTAAGACAATATTTGAAATTAAAGAATCATGTACAGAGAATCTCATTTCAAATGCACATTTGATTAGTGATGAAGGGGTTAATTTTTTTAAGGATCTCCTTTCCCTAGCCACACACCCTTCACCTTCGGATTCTTAGGTGAATGAGATCTTAGCATCCATTCCAAAACTAGTGTCTCCTCATGAGAATTCCATGCTTATGGCCCCATTTACTATCCAAGAAATTCAACATGTGGTTTCCTCTTCCCCCTAGATAAAGCCTCGGGCCCTAATGGATTTACTGCTCTATTTTTTCAAAGTTGTTGGGATAATATTAGTTGGGATTTATTAGTTGCACCTGAGGAGTCAAGGAAAAATAAGAATATGCTCAAGTACTTCAACACCACAAATATTATATTAATACCAAAATCTAAAGATCTTAAAACATTTGTTGACTTCGAGCCAATTTCTTTATGCAATCTAACATATAAGATTATTACCAAGGCTATTTATTTAAGAATGCAGCATCTACTCCCTTCTATTATATCTATTGAACAAGGAGGCTTTGTCCCAAGTCACAAAACCATGGAAGGGGCTTTGGTGGCTCATGAGGTCCTTTACTCCATCAATATCAACCAAACCCAAAATTTTTCATCAAATTAGACATGATGAAATCTTATCACAAAGTTTGCTAGAAGTTCTCATTTCAAGTTCTACTTAAAATGGGTTTCTCGAAAAGCTGGTGTAGCTAGGTTAAAGCATGTATTTCAGGAGCTTGGCTCTCAGTTATAGTTAATGGTAAGCCAACAGACTTCTTCTCCTCATCACAAGGAGTTAACAAGGGGATCCTTTTGTTAACACTTAAAATTGTCCTAAATGGTATATTAATTTATTTAATATTTCCTTTGACATTATAGTTAATTATTTATTAATTAATTATATTTATCATATTCTTCTACTTATTTAATTAAATTTATTTGATTAAATAAGTTCATTTCCCTAATGTATTTAAATTTAATTTAAATGCATCCCTCTAATGTGTTAATTTATTTAATACATAGTGCTCCATAAATCCCCTTTTAAATAAATTCTAATTTATTTAAACCCCTCCAGTTTATTAAATTCTATGATCCTATGATTAAATTAAATCTTATTTAATTTAATCCTAATCCTATCTTAAAACCTAGTCTATACCCATCACTCTCATCCTTTCAAGCCTACTCACTACTTAATTCCACTTATTTACCTTAAACACCTTTCTAATCACCTTTTAGCTCCTAAGTGTTTGCTCGCACATGTGTGAGAAGCTCTTGATCCAATAAACCTTCCACTTCATTTATAACTCTTACACCTTTGTCCCCCCACTTCTTCCCCCAAGGTTGCTCACACATGTGCGAGCACACCTTGAGAATCTTAACATAATGACTCTTTTTTACTTTTGCATGGCTTGTCCTTTAGCCCATGTGTCTCCATTATGGCACCTATGTGGATGCTACATAGATGCCACCTCACCAAGGCCTCTCTCAAACCTATAAATAGAGCCCTTGTCTCAAGCATTTCTCCGTCTCCTCCATATGCATTGTTATCATGCTAGTATAGTTCTAGAGCTTTTTAGAGATTTTATGCTTAGAACTAACCTTTGTTAGTTTTTTGCATTACTTAGATTTTTAGTTTTTGCATTAGCTTAATGGTAGTATGATGTTGTAGATTTCTTTCTTGCATCACATTTCCATCTCACCTCTTAGAATCCTTTGAGGACTGGCTCACTCAGCCATTTCTTGAAGGTATTCTCCATTCATCTTAGCATAGACTCATTTCATATTGCATTTTCATCAACAAGGGATTTTGGGAGAGCACATCTACATCCCTCACACTTGAGCACACCAACAAGGCCTCTTATGGGTGCCCTTGTTGAGCTACTTTGAGGTTGTGTGAGGACTTTTAATTTGTGATTGCATATGTTGTTGAACTCAAGTTGATTTTAGTTGTATTTCCATTTGTTTATAATCTTTCATATGCACATGTTACAACTAACATTTGCTTGTTTACGCATGCTCCTGACAAGTTAAGTTTTCACATATACACCTTTATCTTCAGCTTTGTTCATCATCATAGCTGAAGAACTTAGTAGAACTATTAATTTTCAGCATGAGTTAAGAAAGTGGCAAGATACATGCATAATGGTACAAATATCTCTATCACACACTCTTTCTTTGCTGATGACACCTTGTTATTTGGTTTATCTCAACTCCAAGAGGCTTGAAAAATTAAGCATTCTATCCAACTTTATTTGGATGTATCAGGGCATAAAATTAATGCGCAAAAGTCAAAAATATATTTCCTTAATACTAATAAATTCATATCTAATAAGATAGTTCAAATTTTGGGATTTTCAGTGAGTTTCTTACCTTCTACTTCTCTGGGTATTCTATTTTTCATTGGCTCAAATAAAATAATTTTTTGGTCTTCAGTCCTTCAACATATTTAGAGAAAAGTTGTGGCTTGGAAAGCTAGATGGCTATGACTATCAGGAAGAATCCTCCTTGTCAAATCGGCACTCTCAGCAATTCCCAATTATTATCTAGCTATTTTGAAAGCTCCTCCATCAATTTTTTTACAAATCCAAAAGTTAATTAGAGGCTTCCTTTGGATAGGAAATATGGATGAGGTCAAAAAAATTCCCCTCATATCTCTTCAAGATATGGCACACACTCCTGCAGTTGGAGGAGCGGGTGTACATGATTTAACACAAAGAAATAAGGCTTTCAGTGGCTAATTAGTTTGGTAGATGTATAGCAAGCCCCAAACCACATGGTGTCAGATTATGCAATAGAAGTATTTGGATAATAATGACCCGTCTAGGATTTTATCAATGTCCAATCCCCCTAAGGGCTTAGCCATATGGGATTTTATGATTTCCTCAAGAGACATTTGCTTAAATATGTCACTTGGGAAGTTGATAATGGGAGTATGGTTAAATTTTGGAGAGACTCATGGCATGGTCACCATCCCAAACTTTTGATGATATCATAGAAATTTCAAAAGCTCATTGGGGAACACAAGTTAGTCACTATGTTTTAGCAGTCAACATTCATTCTAGAAAAGTCATCTGGAAGGAAAAGGATTAGTTACCATTGTCAAAAAAGGAGAGAGATTCTCTTCGCAACATCTTGGAAAATAAACATGTCTTTTTCTCCAATAGTGAAGACAAATTATTATGGGCCCCAACCAAAGATGGTACCTACTCAATAAAAGAGGGTTACAAACTATTACAGCAATAGGTTCAGATAAAGTACCATCTAGAGAGTGTTGTTCTACCAAAGGCAGGTTGCTATGCATGGCTCACACTTAACATAGAATTATATATATATATATATATATATATATATATATATATATATATATATATTCATTTCAAGTGATAGAGTGTGTGTAGTGTAATTATGCACTCAGATGTGTAATAAAGTGTATTCATGTAATCATATTTGTGATCCTTTTGTGTAATGAAATTTTAAACTACTCAAACATTTGATAAAGGAGGTGCAATCAATTTTTAACTGAAATTGTAGAGGCTACACACTATACTTTGTTTCAGTTTCACTTTGCATTATCTTGGTTGTAAGCCTTTATAGCAGCAATTAGCTTTATTATATTAGCAGTGATCCTTTTGTATCTGAGTGTAGCTATTGAGGCAATTAGCTTGCTAGAAATATCCCTTGTTCAAGCAATTAGCCTTATTGTATTAAATCACTTAATTGGTATTACCTTAACCAATGTTATTATTTCATGAGAATTAGCTTCTCTATGGTCTTTCCTACTTGAGTTATCCACGTATAATTTGGTGTTCATTGTGTCTGAGTACTTATACTTTAATGCTTATCTTTTGATGGTGCATTGTTGTAATTTAATGAAAAGATCTTAAGTAGCAATGGATGTATGTTAAGTGTTTATCGATAATTGGAAAACATTTATGGGTGTAGAATAACTAAATCAACCCCACCCCCCACCTTCTCTGTCATTCAACCTGTTCAATAGTAATGCATAAAACACTCACACTTGACTAGCTTGAATGCATTCTATGAATGTTTTTTATTAAGGAAAATAGGTTTTGAAGGGTGCCTGAAACCCTTTACAGATCAAATAACTTTCCTTGAAGCCCAAACATAAAAAACAAACATCCTAAGGTGAAACAGATCGCCCACCAAAACAAGGTGACCAAGGTGGCCTCCAAGATAACACAGTGCTCTACTACCACCTAAATAGGTTTTATACGAGATCCTAAAACCCCATAGTTGAAAAAGAAGACATTTAATCCAAAACCATGTCAAACTAAAAGACAAAGGGCCAAAAAGACTAGGAGAACCAAAACAAAATGGGACAACCTCAAAAAGGCCAAGCGAATAGCAGGATAAGAAATTTGAGCCTCAAGATTTACATTTCGATCCCATCTTTTGAGAATGTAAAGACATATCAAAAGATGGATTGGAGGGCTTGACCTTTTTTTCCTTTTACTATTGTCCATCCATCCTCCACCTTCCTAGTAGCATTCTGCTAAGAAAAGTCATCCACACCACAAATAGTCCCCAAAACCCTCTCATCCGAAGAAGAAATACCACCACACAAAAAAGGGGCAATAGCTCCCTCTAGAGATAGAGCCACATAAGGGGCAACAATCAAATCAAAAATTGCAGCATCCGAAGAAGGGACATCAATATTGGTCACCGTTGTAGGGGAAACATTCAAATCATGAGGAAGAGCAACAGAATCCACCACGAAAGAATCCTAAGAAGAATCAACCAACCCATCCCCAATAGAGGGAGCTTTCTAAATAGTGTTCTATGAATGTTATCGTAGGAGAAAATATTTTTCATGTTTGTGATTACAACACTAGAAAGGAAACACATGCAAAAGACAACATAAAATAAATATTTTTAGTTGATACAATTTTTTTCTTAAACACTTAGAATACTCATGTCAATTTGGTTGTATGTACAACATATTGCCAAAATATATCATTAGGTTTTCATATTTTCATGGATGCCATCTACCACTTCCAACAATTATTCTCATGTCTCATGAATTGAATACTATACAAATCCATATTTGACAAACAATCTATCTCTAAAGTGTTATCATTAATAAATTGATTTTTTCTTCAAATAAAAACCCACCTAAATACAAATCATATGACAGTTGCATACTTTATCCACTTACCAATAACCGTAAAAAAATGTGATTGCCAACATAACTTATAAATTCTTTAAGTGATAGTTTTTTAATAAACCAAAATAATTAAGGATAACTTGCAACTAAAAAAAGCCTCCTCCCAAGAGAGAAGTAATAGGAATAATATGAAGCCAAAGAAGTCAATATATACAAAATAAAATTGATAAAATATATAATAAAGAAACCCTTGTTAGAAAGATGAGGATGAAACATTATATGAAACACTTGGATAGAATATATAATCATACAATGATCTTAAGCCTTTGTTATGAAACACAAAAATTAAAAGAGAAAATCCTAAGTTACTAGGTATCAAAAGATCCTAAAGTGATACTAGTTGGGTAATACAGTATGTTCGCATCAATCATTTATATTCCACTAACATAAGAACTCCTAGTAGGGATTAGACATAAAGATACCAAAAAAAGAATTGAATGAATCAACTTGAACAGAATGTGTAAAAGAATCACATGAAAGGCTATATGGTATTTATAAGAATTCAAATGTAGAAAATCTTGCTAAATTTATAAATGTGGACACTAATATTTAGTAGTTAGGATTATGATCCAAATCATGGACGATAATTTTATGAAATATGTTTTCAGTAGTAGATAGAATTTTAATATTAATGAGTTGCAAGTAGAACATGTTGTTGGAAATATAAGAGGAGTAACTGAGAGGGGATGGGTGAATCAATTACTCAAATAAATCCTAGATCCCTTAGATGTCAAATATAAAATTCAGACTGATAAAATTGATTACTGCTGATACTCAGTAAGCAGATAGAAATTGTTGTAACTCGGTAAATGCAAAATGTGTTTAACTTAGCAGATCTTAAGATATTGTCAGTAATTTACTTGCAAACATGAAATAAATAACATGAACACATATGACACTAATAATTAATGTAGAAACCCAATTTGGGAAAAACCACCAATTGTAACTAGTTACAGTTTTTCACTCTTCTGAAGTGAGCCCTGTTAGGAGCCAACCCTGTTAAAGGTTACAAAACACACTATTAGGTGTGACCCTGTTAAAGGATTTGATCACCTTGTTAGGAGTGGCCTTGTAAGAGGTCTTGAAACAACTCAATGGAATTTTCACCT
Organism: Cupressus sempervirens; assembly: GCA_028749045.1. Taxonomy (NCBI): domain Eukaryota; kingdom Viridiplantae; phylum Streptophyta; class Pinopsida; order Cupressales; family Cupressaceae; genus Cupressus; species Cupressus sempervirens. The sequence goes on along the minus strand of CM053791.1, from coordinate 547,913,633 downwards.
TGTTAGAGGATTTACAAATGGCTATTAAACCAACTCTTTTAAGAGATTTTAGATCACTACTATAATGGTTAGAGAGTAACAATGAAATGACATGATTGTGATGCAACTGAATTGCTATTTATAGATCTCTATTTTAGCTTATACTTGATCTTTCCTAATCAAATAACACTTTTCTACTCCACAAGGATACCAGCTTATCCTTCAAGTTCGCTTCCTCTCTTCTTATCTCTTCCAATTCATTCAACTTGCATATTTTGAAATCACAAATTGACCTTTTACTTATACCTTCCAGATTGTCAAGTTGGCTCAAATACAAATTAGAATAACCAATATTCATTACCACAGTTAGTTGGAATCAATAGGTAAAATAATTAAGCTTTACATGCCAAAATAAGAAAATCCTTTGGTAGCTGACCCGGCTCGATAGAAACTAATTCTAAAGTGATTTCTTATATTAACCAATAGGATCTCGATTAACACTGCGAATTTACAAAATTCCTTTGGTAATCGAGTTAACTTGATTAATACTAGCTCTATTCAATTTTCCTTTGTTAACCGAGTGAGCTCGATAAACACTCTTTTTTGCATAAATTCCTTCGATGCCCAAGTGAGCTCGGTAGATACTGCCTTCTATACAGAGAAGGCTCAGGAATACTTGGTAGACAAGGAAAACAGTCTTCACTAACCAAGTGAGCTCGGCATGCACTAACTATCAACTGATATGACATTTGTGTAACATCAAAGACAGCACACAATATTTCAATTGTATCCAAAAATCTCCCTCTTTGGCATTAATGGAAACACAATATTTCATAGCACAATGAAATATTGAGAAAGTTTCTCCCTCTCTAATTTTACATAGAAAATTTATCCTATAGTATTATCCCTCTATGAAGGAACTACTTAACTTCTCCTTCTTGGAATTACAAAATTTCATAAAGATATGACAGTAAACTTCTCCCTCTTTGACAACACATTCCAAAGACAATTTTGATTAGTGTCAATGTACCTTGAGTACAAATGCATCTGCAATATGTCCTTGTCAATATTGCATCAACTAATTGATCTTCAACTTTGTTCTTGTTGATGTATCACTAAACTTTATTTAGTAAGCTTCGGATAAGGGAATGATCCCTAGCTTATCTCTTAAATACAAAAATGCATCCTTAGGTAATGGCTTGGTGAATATATCTGCAATTTGTTCTTGTGTATGCACGCATTCCAATCTGATTTCTTTCTCATGTACTAATTCTCTTACAAAGTGATATTTTATAGCAATGTGCTTTGTTTTGGAATGCATCATTGAATTCTTTGATATGTTGATTGCACTGGTGTTATCACAATACATGACTATTGGTTTTTTTATTTCAAGCTTCATTCCTTCCAACAATTGTTTAAACCAAACAATTTTAGAGCAATTTACCGCCGCAGCCACATATTCTGCTTCTGTTTTGGATTGAGATGTGCAATTTTGCTTCTTGCTTGTCCAAGATACCATCCTTTTACCAAGAAAGAATGCTCCACTACTAGTGCTTTTTCTGTCATCAAGATTTCATGCCCAATCAGCATCAGTATATACTTTTAAGTCAAGATTGCCTCCAAGTTTGTACCATAAGCCATACTCTTCAATGCCTTTTAGATATCTCAAGATTCTTTTTATTGCCATCATGTGGTTTTCTCAAGGTTTTGCTGAGAATCTTGCCACTATCCCAACTGCTAAAGCAATATCAGGCCTTGTATGTACTACATATTGTAATTTCCCAATCATTGATTTTTATAAGGTTTGATCTACTTCTTTGGAGTCATCATCTTTGGTAAGCTTAAGTCTAGTGCACATGGGGGTTCCAACTCATTTTGAATCTTCCATTCCAAATTTCTTTAGTATCTCTTTGATATACTTAGATTGAGTGATATAGATACCATTTTTCTTCTGTTGTATCTGCAATCCAACAAAGAATTTTATTTCACCAAACATGGACATCTCAAATTTTTATTCATTTGTTCTAAATATGCTTTGCATAAGTCATCATTTCCTGTAAATAGAGTATCATCCACAGATATTTCTGCCAACACAATCTTCTTATCTGGTCCTTCCTTGATATATAGACTATTGTTATCATTTTTTCTTTGAAAACAAGTCTATATCAAATAGTTATGTAATTTTTCATACCAGGCTCTAGGAGCTTGTTTTAGACTATATAGTGCTTTATGTAATTTGTAGACCATGTTCCTTTTGTCAAGATCAACAAAACCTTTTGGTTATTTAATGTAGACTTTCTCATCAAAAATTCCATTCAAGAATGTAGATTTAACATCCATCTGATATACTTTGGATCCTTTATGAGTTGCATATGCCAGTAGAGTCCTAACACCTTCTAATCTTGCAATAGGGGCAAAAGTCTTACCGTAATCAATAACTCTTTACATACCAACCTTGCTTTGTTTCTTGACACTTTTCCATCTTCATTCAACTTATTTATGAATACCCATTTTGTACCAATCACATTTTTATCTTTAGGCCTAGGATCAAGAGTCCAAGTTTTATTCTTTTCTATCTATTCTATTTCTTCATTCATAGCCTCAATCCAACTTTCATTTTCCAGTGCATCCTTAAAACTTCTAGGTTCAAATTCAGCAAGTAAACATGTACCTTTTAGTTTGCTTCTTGTCATTGTTCCATCTGATTTGTCTCTAATGATCTGATCAGGTGCATGATGCCTTCTGACATATTTAGCCAATACAGGTTCTTTAACTTTTGAATGAATTGCGATGTCTTCATTTTGAATCTCAACTTCAGGCTCGATCTTTCTATCTATGGCTCAAATCCTTTAAAATCGGTATGCACTAACTCGATAGCCTCTACATGTGACTCGGGTCCTTGTGACTTAGTTTTCACTTCCTGCAACTCGATAACTATTGGAGACTTGGAGAGCTCAGGAGATGAAATCTCCTTTTTTTCAAATATGTTTGGCAATGTATCAGGTTCATAGTAAACAAATCTTCTATAATCTTATGGCTCCTTTTTGCTTTCTTCTTCACTCTTCTTTGCAAACTCATCAATTCTCACATGTGCACTTTCTATGATTTTGTGTGTGCACAAATTTAGACATTTGTATGCTTTACTTCTATAGGAATATCCTAGAAATATACCTTCATCACATTTTACATCAAATTTTCCTTTTCTAGATTCTTTCAAGATATAACATTTGCTGCCAAATACTTTCAAGTAACTTGCATTGGGTTTGTAGCCATACCATAGTTCATAGGGAGTTTTGCTTAAGTCCTTCAACTAAACTCAGTTCAAACTATGAACTGTAGTGCTAATAGCTTCCTTCTAGTATTTGATAGCAACATTCTTTTCAATCATTATTGTCCTTGCACAATTCGTGATGGATCTATTTCTTCTTTCAGCTATTCCATTCTGCTCAAGTGTACCAAGGGTTGATACTTGTCTTTTGATTCCTCTTTCAATGTAGAAATTGTTGAATTCATTTGAGATGAATTCATCACCTCTATCTAATCTTAGGCATTTCAATATTTTTTCTAGTTCCTTTTTTCTACTCTTGCCAGATACCATTTGAATTTCTCAAAAGCTTTTGATTTTTCTTTCAGATACATAACAGTCATCATTCTAGAATAGTCATCAAAAAAAAGAACGAAAATTTTTCTCCACTATAACTTTCAATTCCAATGGGTCCACATAAATCAGTATGCACAATTTCCAAGATATCTTCTAATTGATAGTTTTTGCTCTTAAAACTGGTCTTTCCCATTTTACCAATTTGGCAATTTTTGCATAATCCAACATTAGGTTTCTTCAAACTAGGGATACCTCTTATTCTTTTGAGTTTTCTTATCTTGACCATATTATCAAAGTTTACATGACATAGTCTTATGTGCCATAACTAGCTTTCTTCTACTTGAGCAATAAAACATGAGCAATCACCAAGATCAAGATAAAATAGGTTACCTTTTGTTTGCTTGCTTGATCCAATCAGATTTCCTTTGTTATCCAGCAGTCTTACCTTGCCATTCATAAACTCTACTTTGAATCCAATGTTGTTCAACTGTGCCACACCCAGTAAATTATGTTTTAATCCTTCAACTCAATAGGCATTATCACATACATGTTCATTGGTTAATGAGATATGGTATTTTCCTTTTATGTAACAAGGTTCGTTGTTTCCAAACCTTACACTACCTCCATCATAGTGTTCAAAATGTTCAAACTTAGTTTTATATCTAGTCATCTAGTGAGAACATCCACTATCTATAATCCAAGTATCATTTTTACTAACATAAGAAACAAGTGCCATCTTATCTCCTTCATCAAATTCATCTTTTACAGCAACATACACTTTTTCATCTTCATTGTTATCAGAATCTTTAGCCATAAAACAAATTTTCTTACCTTTGTCTTTGTAGGATTTGTGAGCTTTGAATTCCTTCTTGCCTTTGTACTTGTGGTTTTTCTTTTCTTCCTTGTTTTCTTTGTTTGGACACCTAGTAGCAATATGACTAATTTCTTCACAAGAAAAATGGACTAGAGGAATTTTACCTTTGTACTTCCCTCTGCTCCTGAAATATTTCTTTGCAAGTAGGGCTTCAACAATTTCAAGATCACTATCATAACTTTCTTCAGTTTCTTCCTCGCTTCGTGATTGATTGTCTTTTATTTTCTTGTCCTTTTCTTTGAGTGAGAGTTTAGCTTCAAATTCAGATTCAATATTCTTGGAAGCAGGAACATAGTTGTCAAAGTTGTCTAGTTCAAAAGTTGTCAATCTTCCTGCTAGGGCATCTAAGACTATCTTGTTATTTGGATCACATCTCTTTTCTTGAATAGCAGACACTCTGATTGCATAGATGGGAAGTAGAGTTCTAAGTATTTTTCTCACAACAGTTTCCCCTTTAATTTCTCCTCCAGATGCTCTGATTGCACTAACACTAGCCTTAATTATTTCCACATATTTTACAATGTTTTCATCTTCTCTCATTCTCATTTGATAAAATTGTCCTCTAAGGCTTTCTGCTTTGGCTCTTCTTACATTCTCATCTTCTCCATAGATTTCTTTCAGTTTGTTCACATATCAAAAGTAGTTTTACAGTCTTTGACATCATCAAATTTAGCATAACTGAGAGCAGATGCAATATCAATCATCATGATGTTATGGTTCTTTTTCTCAGCAATATCTTCAACTGATAATGTTCCAATGGGAGTTTTGTATTCTTCATCAAGATATTTGCAGCCTGAATCACTAATGGTAACTAGATGAAGCCTCATAAGTCCTTCCCATGCTGCAAAATTGTCTTTGTTCAGCTTTGGAATCTCTCTTTTGTAAGACATCTTGATATTTAGCTTAAGTCCTTGAAACCTTCTCTGCAAGCACCAAAAGCTCTGATACCAATTGTTGGAAATATAAGAGGAGTAACTAAGAGGGGAGGGGTGAATCAGTTACTCAAATAAGTCCTAGATCCCTTAGATGTCAAATATAAAATTCAAACTAATAAAACTAATTACTGTTGATACTAGGTAAGCATACAAAAATTATTGTAACTCAGTAAATGCAGAATGTGTTTAAGTTAGAAGATCTTAAGATATTGTTAGTAATTTAATTGCAAGCATGAAAGAAATAACATGAACACATATGACACCAAGATTTAACGTGGAAATTCAATTTGGAAAAAACCACCAATTGTAACTAGTTACAGTTTTTCACTCTTTTGAAGTGAGCCCTGTTAGGAGCCAACCTTATTAAAGGTTACAAAACACACTATTAGGTGTGACCCTATTAAAGGATTTGATCACCCTGTTAGGAGTGGCCTTGTAAGAGGTCTTGAAACAATTAAATGGAATTGCCACCTTGTTAGAGGATTTACAAATGGTTGATCATTGCTACAATGGTTAGAGAGTAACAATGAAATAACCTGATTGTCATGCAACTAAATTGTTGTTTACAGATCTTTGTTCTAGCTTATACTTGATCCTTAGTGATCGAATAACACTTTTCTGCTCCAAAAGGATACCAACTTATCCTTCAATTTTTATTCCTCTCTCCTTATCTCTTCTAATTCATTCAACTTGCATATTTTGAAATCACAAATTGACGTTTTACTTATACATTCTAGATTTTCAAGTCGCCTCAAGTGCAAATTAGAATAACCAATATTCATTACCATAGTCAGTTGGAATCAATAGGTAAAATAACTAAGCTTTACATGCCAAAATAAGAAAAAAAATTGGTAGTCAACCCAACTCAGTAGAAACTAATTTTGAAGTGATTTCCTGTGTTAACCAACAGGAGCTCGGTTAACACTGTGAACTTACAAATTTCCTTTGGTAACCAAGTGAACTCGGTTAATACTAGCTCTATTCAATTTTCCTTTGTTAACCGAGTGAGCTTGGTTAACACTCTTTTCTGCATAAATTCCTTTGATGCCCGAGTGAGCTTGGTAGATACTGCCTTCTGTAGAGAGAAAACTCAAGTATGCTTGGTAGACAAGGAAAAATATCTTCACTAACCAAGTGAGCTCGACATGCACTGACTGTCAACTGATATGACATTTGTGTAACATTGAAGACAGCACACAATTAATCAATTATATCCAACACATGTATAATAAATTCCAAGCAATTAGGTGTCAATCAGCATAAATTATCATGAAGAAGAAAAGATGTAAAAATTTATTAAAATAATTTGGAGGTGGTTTAACAACCACTGATCAAATTTTGTTAGAATCATCATCAATTGACACTCCTTGCATTCAATGTCACTAGCACAAAATTGGATTATCAATTTGAATATTTGTCATTTGGAAAATATTCACCACTATGATAATTATTAGATACAAAGGAGCTCATGGGTGTGGGTGTCTATGTGTGTATATACATACATACATATGTATATGTATGTATGTATATATGTATATATGCATATATGTATATATCTATGTATGCACATATGTATTTATGTATGTATATATGTATATATGTGTGTGTGTGTATTTATGTGGATGTGTGTGTGTATGTATATATATGTATGTATGTATATACATGTATGTTTGTATACATACATGCATATATATATGTGTGTGTGTGTGTGTGTGTGTGTGCGTGTGTGTGTGTGTGTGTACACACACACACACACACACACACATATCAACTACATCTAACTCTTTGATGTATTTGGGTTGGAAAATGGTGATTCGGTGTTGGAAAAAGAGAATAAAGTCATTGTCAACATATTTGGACCATACTTTCACATACAAGAGAATCCCAAGTACTCTTAGGCCAAGTGTAAATGTTAATCATTTTGGCGAGAGTGTATGCTTGTAGTTTGGAATGGAGTGACTTCAAGGGACTTAATAAAAGCCTAAATGCTTTAGATATGTTCCATTGTAGATCATTGAACAAGTGGTAGAAAACACTATCAAACCATATTTTCTCAAGTATATGATCTTTGTAATAATCAAGCTTCATAAGTTGGATTTACTTGAACTTTATTTATTCAATGAGGTGGATGGGATTATCTTGCCAACAATAGCTTGTCTTGGACCTAAAGGGAGAAAAAAATGGGTGATATAATCAATGAGAGAGTAAAGGAGACATACATGAAAATAAATAGATGAATTTGATAGATCATGCAAGGAAACTCCAACACAAGAACAAATGGGTTTCCAAAGAAAAATGAAAAAGAATAAGATTTTACTAACTTTCCTAAACTTTTGAGGATAAAAATTCTCCTAGGGTAAATAGGCCCTTGATCTACTGATGAAGTTAAAAGGCTCTTAATGAGCCCAAAAGGAGTTAAACCTTGATAAGTAGGAGATATTTTCCACAACAAGTCAAATTATGATATTGCTATCAAGATTCAACTATTCTTTTCTTTTCTTTTCAATCAAACTCATTAATACATATTTCAAGAGTAGTGGTTCATAGAATCCATCTCATGAGAATGAATGGGTCAAGTCTTTCTTAGTGGAAAGGTTCAACATTAAAAATGGAAGAGGTTGAGATTGTGCCCCAAGAAATTTTTTTGGAATGGATATCCCTCAATCCTTATCTCTCAAACAAAGAGTTGCAACCTAAAGCTTGTTCTTCCATATCAAGTAGCTAAAAATAACTTTGTGGATGTAAACCTTCCAAAAAAAGGTTTCCCAATAAAGGAACTATGATCAAAATATGAATTTACTCAAGTTAGAATTTTGGGTCATAATCATTTAGGACTTATAACTTGGAGAAACTTTTTGAGTTCAAACCAATGGTTGACTAACAATTTTTCAAGTGGATTAGATGATAATAAGGATAGTTTGGAACATCTTGGTGATCCCTCATTCAAGTTGGAGACACTAGCATGAGGTATAAAATGTATGATGGAGAAATCATCAGTTAGTACAGGTTGACAAACTCATCATTCACCATGGTGAATATTTTATATCATGGTGTATACACGATATATTATGGACAAAGGTAGCTACCAAAAAGAAAGCAATAGTTGGATAGACACCACAACAATTTCTTATTACTAATTAAACTAGTGTTACCAAAATTCAAAGAGTTTTTAGCCTTGAATTGATTTAATTCTTACAGTTTCCTCGATTTTGGAACCATGAGAGAGGTGCTAACACAATACATATTTTAAACCTTCATTCTACATAGTGGGAACAATAGAAAACTTTTGTGAATCTTCAATCACCATAAAATAAAAAAATTAGGGTCAAATAAACACAAGGTTAAAGAAAAGATGTTAAAACATTGCAAATTTTGGTAAAGCCCAAATAGCCCAAGACATAATATAACACTTCTTAAGATGCCTACAACACTGAATGATATACTTTTGGCTCAAACTTGTTATTCCTCGAGAAGAACTTCGTGTACTTTTAACATTTGATTTTTGTTATATTTTTCATGTTTTCAAATTGTTGTAAGTTTTCTAACTTATTAATATTATGTTTTTTGTATCATTGAGAAACTAGATGGTAATTTTGTAAGGTTTCAATAATGAGTTGAAATTAGAATTCATTATTAGTGATCATGAGATGCATGACTTTAACATTCTGTAGATTAAAAAATATTAATTTCAACCCAATTTGTAACGTAGAAGTGATTAAGACCTATAAATATTAAATAAAAAAATAAAATGAGGGACAATATATTAGTTGAGTAATATAAACAAACTCAAATAAAATGAGATTGAGAGTTATTAAAAATTAAAATTAAAAATGAGATCTTGGTTATATACTTGGAATTCTGTTATCAACTACCTTACAATAGAAGAAACCAAAAACTTAATTAAAATGTTGAAATAAAAAATTAAATAAAGACTAACTTATTTTTAAAAATGATGTTTAAATTGTATTCTCATGTATTAGTGAGGAAGTTTCCACAATCCATAAGAATATTTTAGTTGTTCTTGTGGAATTCATTGTGTAAATATTGTTTCATCAATGTTTCAGATCACACTTTGTAATCCATCATCAAGATGAAAAGAAAAACGAGAAAATGAGATAAGTTGCAGACTGAAACTCTTTAAAAAGGGGGGAGGGCTGAGGAGATAGGACAAAGGTCAAAAAAAACCCCAAGAATTCAAATCTTGCCAAAAATAGAAACAAAGCAAGAGAGGGAACCATAAAAATGGAACCCCCAATAGACAAATAAGAAAGAACAATAAAAGAGACACAAAGCACTAAAGAGAATATATATTTATGACCTAAGTATATATATATATATATATATATATATATATATATATATATATATATATATATATATATATATATATATATATATATATATATATATATATTTGGGATTCCATTTGTATGGTTCCCTCTCTTGCTTTGTTTCTTTTTTTTGGCAAGGTTTGAAATTATGTACTATGTATACAATAAAAGAGACACAAAGCACTAAAGAGAATATATATATATGACCTAAGTATATATATATTTGAGGTTCCATTTTTATGGTTCCCTCTCTTGCTTTGTTTCTTTTTTATGGCAAGGTTTGAAATTATATACTATATATATATATATATATATATATATATATATATATATATATATATATATATATAAAAGATTCTATGTATATAATTCTATAGTAATGTAATTAAATAGTTTTATATATTTATATTTATAATACTAATTAATTATACCATTATAGTAATATATACATTAGTTCTATAACTTTATGTTTGTGTGTGTGTGTGTGCACGCGCACGCACACACATATATATTATATGTAAAGATGGGATATTATAGGTTGGCTAAATATATAAATATACGTAACCAACTAATTATGTACTATATATATGTATATATATACAAGGGGTTAAATCACTTAGTTCTATAACTTTGTGTGTGTGCGATATATATAAATATATAAAGGAAACTCAACAATAAAATTAAAGAAAAGAAAACTAAGAGAAAAAGGAACAACACAAATATTGAAGTAAAGGTCCCAAACACCAACTTAAACAAAAAAAAAAACTCAAATAAAGAAAAAAGTAAAGTTAAACAACAAAATAAAATAAAAAAGGACCAAGACTAATTAAGCAAGGGGGCAATGATAAAATACACAATGCATTGCACGCGCGCACGCACACACACACACAAGCGAAAGGAAACACCATAGGAAAAGGCCCAAACATACAACCCGTTGCAAGTGAAAGAGAATAAGACCCAAAGGAGAGGGCCAAGGGTAGGTGGGAGTACAAACAAAGCCACTCAGAAGAGCCAATGTGCTCCTTTCCTTTCACAGTGACTCTGTTTGTACAACCCCCTCCCCTTGGCCCTCTCCTTTGGGTCTTGTTCTCTTTCACCTACATCAGGTTGCATGTTCGGGCCTTTTCCTTTGATGTTTCCTTTCACTTGTGTTGTTGTTTCTTCTAGTCTATTCATTTTGCATGTGTTTTGCTTCCCTTGTGTGTGTATACGCATGTGCGTGTGTGTGTGCATGTGTGTGTGTGTACATGTGTGTGTACGTGTGTGTGTGTGTGTTCGTGTGTGTGTGCGTGTGCGTGTGTGTGTGCGTGTGCGTGTGCATGTGCATGTGCATGTGCGTGTGTGTGTGCATGTGCATCTGCGTGTATGTATGCATGTGTGTGTGTGTGTGTGTGTGATTGTGTGCGTGCGCATGTGTGTCTCTATTTCCTTGTTTATTTTATCTTTTTCCCTTTCCTTAATTAGTCTTGGTCTTTTGCTTTTTTGTTTTTTGTTGTCATTGTTATTTAACTTTACTTTTTTCTTGATTTGAGTTTGTTGTTTAAGTTGGTGTTTTCGACCTTTACTTCAATATATGTGTTGTTCTTTTTTCACTTAGTTTTGTTTCTTTAATTTTATCATTGAGTTTCCTTTATATATTTATATATATCACACACATGCAAAGTTACACAACTAAGTGATTATATTCCATGTATATAATACTATAGTGGTATAATTGACATAGAATATGTGTGTATTTTACTTTTAGATCAAGCTATTGGATCAATGTTTATAATAAAATCCAAAGAGGTGTTGCATCATCAATGTATAAGGTGACTTATGGCGGAGCGAAGGGCTTTAGGGTTTAGTAGAAGGTATGGAAATCATGGAGGTTGGGAAGAAGGTTTTGACAAGAGTAAGAGTCATCTTGGTCGGAATAGGTCATTTTGATGATGTAAGGAATTTTTATACATAGCCCAATGGAGAAAGTGTTGGTCGTTGTCAGTAAGAAGAGGCTTTCAAAGAGAGGAATGAACAAGATTTTCTATTAGGGGTGGTGGTGGACATCCAGTGGAGAAATCTAAAGAGATTGGTGAGGATGGGAGGGTCCCTCCCATTTGGTGTAGCATTTCATTTCTACGAATCTATGAGGTATAGTGGATTTCAGCACAATAGCACAAAAGATGTGGCATCCTAGGACGGTAGAGAATCACCTCAAATAGTGCATTGAGGAACCAGTAGAAGAGTGATGTATAGTTGATATTCTAAAGGTGGAGATGCGGTCTTGGAAAGAATTAGTGAGCTATCTAAGGAGTAATGCCTTTTTTCTGAAGTGGGGAGGGAAATGGTCAGCTATTCGTAAGCTAAAAGACTAGTGTGACAAATAGTGGGGGCATGTTAAAGATTTTAAAACTCTAGAAAATGGGTTTTGTATGATCATGGTGGATAGTTCCCAAGATAGGGATTGGATATTAAATAATGGACCTTATTTTCTAAATGGGAGCCCAACTTTGATTTGACCAAAGAAGCCATCAGATCTTTCCCAATATAGATTAGACTAAGGGACTTACCTCAAGAATACTAGAATGAATAGTATTTTCAATTAATTGGAAACAAGATGGCAACTTATGTTCAAATGGTAGAAATGTTGGATAAGGTGAACTTTCAAATGTTTCCACGCATTTGCATAATGTGGAATGACTGTCACCCTTTACCAGAAATGGTGGAGTTATTTTCTTCGGAAGGAAAATGGAGACAGGATTTGTCTATAGAGGAGGACTTGCATGTCTATGTGGTGTGTCTAAGTGAAGAACATGATTCAAAAAGGGTGCTCTGTGGAAGTTAGAATGAAAGAGAAAGAGGCAGAGAAGCTTCTCAATAGAACATTGGTGTTGTTTGAACCCTCCTCTGTAAATAAAGGAAAGGAATGCCAAGGAATGTTAGCAAGGAATTTTGAATGGGAATATGATATGGTCGTGAAATCAATGTTGAATAATGGATGGATGGGGATTATGGGGGTTAGGCTGAGAGATAAAGGAGATAGTGAAGGAAGGCATTCTCAAGGTGGAGAGGAGGAGATTTCAAGGGAAGATGATACAAGGGAGAAAGGATCGACAGGGGTTTTTATGGGAAGTGAAAGGTTAAATAGGGGGAAATAACCTACTTCAAACAGGTAGAGAGGAGTTTTGAAATTGTGGAAGTTGGGTCTCCTCGACAAGATAGAGCTAAGGAACCTAGTCTCGATTGGGAGTTGAGTTTGAGATGAAGAATGGAAAAGCCTAATAAGGAGGCATGGTATTGCTCAAAAATTTTAAAGGGAGATATGATACTTAATGGAAATTTTGAAGGTTTCAAAGATGTTAGGATGAAAGATATAGAAATATTTCCAAGAATAAATTTAGAAGACTACTTTAATGAGAAGAAGGGTCTGGGGAAGAGATAGAGGAGAATGGTCCAGAAGAGGATGAGATGGAAGGGTCAACAAAGGATTTTTTACGGCTCTCAAAGAATATTGTGATGCAGGAGAAAAGAACTTTATCTCTGTCAGAGAGGAGAAACCATAAGATTAAGGTTGGAGAGAGTCAAAAGAAAGGAAGGACTTTGAAGGCTTTAATCTAGATTGTTGGAAGTGGAAAAGGACTAAGAAAATTGAAAGCGGGAAGAGGGTTAGCCTCTTTCCAAAAGAGATGAAGCTCCTTTCATGGAATGTCAGGGGCTGCAATGCCCCTAACAAGATTTTCTTTATCAAGAGGGGTCTTGATCAAGTGAGGCCAAATGTTGTACCATTTCAAGAAATGAAGATTAATTGGAGGATATTGATGGACTAAAGAAAAGGTTTGCTAGATGGAATTGTGAATGGATGGAAGCTCTAGGAGCCTTAGGGGGCTTAGGGGTTTTGTGGAAAATGGAGTCTACTTTAGTCATTGTTATGCAATAAATTTTTGATTGGCAATGGCCAAAGGTGAAGTCAAAGCAACTTGGAATAGAGTATAATGTTATCAATACTTATGGGCCTTCGTAGAATAGGGAGAAGAGGGTGCTATGGCAAATTTTGAAAGGGGTTTTGGAGATTTCAAGTGATGAAATGGTGGTGTTATGAGGTGATTTTAATGCAATCCTCTATCCTAAAGAAAAAAGAGAGAGGGAGGAGGGGGGTGGAGGTCATCAAGTTAGGATGATCTCACAAAGTTTGTTATGGAGAATGGGTTAGTGGAAATTCCTTTTAAAAAGGGGGAGTTTACATGGACTAACAGAAGAGTAGGGTTTGTCAATATTGTGGAAAAATTGGATAGATTCTTAGTGTATGGAGATTGGGAAAATGCCAATTGGATGGTGGAAGCGTAAATCCTACCAATTCATGGCTCGGATCATTTTCCCATTAGCCTCAGCATCCAGGAAGATTCATCTCCAGAAAGATTCCCTTTCAAGTTTGAGGCTATGTGGCTAAGGGATGATGGTTTAAAGAGTCGGTTGGAAGGTGTTGGGCTAGTGCACCATCCTTTGAAGGAAATAAAGATTATATTTTCTTTAAGAAATTACAGCTTTTGAAAGAGCAAATTAAAATTTCGAATAGGGAGTCCTTCCAGAATATATTTAAAAATAATTTGGATTTGGAGGAATCTTTGAAATATTTAAATGAGAAGGTAATCATCCAAGGAATGAGGGAGGAGGATTTTCAGGAAGAAAGGGCACTAAGTAAAGAATATGAAGAGATTTTAGCAAGGGAAGAAATTTTTTGGCATCAAAAATCTAGAGAAACTTGGCTGAATGAGGTGGACAGAAATACAAAGTTTTTCCACAATTCGGTCAAGGTAAGGCATGCTCATAATAAGATTTTATCTATTGAAATATGGAAGGAGTTTTGTTAAGGGGTGAAAATTTGATAAAAGAGGAGGATGTCTCATTTTTTCAAAGGAACAAAACACAAGATGATATAGATGATGAGGGCTTGAATGAGGTTCTAGAATGTATCCCACAAAAATTAGCCTTAGAATAGATAAGATGTTGTATGTTGAATTTTCAAAAGAGGAAGTGTTTCGAGCTTTGAAAGGGCTGGGTAGGGACAAAAACCCGGGTCCGAATGGGTTCCCTGCAAGGTTTTTCAGAGCCTTTTCGGATTTGTTGGCCCAAGAGGTATGGGAGGTGGTGGTGGAATCTAGAAAGGGAGGTTTTATATTAAAAGATTTGAATAATTCTTTCATTTCTTTAGTGTTGAAGAAGGATGAGGTAAAGAATTTTGAAGATTTTAGACCTATTGCATTGTGCAATACAATGTATAAGGTAATCTCAAAAGTCACTGCAAATTGAGTCAAAAGGATTCTTGGTGTGGTGATATCATCATAGCAAAGTGGTTTCTCCCTATGAAGGTCTATTTATGAAGGCGCAATAATTTATCACGAAATGATTCATTCTATTAGGTTAAAGAAGTTAGATATGATGATGGTAGAATTAGACATTAAGCGGGCTTATGATGAAGTGGATATAGCTTTTTTGGTAAGGGTTACTGGTTAAGTTTGGGTTTGATCCTAGATGGATCAAATGGGTTAAGAGTTGCATCTCAACAACACATTTTTCAGTATTGGTTAATGGTATTCCTCAAGGTTTTTTTGAATCAGGGAAAGGTTTAAGACAAGAGGACACTCTATCCCTATTTCTCTTCATCATTTTGGCAGAAATCTTAGGAAGACTTATTGGTAAAAGAAGAAGGGATGGGCTATGGAAAGGAGTGAATATTATTGAAGAGGTGGAGGTCGTCTCCAATATATAGTTTGTGGATGACACTTTCTTAGCAGGGGAAGCTTCAAAAATGGAAGCTTGGTTAATGACACAAATGTTAGATCTTTATGGTAAGGCTTCAAGCTAGAAAATAAATTGGAATAAATCTAAATAAATAAATAAATCTTCAGTACCTCCCAGTGTAAGCAAAGAGCTATCTATAAGATCTTGAATATTTGATATGGGACTTTGCCAAGTAAATATCTTGGGATTCCTTTGATTCAAAGAAGAAATAAGGCTGATATGTGGAGAGGTTTGGTGGAGAAATGTTTCAAAAGGATCGAAGGATGGAAAGGGAAATGGTTAACCTCA
>CM053791.1:543940347-543967847 GCA_028749045.1 Cupressus sempervirens | reverse complement strand
TATAAAATGACATTGGCTTGACAAAAGAAATAATTATTACAAATTGGACCAACATGAATGCAAAAATATCTTATGTTTGGCATGTCAACTACATGCCAGAATGTGAACCAAACTCAGAAGAAGAGGTAGAGGAAGAGCAAGAAATGATGTAGATGAATCAATAGAAGATGTTGTGGAAAATGGGTACCTCACATAATATTACCCTTGATGAACTTGATATTCTTGGTAGACATGACTTTGACAAAAAAAAAAAAAGGGATCAAACTATGATTCCCAAACATCTACATGAAATTACAATGTAGTTAATAAATACAAATAAAAAAATTGTACAAGGTGAGAATGTCTGTAATGCCCCGCCAAGGGATCCAAAGAATTAACCTAGAATTTCACTAAGTTTGGTAACTTTTTTTTTTTTTTTTTTTTTTATAACATGAAAGTAAATACCAAATATAACTTGTACATAATAACGGAAGCAATAGCAATGTTCATCTAAAAGTAAACATAACATACATAACCGATTTCATTCTTTAAGAATCCCTTAATGTTGAGTTACATCTAAACTAACTAACATACATGAATCCATCTAGTACAACATCCACATGAATAATAATGATAAGTCCAATGTTCATACATTACATTTCCAAATGCTCAATCATCCACTGTACATGTCATAGGCTATGAAGGCTTAAAAAAATATACATATGTGAAATAAGGTACATCATTCTATTCCAATCCATGATACATCAAAGTAGAGATAATCACATGAGACATCATCATAGAAGACGTATACATCCATCATAAAGATCAAACAAAATAAACTAAGTGCACGATTCCTCCCAACCGTTAATAGCATCATTAGACCATCGTGGATCCTAGCCATCCCTCCGTGCATAACATTCCAGAGCACCAAAGAGAACATTGGTATTAACATAGTAGGAATGTCACTCCTAAAACATCCTACTAACATACAAAGTAAAGCATAGGATACCATCATCTAACATATGCAAATCATCAATATAAGAACATACCAGTAAATACATCCATCATAAGGTATATCATCAATCATAATGCTTCCAAGAATAGAATGAAGATAAATACCAATCAAGAATACTCCAGCCACGGTGTGTCAATGGATCTCAAATAATAAGAGTGGAAAATACACTACCACCTGACCACGTGGAACCTAAGTGGTCCACTCCCACCGTGCTGAGGAGATAATCTCAAGTCCCAAACAGGCTATTGAAATCACATAGCATAAATCTCTATAAGTTCAGGAATCCTAAAAGCATACTAACTCAAAGGTTCCAACACACACAAAATTGACATCTAATTCTCAGAGGCACAACAATGACATGTAGGAAACCTACTATGCAAGCGGGAAAGTGTCATCGCAATTATCATGTACAAGTTACCCTAGCAGTTATCTAAACTCCACGGGTCCATACTGATCTCATGCAGCCACTAGTATCCTCTCATACTGACGAGGCATACTACGGAATGCAAGGTCGCAACCTTGCGTTCTCTCTAATCCCATCCTAGCTTGTACAAGTGCTCAAGGCATGGGCGAGAACATAAAAACAATTATCTTTTTATGTTCATTTAATCCCCATTTAGTGTGTAAATGTTATCACTTATTAACCAAACTTACAATGAGTTACCCTGGCAGCCACTTAGGGCCCCGATCCCCATTGCAAGCCACTTCCCGATACTACAAGTAGATTACCTACCCTAAGCTCATGGAATCATAAATCACCACAGTCCTGTACAAGTGACTGTAAAGAAGATCCAAAAGATAATCCATAAAAAGAATCACCAAATATCCATGATAAAAGCATCAAAAATCCATAATAAGAATCATCAAATCTCCATGAGCATCCAAAAAGCATCCATAGAAAATCATGACCACAACAGTTCTCTATTGGCAATTGAAGGCATCACTGATAATCATAAGTATCCATTGGTTCTCAATAACTAAAATACATCTCAAAATAAATCACAATATCCATTGGTTCTCAATAAGCAACCAAGAATATCTCAAAATCATACTGATCGAAGACTCCAAAATGGTTGAGTCAAAACATGTCACAACATGACATCATCAAGAAATAAATCAACACTTTAGTCCCATCATGGTGACTACAAAGTAATCTAAGGATAACTGATCGATGACTCAAAAATGATTAGCTCAAGTGTCTCATACACATACATCTTAGCTTCACACATGAAGACTGATGAACAAATACAAACACTAAATACAAACATTTCATAGAGCATATGATCACATTACCATGGTTGAGCTTATAAAGATCGAGACCCAATCAACATGCCATCGCATCTCATAACCCTCGAGCCTCTAGTAACAACCTAGGACTGTTCAACACTAGTTAACCCAAAACCTAAAACAAGAAGCATATAGAATACACGATGCAAACACATGTTTTGGTTTACTAAATTCACATAGTTGAATAATGTGTAGGGGTTTCCAATTTTTTGTTTGCAAGTATACTTTCAAGTGTCTTAGGTTTCATCATTTGACCTACAAGTCAACCCATTTGTTCCCCGATAGCATTATCCTTCCATTATTAAGAATTACATTCTAAAAATAACTTAAGGATAAATACTTACTCATTAAATCATTCACTTTAATTTAACTAAGATCTATATTACTAATTGATTAACTCTTCTTTAATGCTACTTCAACCTTTAACATAAATCAAGGATCATTATTCGTTTATAAAAGAACCAATTATCAATCTTCGAATAAGAAGAAGATAACTTTATTTATCTCAATCCAGTAACATAGGTACACCATCCATGACCTATTAACATCTTATTAATTTTTAATTACAAACTTAATTAAGTATTACTAAAGTTTGAGTCTTTTAATTTATTTATTATCATCGTTGACAACCATATAATATCTAAAGTCATAATTCAAGTCATAAGAATAAGACCTATCAACTTCAATATAGATAATCTACAATCTCGTTAAAAGAATTATAACAAATAAATCTCTATTACATAACTTAATTATTAATTAAATCTAATTAACTCTCATTAATTGATTTAATTAATAATTGCATAACCGTAGCAATGTTCTAATTAATTTCAGTTGACTAACAACTAACTAGAATTCTGTAAGTTAAAAGTCAACTATAATCTAGTACACAAATATTCATATTCATAATTCAATAATAATAACTTGTTAATATTTAATAACAAGCTATATTGGGAATCTTATTAATAAATCTATAATGACCACATTCGTCACTCTACAACAATGTTCCCATTTATTTTTTAATAATAACAAGCTATAATAAATCTCCAATACCAAGTATTATTATTTCAAATAAGTTTCCCCTATGTACATTGATTCAGTTAATTGATACTCCTCCAAATTATTAACCAATTCAATTTGATTAATATCTTTTACGGTACTTCAATAATTAACTAATCTCCTCTAGATTAACTCTAATCGTATTAATTGATAACTATTTAAACTATTTAAACTATTATTTATTAATAGTTTGTTAGACTCAACAAACATTAATAAATAATAAACTCACCAAAACTATTATTAATCGATCTAGAGAACTTTACATAAGCTTTATTAGTTAACTCTTAATACCATTAAGGTATATCAATAATTTTATTAATAATACCATAGTAATTCAAATTATAACAATGTTATAATAGTGACTCCATATCAATTAAATCTTAATCCATTATCATTAAAGTCTCCTCATTTATAAATGTAATATAAAATTACCATCTCTAAATTATTTAATATATACTAAATAGTATTTCATATACATTATAAAAAGTCCACTATATAAACTATATTAAAATCTCTTTTCTTTTAATTTTCTTTTAATTTTCTCTTCATTTAAAAAAAATCCATTTACTTAGATTGACTAATAATTAATTACACTTCTTCTACTATTAACTAATCTTAATTAAATTAAATTTAATTAGATTAGATAATAAACCATATAAAACTAATGCATATTAATAAGATTCTAATAATATCTTTAATTCATTCCATGCTTTGATATATTATTTTTGTGAAGTTTAAGCTTAAAGAACTCTTGGTTATGGGAAATGAAGAAATATCTATCTTTGAATAAAACAGTCTCAGTACGACGGCCATATCTCCCTAATGAACCGTTGGATTGGGTTGAAATTGAAATATGTTGGAGAGGGCCAAGTTGCGCCAATTTTGACTAGAATGATCGAATAAATTCGATCACGATAAAAAGTTATGAATGACTAAGTTTGGGTCTATCCAAGGGGCAATGACAGGACAATTTGTGATGAATTAAGAATTTCCTCTTAAAATAATTATTCTCTAAATTTATCCAATAATTTCACTAATGGATTTGGCCATAAATCTTGAAACCATTTTCAAATCTATTTCAATTTGATTCTAATTTGAACCCAAACCCGTTTAGATCTAATTTCTTGAGTTTTCTATTATTTTCTTCTCAACCAAATAGCATATCTAGATTCCAATTCAAATTGCAAATTCATTCATGGAATATAATCAGACACATATAACAAATATGATGAAGACAGGAAGAGAAATAGTGCAAAGAGAATATGTGAATATCACGAGTGCACCTGGACACCGATGCTAATCCGTCATGCCTCAAAAGTCCATAGAAAATCCCTTCCTTCTCCATCATCCGCGATTCCTCTAAGATCCAAGCCAATCGAATCCTCCAAGTGACTAGAAGTGCTAAAAGAAGCATGGAAGCATATAGAAGCATATGAGCATGTAAAAATATATGAGCATGTAGAAACATATGAGCATGAAGAAGAATATGAGCATGTAAGCTTGAAGCTTCCATTTTTTTAGCTTGAAGCTTGTAGCCTGTAGCTTCCATTAAGCTCTTTTTTTAAGCTTCTATGAATGCCTGAATATAAAGAGCTCTCAAGAAACCTTTGGAATGCTTCTTGAAATAGCTGGAAGGTGTCACCAACTAAGCATGGGTCTTTTCCAACCTTTTTGATGAGTCATAGAGTTGTAGACACCTTGTGCTTAATTGATGCACTAACCTCCGTGTTGTTGACACATGTTAATTCCCATGCAAGCTTATAACTCCAATTTAATTTTTAAATAATTTCTATTTAAATTTTATAACTTTCATTTTAATTTTTATAACTTTTATTATTATTATTATTTTATTTATTACTTTATTATTATTTTATTTTATAATTATTATTAATTTTAATTTCTAATTTTTTTTTATTTAATTCATTTTTCCCAATAATTCACATTTAATTAATTAAAATCAAAATATCAAAGATCATGATATTTTATTAAGTTTCTCAAATAAATAATTTATTAATTAAATCTATTTATTAAGGCTTAATTAATGGAAAATTCACCATGGACCTCCAAGATAAAATATGAAAACCCATCATAGAACAATTCATACAAAATAAATGTAAAGGGTTAAAAATCGCGAAATATGTCATTCGACACATTCAGTGGGTATTCAACTTAGATACTTGTCCTAATTTTCCAATTAGGACAAATAGCTTAAAGGGTTGGGATTTGGACTTGAGAATTTATCTCCCCTCTCTTATCATTGAGATAATGTGATAGGGTATGCTCATCCTAGCAATTCAGAGAAGTCGATACCCGGTACCTGCAACTTGCATAAAAACCATGCATGTACAAGCACAATATATACTAAACTAAATAGGCAATGGTAGGAAGTGGTGCATCATGTAGATCTCGACTAGCAGGTGACTACGACTCCCTTCCTTAACCACATCAGACACACCATACAAAAGCAAACATGCAAAGCAAACACGCACACCATACACATGCAAGTATGGGGTAAGTATCCATATGATAATAAATCATCTTACTAATCATCATTAATAACTGCAAACACTGAAAATAATCATCATACATACATGAAATGTAGAGTCTAAGTAATCTCATCACATATCAACTGAATCCATAGCACAATATCTGATAATCTCATAATAATGTTACTAACCATCAACATGAAACTAGCTCTAACAGAGTTCAGCAATGATAACAAAATGCGAACCAGGGGTAGGCACTACAATGTCCTATCAGATTACCATATACTAATTTATTCATTGTTAGCAAGTCAATAGGTAGCACTCACAATAATTATGGAACATTAAAATTGTCCACCTACTAAACCTCTTTACATGATCATTGAGACATAGCTAGTACAAGTACATCATACTTTCTTGATTGCATAAAAAATGCACTAAATAGTAATGGTCAACAACAAAAATGTCATCTATTGGCACTAGCTCCTATAGGTGTTACTGCATTCAACATAGATCCATCTACTAGACACATATGGTGCTCAAGATATTGATTTAAAAAATGCAACCACTACAAGGAAAAGAATTAACCACATTCCAATAGGACTAAAAAAAAAAGATGAATTCTTATTAATGAATTAAGCTTCATTGGCCCAAATCTACTACTGAAAATAGATAGTAGACTACAACAAGCATTTCCACAAAAGCAACAACTCTACTTTGGTGGCCTTTCCCAACTACCCCTTGTGATGGAAAAGAATCTATACACATCAAATTCTATTGCAATAACATTGTGGAAGAGATCCAAAAAATTTAT
Organism: Cupressus sempervirens; assembly: GCA_028749045.1. Lineage (NCBI taxonomy): Eukaryota > Viridiplantae > Streptophyta > Pinopsida > Cupressales > Cupressaceae > Cupressus > Cupressus sempervirens. The sequence continues at coordinate 543,961,213 of CM053791.1, read as the reverse complement.
CACATTAGATACAATATTTTGTCAATAAGGTGATGATATAGAGCAAGCAAAATTTTGTCAACTTTTGTAGAACATACAAAATGCAAGACCAAGAAAAGAAGACAAGGACCTCTTGCTCACACGTACAGACCAAAAGATTGCATCAAATGAAAGAGATTTATTTGGCAAATCAATACACTTGTTTTCTACAAATAATCCTGTTAAACTACATAATAAAATATTATTGAAACTATTTAATTATCCAATTGCAATAAGTATAGCAATGAGCACTACAAGAAACACAAAATATGCAATTGTTGATGAATGACTTGAAAAAGAAATCCTACTATGCAAAACACAACATATCATGCTCACAAATAACACATGGACTCAAGCTGGCCTTGTAAATAGAGCATTGGGTGAAATAATTGAAATTGTTTACAGTGATAGTTGCAAACTCCCACAAATTCCATGTGAAGGCAAATTCCCTTCATAATGGCATGGGCTTTAAACATTCAAAAATCACAAGGGCTTACACTACACAAAGAAAAAATTGACATTGGTAAAATAGAAAGGAAAGGGCTCACATTCACAACAATATCTAGAGTTAGATCACTAAAAAACCTTCACATTAAACTAGTTTTCTCCCTCAAAGGGTACTAAAAAATGGAAAACAATACATACACTATCATAAGGAAAAAAGAATAAGTTAGATTACATCAACTTTCCTTATGAACAATCAAGGTATGCAACAATTTCATAGAATCATACTTTTATTATGAAATATGTGTAGAATTGTATTCTTCTGAATATTATCCTCAACAAAAATTGTTCCACAATATAATTCAATCTCTTATCCATAGGATCCCAATTAAACATTTTGATGATTGTGTTGGTGTTTGAAAATGTTACCGGTTTCCAATTACCCTGATGACAACAAAACACATCTAGGGGCAGCTAACTCCCATTTTCAACATGCCCATTCAGACACTAGGCCAACTATAAGGCATGACTCTTTTTCTTCTTCAGGCTCTGCAAAACTTAGGTGGGTGGACCTATAGATTCTTTATATGGTACCAGTTATCAAAGCATACACTAAATCTATTATGATAGCAGATGAAACCCCTAATATCTCCTAGTGGCTTATGAAACAACACAGATTCTACAATAGCTAGGTGCAAACCTATATTATTCATAAACTGAGTGAGGGTTTAAACTTTTATGTCCACTTCAACATGAAGGAAAAATGATTGATTTATATTGAGAAAAGACAACATGTCCAATATGCAGCAAATACTTAATGATCCTACGAATGACCAGTTCCTTATCCAATAGGGAAATACTATACTTCAAAATTATGCATCCTTGAACATCAATCAATATATGGCATATGTTGAGACATTCATGTCCAGTCTGTTCACTTTTTGAATCAGACAACAATATCCAATATAATCCCATATTTTCACACATCCTTCTTAATGAATCTGCAACCTTGTCTGAAACCACAAGCAATTATATGACTCCTTAAGTCAAAGGCAAGAAAACCTCAAACATACAACTAGACAATTGCAAATATTTTCAAGCTCTTTGTTCTTGAACATATAAAATTACAAATTCAACAAGAAAGGAGATAGAATTATATTGAAATTCAAAACCTTCTGCACATTGTATTTATCTCCTTGAAATAAGTATATTAGGAATGAATAAAATGTGATGCAAGATCACACTACTGTATCAGAACTATCTATAAAATCCATATGTTGTTCATACAAGATATGCTGGGTGTGTGGCTTTCACAACTTGAGCAGAGCTCCAAGAATTGGAAAATAGAAAACCAACCCCCTCTCTAGCCCTAGGATCTCACTTAAATGTTGTGAGATGCAACAAGCTTAAGGTGTAGAGAGCTGACAAGTGTCTCTTACAAAAGATATCACAAGCTTATAACAGAAAAAGAAGAAGAATGATTAACAAAACATCACGTAGATCAAATATTCTCCTATAGGCTCCTTTCTATTACAATTTTTTTGCTGACTTGGTTCTACCATTGATTTGTGTGTGCGCAACTAATAAGACCACCCCATCAATGACAAAATCAACTCTGAAAAATATGCACCAACCTAGGCCCATGGATTTTGTCAACATGACTACTGAATGAGAATCATCTTTACTTCCCACTCTTTACTGATCATGCCAGGCTTTATAAATAACATAATCATTACTTAGCATGCAGTACAAAAGCCAAAAAACAATGTGGCTATTAAAAATAACAAAATAGGGATCCTCTAATCCCCAGCCACGTCTGCTTCCTTAACCAACTTCTTGCAAAAATTTTCATCCACTGACACAAAAAGGGGGTACGAGCACAAAAAATGAAAAAGACTATACCCAAGGATATAAAATCTTCTTCACCCTCTTCCAAAACTATGCACAGGGTCTCAAATATTTCTGCTACCCTGGCATCAAACTAAGATGTTTTGAAAATTTGTTTAAAAGATGATGTTACTGCCAAATAGGTTGTTAGCTTACCAAGTCTGTTCCTTGTCCTTCTTACCACCCTGGTGACTTTACTACGACACCTGATTACTAGTTTTTCTCTATCAAAAAACCATACATAGGCATATGAAGCTAACCATTTTCCTTTTGCGAACCATCCTTTGAAAATAAATAAATCATTTTCCAAACTATCAATGTTCCAAAACCAATTAATCTTAACAAGCAATCCTTCTGCTATCCACACCCTCAAACTTAGTGAAATCTTTAGAATCATCTTTTGAATAAATCACACAAGACTACAAATTGTAGAGACTATGGTATACAAACTTATCAGAAGCCTTTTCTTTTTATCTCTATAACTCTGCACTTTATCCTTGAGCCAACTACTTGACACTCGTGCCAAATTTATCTCAATCCTAGTAGTAATTGTTTCTGTTCAGAGGTGACTCATGAATTTCTACTTGCACAAGTTGAAATTGGGAAAATTTTACCTATTACATTATGTTCTTCACTTTCACACGCGAAGGTTTTCAAATCTCATTAATATGAAAAATGAAACCACCTTCAATAGTAAAATATGCACCATCGATCCTGAAGATCTTACAAGTCAAAGTTGTGAACATGATGACTTCAAAATCCACTAGACAAGCTGGTCTAAAATAACCCAATCATAATTAGCCATGTGTGCAATTCCTCTTTTAGTTGGCGCTTCTTTCTTCTAAGAAATGCAAATGTGCAAGAGCCATAGATCTAAATTGAATCAATGACCTGAGTTCATCCCATTTGTCAGGCTTGCGCATTCTTGTATTTCTGATCTTATGAGCATCTTCATAAAGCGAAAATGCACCAACCGTTAATTTGACTAAGATCAACAGCTGAGAAAGATCTGTGTAAGATCATAAGGAAGGACTTGATATCACTGGGGAGACATTTCTTTACAATGCATTCCCACTTTCCTTAATCTCCCTACATGTTGATAAAGCAGGCCAACACCCTTCGTCGATCTAAAGAAGATCAATGGTTGATGGAAAACTCTTCAATAACCATTGCACTGTTCCTTTATCACAAAACACGTGGCATTTCAAAATGGCGTGACTTGGTCAATTGTGATATGTGTCCACAACCTGTTTACCCGCATTATTAAAAACATATTGAGATTCCTTAATGCGGGCAAATGCTAGCCCTTGATGCTGGCTTAAGTCGACGGTGATTCAAGATCTCTATATTTGGCGGTCCACTAAAATGATCCTGACCAATGAGAAATCACCTTTTAATGCACGTGCTCTGACAAACTTGACTGTGGCATTCAAAAATTTTGTGCCCATGACATTGTCACTTCCACACTTGGTCCCACTATGCCACACGTTGCAAGGTGGAATTCCCACAATGTTTATCTGTTGCACATCTTGAAAATGTGGGTATGCTTCATCCGTCGATCTCTCACAGATTGACGATGTTCATAACTTGTCCTCTTTATTCGTACAAATACCCCTTGTGTCTTCACAAGGGATAGATGTCACTTATGGTGCTTGCCCAATTTGTTTAAACCATGCTCATCTTCATCTTGCAAGAAAGTAGCATCCATTGATCTACCCAAGATCAACGGTGAATCAACCTTTGAATTATTTTGGACCCACATAATCAAACTATGATACATGCCCTCTTCATGCTTCCCTGCATTTTGTAACGGCCTTGCATCTTGAAAATGCGAGAATGCAGGGTCTGTCGATCTGAACAAGATCAACGATCACCGAGACTTGCATGGTAAGTTTGAAATGAAACTCTTTTAGATTTAAAACCACATAAACCATGATTACCTTAAACTTAAAATAGATTTAACAAAACATTATTTCATGCTTACCTAAGGTTTAAAAGGCATGCCCTAAGAAAGAATTTGAGAAGGGGCTAAAGGATTTCAAAAGATGTGGCAAATTTGCATAAAATAATAGGTTCTTGATTGGATTCTGCATATTAATTAGGGTAGAAAGCAGATTTAGGATTGGTTCAAAATAAGACTTTGTTAGATAACTCAGAATGACAATTTATCATCATGGAATGTTTAGGCAAACTGAATGAAAGGTGTCAAAAACATTGAATACCTTAAGGGTTTTAAAGGTATAGTCGATTACACAAACATTTATGGGGCTTGATTTATTAAATTTTGAAATGGGACTAAAAATGAAGCATGTAATTTTTTGTCCCAACAGTGGCTCTGTCTGGGGATGCATGCTCCTTGTGGGCATGGCAAGATTTTAGATCTTTGGGAGAAGTAGACCACTCAAAAAATTCAAAACTTCTCTCGAACAGCTTATTGAAAGCAAGGGAACAGCTACTACTACTATGTACAAATGATGGCCTCGGGCCACCGAACTTCAACAAAACTGTTTACCTCTATCATAAACATGATTCTCATCTGAACTTTTATGAGGTAAACTAAAATTTCTTCTCCTATCAGTTTCACCAATCATATTATCATCATATAACAAATCACTTGGCAAAACAAAATCATCACTCTTACTTTCATAATGCATATAAAAACTTACTTCATCTTCAACTGTTAGCTCATTGTGAAAATACTAATCAACATGCTTAAACATATTAGACTAAAACTGAAAACTCTCTTCATTTAATGGCTTATGCATGCTATCATTCTCGAATATGAAGGCTTCATATTCAACTTGGGGAAAAGGACCACTCATACCTTCAAAATGTGTATCCTTTTGTATAACCGGATAAGAATCAAATGAATAATCTGATTTGTACTCACACATGTCATCAATATCAACATCTAAAACTAATCTGGCATCTTCAAATGATTCTCTGAAATCAGCAAGTGGATTAGTCACCACATTAAAATATTCATCATAAAAATCATTGTAAGGTATAGGCAGATTTTCAATAACCGTCTCATCAAACACCTTGTTATCATAATTAGATGCAATATCATGATCATATTTGGAAAAAGAATAGTTTGACCTCTTATAGCAGTAAGACAAAGTATCATCATTAAACTTATTCCCTTCTAAATCTAAAACTTCCACGTGTTCTTCAAAAAGAGGATTGATAACTCCATGCAAAGCGCCTTTGTAGACATTAGGACAAGTGATGTGATGATCAATGTCAAGCTCCTCACCATATAATGGATTAGTAAAAACTTTAAAACCATCTCTAACATCACTTTCATGGACACTTTCAGCATATGAAAAAGAAAAAATAGAATGATCACAAGAGGACACACCATCAAATCCATCAAAGAAGCATGCAAAATATAAATCAAAGTTACTTTCATTGTCTTCATGTAGGTGATTCAAATGTCTTGCAATAAAATAATCATTTATCTAACTAATAGGTGTTGATGCATTAATCTTAGGATCACTCATATACTGATCATCACCATACACATCTTCAAGACATTTTTTCACACAATTAGGTAATATGTCCTTATAGATAACCTCTTTGTCTTCATATTGTGTAGACACATTTTCTTCATAACTTTCAATCTCAAACTGATTTACACAATTCTGAAATGGACACTCACTTTTAGATTTAGAAATAGTATTCATACCTTTACTAGAAAAAGAGTACTCACTTCCATCATTACATTCTTCTTCCCAGTCTGCATCTAATTCACGTAAAGATGCATATGTACTATCACAATCCTCTTCTTGACTTGGGCAACAAGTCTCGCCATTGTCTTCACATGATGCTTCTTCACAATATGTCGGATCAGCAATTTCATCTTTATCACTTGATGCATCACTTCTAGGTTCTTCATCCTCATACTGAGATAAATACATTTCCTCTTCCTAATTCATTATGTTTTTAACATAATACAAATCATCAATGGGAAAATGAATGACCGGATTTATATCTTGCATGCATAACTCATCAAGTGAATCAACTCTCTCATTCACTGTTGTAACACCAAAGACATGTGCATTCAATTCAACATGAATGGAATCATTTCTTCTTGGCAATAAAGAGATTTCATGTTCACATGTTTTTATTTTTGAATCTTCAACAAAACTATTTAAAACAATAGGGGTACTTATTTGCTGATCTTAAATTAAACATTCTATATGACATTGATTTTTTCTTTGCATCTCATCTTGTCGAAAAATATTTATAGAGAAGTGACTCCGGGTTAAGCCATATTTTATGTTATTCTTAATCTCTATTGCTGTCATGAATGCCTGATGAAAAGTCTTGGGTTCTTTATCTCTCAATAGATAGTTCATCTTCCTATCAAATGCACTGAGATAAACCACTAAACACATTTGATCATCCGGTTTGTAACTTTCCAAAATTTCATTTAAAACCTTAGAAAATCTGATATTAAATTCAAGAACTAACTCACCATTCCTAACCTAGATATTCAAAAACTTATCAAAATAATCAGAGATGCTTATTCTTTCCCTGAACTGCATCATGAAGGCTGATAGTAACTCATCCTAGGATGAAATTGAACATGCTAGTAAAAATGAAACCAGTCCCTAGCATCATCTTCTAAAGTTTGAACAAACAACTTCATCTAAACATCTTCATGAGAAATTTCAAAATCACCAACCAAGTCAATAAACAATTGAACATGATGATTGGCTGAAATTTCATGGTTTCCACCAAACTTAGGCAAATACTTTTTGAGGTTACAAGGAATAGTATTCCGGAAACCATGAATACCATTAAAATTTAATGGCATATACCGCTTGGTAGAGATGGATCTAGGAACTTCACTAACTGGCTGCATCTCAAGTGAAATGAATCTTGACATTCTTCAAATTCAAGACTCACTCACCATTAAACATTTTCAGAATTCATAATTTGTAGTAGATCTTAACAACCTTCTACCAAATGAACACTTCAAAACACATTTTATGAACTTTAAAAACAACCAACTGAAACAAATCCAGTGAAATGTGTGAAACTTAAAACTATTGTCCTCTTTTTAGTGCTGAAACTTCATTGGATGGAGAATACACTTTCCACAATCAATTTTCATGAAAAGGAAGTACATGAAAATGAGAATACCTTTAGTGTTGTTGCATGAAACCATTGATCTGCTAATTGGTCTGGTGCTGATCTGAATTCCTCACACCATTGATCAAACCTTACAGAGTTTCCATCTCCTTGAGGAGAATTAAATGAAATCACTACTGTGATTCATCTTTTATCATTTCAAAGACTTTTATAACAGCAAATCAAACAACACTTCCAGACTTATTAGTTAGAAACTTATAATAGATCTCTCTTCTTTCTTGCAAATTCACCTAACTTTCAGATCTACTTGGTTCCACTAAAAACTCTTGAAAACAATTTATACGTCACCGATCTTCAATGGTACAGAGATCCTTTAGATAGAGTCACCACTCACTATTGTGAGAAAGATTTCAAACATGATTCAAAACACTATAGATCTGAACTGAATTGTCAACTTTGTAAAACTTTGCAAAACTTTAAAAACACTTAAAAGAGAGAGAACATCTTTCACCAATTCTGACTCTGAATTACAATAGTATTATGAAAACAACAACCGGTTGACATGACTGAAGATGAACACTCTTAGCAACATAGTCTGTATTTGACCTTGCAAAATCCTGCTACAAATGGATAAAAAATTACTAGGGTGCGTGATTTGGAGTAAGAAAATTGGAAAGAACATCAGAGAACTTACTGCTGAAACTTTTTAATGCACTTCTCCTGCTGTATTGAATCTCTTCATTTCAAATTCTCAAGGTTTGTCTTAAATCTGATTCAATACATTCACCAGCAGAGACGCCATTTTGTTGGTGCTTGAAAAAATTACCGATTTCCAATTAGCCTGATGAGAACAAAACACATCTAGGGGCAACTAACTCCTATTTTCAACATGCCCATTCAGACACCAGGCCAACTATAAGGCATGACCCTTCTTCTTCTTCAGGCTTTGCAAAACCTAGGCGGGTGGACCTACAGATTCTTTATATGGTACCAGTTATCAAAGCATACACTAAATCTATTATGATAGCAGATGAAACCCCTAATATCTCCTAGTGGCTTATGAAACAACACAAATTCTACAATAGCTAGGTGCAAACCTATATTATTCATAAACTGAGTGAAGGTTTATACTTTTATGTCCACTTCAACATGAAGGGAAAATGATTGATTTATATTGAGAAAAGACAACATGTCCAATATGCAGCAAAGACTTAATGATCCTACGAATGACCAGTGCCTTATCCAATAGGGCAATCCTATACTTCAGAATTACACATCCTTGAGCATCAATCAATATATGGCATATGTTGAGACATTCATGTTCAGTCTGTTCACTTTATGAATCAGACAACAATATCCAATATAATCCCATATTTTCACACATCCTTCTTAATGAATCTGCAACCTTGTCTGAAACCACAAGCAAACCTCAAACATACAACTGGACAATTGCAAATAGGTTCAAGCTCTTTGTTCCTGAACATATAAAATTACAAATTCAACAAGAAAGGAGACATAATTATATTGAAATTCAAAACCTTCTGCATATTGTATTTATCTCCTTGAAATAAGTATTTTAGGAATGCATAAAACATGATGCAAGATCACACTACTATATCAGAACTATCTATAAAATCCATATGCTATTCATAGAAGATATGTTGGGTGTGTGGCTTTCACAACTTGAGTAGAGCTCCAAGAACTGGAAAATAGAAAACCAACCCCCTCTCTAGCCCTGGAATCTCACTTAAATGTTGTAAGATGCAACAATCTTAAGGCGTAGAGAGCTGACAAGTGTCCCTTAAAAAAGATATCACAAGCTTATAACAGAAAAAGAAGAATAATGATTAATAGAACATCACATAGATCAAATATTCTCCTATAGGCTCCTTTCTATTACAACTTTTTTGCTGACTCGATTCTACCACTAATTTTTTGTGTGCCAAACTGATAAGACCACCCCATCAATGAAAAAATCAACTCTGAAAAATACGCACCAACCTAGGCCCATGGATTTTGTCAAGATGACTACTGAATGAGAATCATCTTTACTTCCCACTATTTACTGATCATGCCAAGCTTCAGAAATAATAGAATCATTACTTAGCATGCAATACAAAAGCCAAAAAATAATGTGGCTATTAAAAACAAAAAAATAGGGATCCTTTGATCCCCAGCCACATCTGCTTCCTTAACCAACTTCTTGCCAAAATTTTCCATCCACTGACACAAAAAGGGGGTACAAGCACAAAAAATGAAAAAGACTATACCGAAGGGTATAAAATCTTCTTCACCCTCTTCCAAAACTATGCATAGGGTCTCAAATATTTTTGCTACCTTGGCATCAAACTAAGATGTTTCAAAAATTTGTTTAAAAGATGATGTTACTGCCGAATAGGTTGTTAGCTTAAACCAAGTATGTTCCTTGTCCTTCTTACCACCCTGGTGACTTGACTACGACACCTAATTACTAGTTTTCCTCTATCAAAAAACCATACACAGGCATATGAAGCTAACTATTTTCCTTTTGTGAACCATCCTTTGAAAATAAATAAATCATTTTCCTAACTATTAGTGTTCCAAAACCAATTACTCTTAACAAGCAATCCTTCCGCTATCCACACCCTCAAACTTAGTGAAATCTTTAGAATCATCTTTTGAATAAATCACACAAGACTGAAAATTGCAGAGACTATGGTATACAAACTTACCGGAAGCCTTTTCTTTTTATCTCTGTAACTCTGCACTTTATCCTTGAGCCAACTACTTGACACTCATGCCAAATTTATATCAATCCTAGCAGTAATTATTTTTGTTCAGAGGTGACTCATGAATTTCTACTCGCACAAGTTGAAATTGGGAAAATCTTACCTGTTACATTCTATTCTTCATTTTCACACGCGAAGGTTTTCAAATCTCATTAATATGCAAAATGACACCACCTTCAATAGTAAAATATGCACCGTCAATCCTAAAGATCTTACAAGTCAAAGCTGTGAACATGATGACTTCAAAATCCACTAGACAAGCTGGTCCAAAATAACCCAATCATAATTAGCCATGTGTGTGTTGGAAATGAGAATAGAGTAACTGAGAGGGGGAGGGGGTGAATCAGTTACTACAAAAACTTTCCACAGTCCCTAAGATGTCTGAATATACCTTTGATCTAATTAATAAAATGTTGAAACTTGATAATGCAGCAAATGATAAATATTAAGAATTGATATGATATCATGCACAAAGTAATTTAGCAATTAAGAACACAAGAGACACCAGTTTTAACGTGGAAACCCAATATGGGAAAAACCACGAATGTAAATTTTTCACTCTTCTGAAGTGAGCCCTGTTAGGAGCCAACCCTATTAAAGGTTAAAACACACTGTTAGGTGTGACCCTGTTAAAGGATTTAATCGCCCTATTAGGAGTGGCCTTGCTAGAGGTCTTTAGAACAATTCAACTGAACTATCACCTTGTTAGAGGATTTATTGAATGGCTGTTAAACCAACTCTGTTAAGAGATTTTGAATACACTATTACAATGGTTAGAAAGCAACAATGAAATGACCTGATATAATGTGCAACTTATCTTTGCTGTTAGCAGATCTCTGTTATGCTTGACTGGATCCTTACTGATCAAATACAACTTTGTAGCTCCTTTAACACATCTGATCCTCCATCAAAATTTTCTCAACATTCGCCTCTTCATACTATAATTCACATTCATAACTTTTTTCATAATCACTCACTTTAATTCATAACTTGAATGACCATATATACCTTTCAGATTATCTTAGTCGGCTCAAATCACTGACTAAAACAAACAATTACAATAGTCGGCTAAAAGTAATTAATTAGCAAATCCCTATACTGGCCGACCTTGCATGGTGAACTTTGTTCAGAAAATAATTCCTGTGTTAACTGACTAAGCTTAGTTGATACAACAAACTTTGTGACAAACCATCAATCACCGAGAGAACGTGGTAATTACTGAGTTTCCTGAGATAACCGAGTGATCTCGGTGGAAACTAACCTTTGGAGACTGAGTGAAGCTCAGTTAACACTGAATTTTCCGTAATTCATTTGATGACCGAATGAACTCGGTGGAAACTAACCTTTGGAGACCGAGTGAAGCTTGGTTAACACTGACTTTTCCATAATTCATTTGATGACCGAGTGAGCTCTATGGAAACTAACCTTTGGAGACTGAGTGAATCTCGGTTAACACTGACTTTTCAAATTTCCTTCATTGACCGAGTTAGCTCGGTTAACACTATCTTCTATATTTCCTTTGATGACCGAGTGAGCTCGGTTGGTACTATAAATTGCATTACAGACTGTCTGAGCTCAGTGAACTTGAGACTAATGACTGATATGACATTTGTGTGACATCAAGGACAACATTATCCAACAATCTCCCTCTTTGGCATTGATGGCAACACAACATGTCATAACAGAAATGAAATTTTATAAACAAGTTCAACAAGATAACAGACTTCTCCCTCTTTGTTCAACAAGATAACAGACTTCTCCCTCTTTCAATAGTCTCCCTCTGTTAAGGGACTTCATGGAAAAATTTTCAAAACTTCACAAATTTCAGAAGGATATGACAGTAAAATCTCTCGCTCTTTGACAACACATGCCAAAGACAATAGAAGTTAAGTGATTTATAATGTACCTTTAGTACTGATTCATATGCAATGATTTCTGATGAAACAGCATCAATAGATAGATCTTCAATCCTGTATGCGTTGATGCATTACTAGAACTTATTTTTGGTGGATTTCAGATAGGGGAATGACCCCTAACTTACCTCTGAGATACAAAAATGCATCCTTAGGTAAAGGCTTTGTGAATATGTCAGCAATTTGTTCTTTTGTATGGACATATTCCAATCTGATCTCCTTGTCTTGTACCAACTCTCTGACAAAATGATATTTTATTGCAATATGCTTGGTCTTGGAATGCATCACTGGATTCTTAGATATGTTGATTGCACTAGTATTGTCACAGAACATGACAATTGGTTCTTTTATTTCCATCTTCATTCCTTGCAATAAATGCTTAAACCAAACAATATTTGAATAGTTTACTGCTACAGCAACATACTCTGCCTCTGCTGTAGATTGGGATGTACAATTCTGCTTTTTGCTTGTCTAGGAAACCAATCTTTTTCCAAGAAAGAATGCTCCTCCACTTGTGCTTTTTCTGTCATCAAGGTTTCCTGCCCAATCAGCATCAGAAAACAATTTCAAATCCAAATTACCTCCAAATTTGTACCATAAGCCATAATCTTTAGTTCCTTTCAAATATCTCATTATTCTTTTGATTGCCATCAAGTGAGTTTCTCTTGGCTTTTCTGAAAATCTTGCAACAATACCAACTGCAAGGGCAATATCTGGCCTAGTATGAACTATGTATTGAAATTTTCCAATCATAGATCTATACAATGTTTGATCTACCTCTTTGGATTCATCATCTTTGGTAAGTTTCAATCCAGTACACATTGGAGTTCCAACAAGTTTACAATCCTCCATACCAAACTTTTTCAATATCTCCTTGATGTATTTTGATTGAGTGATGTAGATGCCATTCTTATTTTTTTGAATTTGAAGACCAACAAAGAATTTTATTTCACCAAACATAGACATTTCAAATTCCTTGTTCATTTGTTCTGAAAATTCTTTGCAAAGATCATCATGCCCTGTGAAAATAGTATCATCTACAAATATTTCTGCCAAGACAATCTTATTATTTGGTTCTTCCTTTATATACAAGCTACTATTATCATTAGCTCTTTGAAAACCAATCTGAATAAGATAGTTATGCAATCTTTCATACCATGCTCTAGGGGCTTGTTTCAGACCATACAGTGCCTTGTGTAATTTGCAGACCATGTCCCTTTTATCTGGATTAACAAAGCCTTCAAGTTGTTCAATGTAAACCTCTTCATCCAATATTCCATTGAGGAATGCTGACTTGACATCCATCTGATAAGCTCTGAATCCTATGTGAGCAGCATATGCAAGTAAGGTTCTGACTCCCTCCAATCTTGCAACAGGAGTAAAGGTTTCTCCATAATCTTTTCCTTCTTCTTGAGAGTATCCTTTGCATACCAATCTGGCTTTGTTTCTGGATACTTTACCATCTTTAGTCAACTTGTTTCTGAATACCCACTTGGTTCCAATTACATTCTTATTTTTAGGCCTGGGTACTAGAGTCCATGTCTTGTTCTTTTCTATCTGTTCTATTTCCTCGTTTATTGCCTCAATCCAACTATCATTTGTTAATGCATCTTTAATGCTTCTTGGTTCAAAATCAGCAAGTAAACAAGTATTTTTCAGTTTGCTTCTTGTCAAAGTTCCTTCAGACTTGTCTCCAATGATCTGATCTGGTGCATGATGCCTTCTGACATATTTAGCTAATATAGGTTCTTTGCCTTTTAAATGTGTTTCATTGCTATCTCCTTGTGCTTCAATTTCATGTTCAAGTTGTTCTGGTTTGGTAAGAATTGGCTCAAGTGCTTCAAACTCGGTAGATACTTGCTTGGTAGTGTCTGAATGTTGCTGAGGCTCAGTTTGAACTTTTTGCAACTCAGTTACTGATGACTCGAGAGTTGAGGATTCTTGAATGAATGATATGCTTGGTATAGTATCTGGTTCAATGTAAAAAAATCTTCTGTAATCTTCAGGTACCCTTTTGTTTTCTTTTTCAAATTTGTCTGCAAACTCATCAACTTTTACATGTGCACCTTCTATAACTTTGTGAGTGGATAGATTTAAACATCTATATGCTTTTCTTTTGCAAGAATATCCTAAAAATATTCCTTCATCACCTTTACATCAAATTTTCCTGTTTCTTTTTCTACTCTTGCTAAATACCATTTGAATTTCTCAAATGCTTCTGATTTGTTCCTTAGATACATGATAGTCATCATTCTTGAGTATTCATCAACAAAAAGAATGAAAATTTTTTCTCCAGTATAGCTTTCTATTCCAATGGGTCCACATAAATCAGTATGCACAATTTCCAATATATCTTCAGACTGATAGTTCTTACTTTTAAAACTAGTGTTTCCCATTTTACCAATCTGACAATTCTTGCATAGTCCAACCTCAAGTTTCTTAATGTTAGGAATGCCTCTTACTTTCTTGAATTTGCTTATTTTTACCAGGTTATCAAAATTGACATGACACAACCTTTTATGCCGCAACCAACTTTCTTCAATTTGAGCAATAAAACATGAGCATTCACCAAGTTCTAGATAGAATAAGTTACCTTTAGTTTGGGTGCCAGATCCCATCAGCTTTCCTTGCTCATTCAATAGTCTTGCTTTTCCATGCATGAATTCCAACTTGAATCCAGTATTGAGTAACTGTGCTACACTTAGCAAATTATGTTTAAGACCTTCAACCCAATAGACATTATTACATACAATTTCTTTGGTTAGATAGATTCTTCCTCTTCCTTTTATGAAACAAGGTTCATTATTACCAAACCTTACACTGCCACCATCATAGTCTTCAAACTGATCAAACTTAGTTTTATCACCAGTCATATGATGTGAGCAACCACTATCTATAATCCATGTATCATTCTTACTTACATGAGAGACAAGTACCATTTTATCTTCCTCATCACTGTCAAAATCATCTTTAACAGTAATATAAACAATTTCATCCTCACTATTATCAGAATCTTTAGAATTTTCAGCCATAAAGCATGATTTCTTACCTTTGTTCTTTGATGTTTTGAAGTCTTTCTTGCCATTCCATTTGTAATCTTTCTTTTCATCATTTTTTTGCTTGTTTGGACACCTTGCTGCAATATGACCAATTTCTTCAGAAGAAAAACAGATTAGAGGAATTTTACCTTTGTATTTTCCTCTGCTTCTAGAGTATTTTCTTGCTAGTAGAGTTTCAATCACTTCAAGATCACTGTCTGTACTTTGGCTTGATTCATCTTCACTTTCTGACTGAGATTCCTTCTCCTTTTTGTTTTTCCCTTTGAGTGAGAGCTTGGCTTGAAATGCTGATTCAATGTTTTTGGAGGCTGGAAGATAGTTGTCAAAGTTATCTAGTTCAAATGCAGTTAGTCTTCCAACTATGGCCTCAAGATTTATTTGATGATTTGCTTCACACCTTCTTTCCTGAATTGCAAAAAATTTGATTGCATAAACAGGAAGCAAGGTTCTGAGAACTTTTCTTATAACTATTTCTCCTTTAATATCACCTCCAGATGCTCTGATTGCACTCACACATGCTTTAACTCTTTCAACATATTTTGCAATGTTTTCATCCTCTTTCATCCTCATTTGATCAAATTGTCCTCTTAGACTTTTTGCTTTTTCTCTTCTTACAATATCATCTCCTCCATAGATCTCTTTTAGCTTGTTCCACATCTCAAAGGCAGTTGTGCAGTCCTTAATGTCATCAAATTCTTCATAACAGAGAGCGGATGCTATGTCTATCATCATATTGTTGTGAGTCTTCTTTTCAGCAATGTCATTGACAGACAATGTGCCAAGAGGTTCTTCATATTTTTCTTTGAGGTATTTTAGTCCAGTATCACCAACAGTAGCCAGATGAAGTCTCATTAATCCTTGCCATGCAGAGAAGTTATCTCTGTTGAGTTTTGGAATTTCTCTTTTGTAAGACATCTTGATCTTAGGCTTAGATCCTTGAAATCTTTTCTTGCAAGCACCAAAGGCTCTGATACCAATTGTTGGAAATGAGAATAGAGTAACTAAGAGGGGGAGGGGGTGAATCAGTTACTACAAAAACTTTCCACAATCCCTAAGATGTCTAAATATACCTTTGATCTGATTAATAAAATGTTGAAACTTGATAATGCAACAAATGATAAATATTAAGAACTGATATGATATCATGCACGAAGTAATTTAGCAATTAAGAACACAAGAGACACCAGTTTTAATGTGGAAACTCAATATGGGAAAAACCACCAATGTAACTTTTTCACTCTTCTGAAGTGAGCCCTGTTAGGAGCCAACCCTATTAAAGGTTAAAACACACTGTTAGGTGTGACCCTGTTAAAGGATTTAATCACCCTGTTGGGAGTGGCCTTGTTAGAGGTCTTTAGAACAATTCAACTAAACTGTCACCTTGTTAGAGGATTTATTGAATGGCTGTTAAACCAACTCTGTTAAGAGATTTTGAATACACTGTTACAATGGTTAGAAAGCAACAATGAAATGACTTGATATAATGTACAACTTATCTTTGTTGTTAGCAGATCTCTATTATGCTTGACTGGATCCTTACTGATCAAATACAACTTTGTAGCTCCTTTAACACATCTGATCCTCCATCAGACTTTTCTCAACATTCACCTCTTCATACTATAATTCGCATTCATAACTTTTTTCATAATCACTCACTTTAATTCATAACTTGAATGACCATATATACCTTTCAGATTATCTTAGTCGGCTCAAATCACTGACTAAAACAAACAATTACAATAGTCAGCTAAAAGTAATTAATTAGCAAATCCCTATACTAGCCGACCCTGCACGGTGAACTTTGTTCAGAAAATCATTCCTGTGTTAACCGACCGGGCTCAGTTGATACAGCGAACTTCGTGACAAACCATCAATCACCGGGAGAACTCGGTAATTACTGAGTTTCTTGAGATAACTGAGTGAGCTCAGTGGAAACTAACCTTTGGAGATTGAGTGAAGCTCAGTTAACACTGACTTTTCCATAATTCATTTGATGACTGAGTGAGCTCAGTGGAAACTAACCTTTGGAGACTGAGTGAAGCTTGGTTAACACTGATTTTTTCATAATTCATTTGATGACCGAGTGAGCTCGGTGGAAACTAACCTTTGGAGACCGAGTGAATCTTGGTTAACACTAGCTTTTCACATTTCCTTCGTTGATCGAGTTAGCTTAGTTAACACTGTCTTCCACATTTCCTTTGATGACCGAGTGAGCTTGATTGGTACTATAAATTGCATTGCAGACTGTTTGAGCTCAGTGAACTTGAGACTAATGACTAATATGACATTTGTGTGACATCAAGGACAACATTATCCAACAGTGTGCAATTCCTCTTTTAGTTGGTGCTTCTTGCTTCTAAGAAATGCAAACGTGCAAGAGCCATAGATCTGAATTGAACCAATGACCTAAGTCTGTCCCATGTGTTAGGCTTGTGCATTCCCACATTTATTATCTTGCAAGCATCTTCATAAAGAAAAAATGCACCAGCCATTAATTTGACTAAGATCAACAGCCGAGAAAGATCTGTGCAAGCTCATAAGGTAGGACTTGATATCACCAGGGACACGTGTCTTTATGACCCATTCTCGCTTTCCCTAATCTCCTTGCATGTTGATAAAGTGGGCTAACACCCTTTGTCGATCTAAAGAAGATCAACGGTTGATGGAAAACTCTTCAATAACCATTGCATTGTTCCTTTATCACAAAACACGTGGCATTTCAAAATGGCATGACTTGGTCAATTGTAATACGTGTCCACAACCTATTTACCTGCATTATTAAAAACATATTGAGATTCCTTAATGTGGCCAAATGCTAGCCCTTGATGCTAGCTTAAATCGATGGTGATTCAAGATTTCTATATTTGGCGCCCCCCAAAATGATCCTAACCAATGAGAAATTACCTTTTAATGCACGTGCTTTAACAAACCTAACTACGGCATTCAAAACTTCCATGCCCATGACATCGTCACTTCCACGCTTGGTCCCACTGTGTTACGCATTACAAGGTGGCATTCCCACAATGTTTATCTGTTGCACATCTTGAAAATGTGGGTATGCTTCATCCGTCAATCTCTCACAGATCGACAATGTTCATAACTTGTTCTCTTCATTCGTATTAATACCCCTTGTGTCTTCACAAAGGATAGATGTCACTTATGGCGCTTGCCCACTTTGTTTAAACCATGCTCATCTTCATCTTGCGGGCAAGTGGCATCCATTGATCTACCCAAGATCAACAGTGAATCAACCTTTGAATTATTTTGAACCCACGTAATCAAACTGTACTATGTGCCCTCTTCGCACTTCCTACATTTTGTAACAGCCTTGCATCTTGAAAATGTGAGAATGCAGGGTCCGTCGATCTGAACAAGATCAACGATCACCGAGACTTGCATGGTAAGTTTGAAATGAAACTCTTTTAGATTTAAAACCACATAAACCATGATTACCTTAAACTTAAAACAAATTTAACAAAACATTATTTCATACCTGCCTAAGGTTTAAAAGGCATGCCCTAAGAAAGAATTTGAGAAGGGGCTAAAGGATTTCAAAAGATGTGGAAAATTTGCATAAAGTAATAGGTTCTTGACTGGATTTTACATATTAGTTGGGGTAGAAAGTAGATTTAGGATTGGTTCAAAATAAGACTTTGTCAGATAACTCAGAATGACAATTTATCATCATGGAATGTTTAGGCAAACTGAATGAAAGGTGTCAGAAACATTGAACACCTTAAGGGTTTTAAAGGTATAGTTAATTACACAAGCATTTATGGGGCTTGATTTATCAAATTTTGAAATGGGACTAAAAATGAAGCATGTAATTTTTTGTCCCAATAGATTGGAAGTTGTACAAGTGGGTGTCTCATGATTATTTGGTAAGTTCAACAATTCATATTTTATTACATCTTATACTCAATGTTGCATCTAATCAAGCTACTCATTTCTGTTAATAGATAAAAAGAGCACAACACAACACACTTATGCATTTATTATGTCTCCTTACTCACACCATTCAGCCAAGACACTTGGGATATTAATTCTAAATTATATTGGTATTTACTTGCAACAAGTGAGATATAATATAACTATATATATTCACTATTTATTTTTTATAGGTAATGTACATTTTTTTGGCCTTGTTTCCTATTTTACTAATACTTCTTGCTATCTCAAACCAGTTTATTCCTAATTAATTTTAACATTCCCTATTATGTTTTGTGGTCCACTTAAAAAATACAAGGAAGACATAGAATAGTTCTTCAAAGACAGTAGCATGTTTTGACATTCTTTCATTGTGACTTCATTTTACTTTTTCTCTTGTTAAATATGATCAATACCATCTATGTTTTGAGACCTTGTTGTGTATAACTTTGAATTTGATGATGATTCACTGTTGTTAAATAAAAGATGGTCTCTAATGCCCTTTGTGTAAATTGGCTAATTAATTTACTATGTTATTTCTTTCAAAATTGAGTTACTATCACTTGCAATCTAATTTGATCAAGTTAATAAATAATGTATTCTTTATTGCATTTGTACATTTCATCATCATTTTTGATAACCACCTACATCTGCACATAAGAAAACTTGTTAGTTATAAATATGGCCTATGATACTTTTCTTATTGTGAATAATGTAATTGCAAGTGCACATGTATCATGGTACTCAAATGTAAAGATAGGAGTTAAAGCATGTTCATTGCTCAGTTTGTTTTAGAGTTGACACCATTTTATTTTCTTGCACCTACATGGTTCTTATAGTGTGAATATTGATAGCAAGATGTAGTGTAAATATGGACATCGATATGTTACATTGTGCTTGTTGATACACAAATGCTTCTGCATCTGGTAATTAAAGCTGATGTTTCATTTTGAAAGGATCCCTAGTAGCGGCAAATCATATTAAGCCTAGATGAACACATGCAACCCAGGGTTTTAGTCCCTTGAGGCTAACATCTTAGCTTTATACCTATGATAAAAGCATTTACATAATCCTTTGGCTTTAAATTTTAGGGGAGAAGAAGGAAAGGAAGAAAGTTTGGAATTGCATAGAACAGTTTTGGTTTTATAGTGTTGCTAGAATTGCACGTAATGGATTTGATTTGATAATTGGCTTGACCCTTGGACCTTTGGGGGTACAAGTGCTAATTTATAATCACTTATATTTTAGATATAGACCTCTAGCATAAGCATAGATATATGATACATATTTGTCAATAGTTTGTCTATTATATATTTCATCCCTACTTTGTTGAGACTCACCGTTAAGACATGAAAATTCCATGTTGTTTTCTATTCTTCCTTAGTGCTAAAAACGAAGATGTTGAAAGGATCACGTGTCATGCCCCTGATAGTTCTACATCTGCTACCTTGAACTCTAAGATTAGTTTAATTTACTGGATGGTTTGGTACTTGTTTTGAAACATTGAATTTGTAGAAAACTATTTAGTTTCTGGCATCATTATGTTGTTTTTTTTTTTTAAACACTATGAGAATTCAGATGTTTCTAAGATCTGATTCTCAGAATAAATGTTTTAATACTTTTAGTATTGTGTTATTATTAGGATCTCATTATCTGAATCAATTAAGATTCAGGAATCTTGCAGTAAGGAAATGGTTTTCAGATAAGAAAATCCAGTTTTAAAAATTCAATTTGGAAAAGTTTCAGTTTC